>CM023481.1:4338499-4809690 GCA_013339685.2 Hyalomma asiaticum | reverse complement strand
AGGCATGCTGGTGATGACGTATGTCAAGTGACATTTCAAGGAACCCTTAGCAAGGAGGAAATGAGACCAGCCAAATGGCATGTAAAGAACGAAAAAGTGAGAGCCACATTTCGAACATCAAGTGCATATACCTTTGCCATTTTGGAACCATTCTGAAACATTCTCACGGCTATGTGTTTGTTGCAGACAAACACACAACTGTAGACAGAACCACAACTAAATTTGACTATGGGTGGTTTAGAGGACTTTTAAAAGTGCGCCACTTGCAGCTGTTTGACTGGATGCTGTCCTCGTGAAGTTTCGCATCAATGAACATTGCATCCTGAAGTACGAATGCTGCCAAAATACTGAACAGCTTAGAGGGGCTCCGGAAGTGCTGTGCAGTCTTCACTTCTTCACTTCATCTGTGTCCTTTACAGGGTGTTTCCTGTTACAGCTCCCGAGAATTTTTACTTTTTGGGTCAGTGTACATTACAAGTTCAGGATCTGAGGACTTCGTGAGTGATGGCAACTGAGCACATCAGTCATATCCTGCAATAAATGCTCTTTGCTCACTATTAGCCAGATGCACTTACTCAGTGGCTTTTCTACACATTGCATATATGGGCAGCACTAAAAATCACCCGTCATAGCTTGAAAAATATACGACCAGTAAACACATTTCTACGATGACCGCTGGATGCAAATGCACAAGGTGCAGCCTGTCTTGTCAGGTGGGTTTCTTACAGCACAGCAAGTAAGCAGCTGCAGTTCCATTTGTGGCTGCTACAGAGACACAGAGCAGTTATGGTAAAGGAGGTACCAATGGCTCAGTAGTGGCATCTAGCATAGCAAATCAGCCAGTTGAAGGAATGCATTTTCATAGCAGTGATTCAATAATAGCTAATTGCCCTCTGGTTTGTGTCACAATTTATTTATTTCTGTGGTAACTATGGCTAATAAAAAAATTGCAAACCACGGTGGCAATCTCACATTCTTAGGTTGCAATACACAGTCCAGGAGGAATAAATCTAAGAAGGTGACTTTTTTCAAGGGTTTTCTTCTAAGTTTGACGTAATGCTATCGGCCACGTGGTACACGTATGGTGACAATGCACTTACTATTCTTGACTATACTGTCACGAGCTCTTGTGGCAAACCACCGGTACCACCAAAAATAGCCGGGGAACGGAGACAGAAGAGGAGAACGACATTAAGTGGCTGCCTCTGTGACCAAGCAGACTCATCTGGTGCCAGGTCAGAACGCCAACGATCCGTCTGTAACATTTGGTGGAGCTGTGCTGGGTACTTCCCAAAGCCTACGACGAAGCCATCCACACAGGAACCATCGTCTTGCCGGACTTTTGCCAGTCTGCCCCATTATGGCTCCAGACCAAGATGCTCCTACCAGCGATACCTTGATAAGCCCTGCTCCGTTCCAGCCCTACCGAGAGCCACGCAACTTCACAGCGAAGGCAGAGGAAGATGTGGAGGAGTGGCTAACCCATTACGAAAGGGTAAGCCGATACAATAACTGGAACGCTGCCAACCAGCTCAGGAACGTCGTTTTTTTCTTGGCCGGCACGGTGCTGGTTTAGTTTGAGAACTACGCGGACGTACTATGTGGGCACGTTTCATAGATGAAATTAGGAAAAGTTTCGGTGACACGGACGTAAAGACAAAGCGAGCGGAACTAACGCTGGCTCAGAGAGCTCAGGAGCCAGGCGAGACGCGCACTACCTATATCGAGGAGATACTCAAACTGTGAAGGACCATGAACTCTCGAATGCCTGAGGAGGATAAGGTGGGACACGTGTTAAAAGAAATTGCGGAAGATGTGTACAACTTCCTCATTGGAAAAGACAACCTGAACGCTGTTTCCGATGTCATACAACAATGCCACACATTCGAGGCACTGAAGAACCGCCGAATCGCACCCAAGTTTGGACGGCTGGCCAATGTGACGACCATAGCCAGTGTTGACGCAAGCCCCCCACCAGACCTATTGTCGACCATTCGACAAATTGTCCGCGAGGAGCTCCAGCGGCATGAAGAACAGGCACGTTATGCAGCGCCACCTTCCAACTCCTCCTGCTCCAGAGACATTGTTTGGGAACCCCCTGCTGCTCCTTGGAGGCACTCTGTAAATGCCGCGGATTTTAACGGCTACCGTGGCCAATCACCTTCCATCACGACTGAACCACCACGCAATGCCTCATCTGTACCACGTTTTGATCAGCGCCCACGCAGCTTTCGTCCACAAAGATTTAGCACTGCTTACGAGTTTCAAGGGGAGGAGCTCCATTACTCGGAACGTATGTCTTCGGTGGCATACTTCAATCCGCATCCTGAAGTTCACCCTCTGCCCGTGTGTTATGCATGCGGAATTGCTGGCCACATAGCTAGGTACTGTGGCCGACGTCGGGGGGGCGAGCTATGGACAGTCAGCGCCGTCTACGCAGTCTAGCGGGTGTATCTTGGCACGCGCAGTGGCCAAGACACTCCACGTCAGAAGGCCACTTCCAAGAAGACAGATGCTCTGCTCGGGAAACGTACCCTGGAGAAGGAAGAACCCAGAACCGTTACCGCTCCCCTGCATCCGATCGCACTCTGATGCCACCACCTGCCTTCCGTGCGTCCCAATCACCATCTCCCCGGCCGCGATTCACGTCGCCCCCACCGGGAAACTAGTCAGCGCAGCCGACGGAGGTGAGGCCGCTGGGAAATATGCGCTGCAGACTCAGACGCCTCCAACTATCTTGACGCTAAAAATAAGGTTCACGTGTTTATTGATGGGGTTTCTACGATGGCGTTAGTCGACAGGGGAGCGACAATTTCTGTCAGGAGTGTGGTATTCAAGAGCCTCCTGGGACGCACGGTTATGTTTCACTGGGACCAGAACAGCAGTTTTCGTAGTGTGAGTGGTGACTCTTTGTACCCAGTGGGCGTGTGTAATGTGAATGTACCAAGTGGGCGTGTGAATGTACCCAGTGGGCGTGTGTAATGTGTGTCTTGAGCTGGCAAAGTTTTTAACGCGGAGTTTACTGTTCTTGCGCGCTCCACCCACGACGTTATCCTAGGGATCAACTTTTTGCAACTGTGTGGTGCCAATGTTGACTGCCGAACGGGAGAACTTAGTGTCAGTGCAAGTGTTCCGTCTGTGCTTTTGGATCATCCGCCGTGTGAAGAGAGTGTATTTCGCGTGTCTGACGATACAGTTATACCCACTTTATCCGCGACACGTGTTCACGCCCCATCTGTTCATTTCCTGCTCTTACTCTGTCATTCGATGCTGCAGTGGAACCTGTGCATAGCAACTGCCTGAAGAAAAACATGTTGGTACTGCACTGCATGGTTTCAGTAATCCATGAAAGCACAGCGCTGTGGGCGATCAATTGTTCTACTGAGGCGGTAGTACTACCTCAAGGCTTAAAACTCACCACGTTCCAGGAAGACTCGCTTATACCGATGGCAGTACTTACCGAACTACCCGATGCAGGAGCAACCAGTGTCTCGCAACCCGTGAGCACAGAGATGCTTTCCATTATTAACGAATCGCTCAGTGATCATGAGCGTGGACTGTTGGTGACGTTGCTTACGAAATACTCCTCGGTATTCGACTTCGCACAGTGTGATGGCCGGAAATTGATCCCTGCGTCCAGAACTCGTCACCGCATCAACACAGGATCTGCCCAACCGATTCAACAAAAACCCTATCATGTGTCCCCCACAGAGCGCAAGGTAATCAATGATCAAGTTCAAGAAATGCTAAGGAAGGAAGTCATTTGAGAATCGTCAAGCCCATGGGCAGCTCCAGTGATACTGGTAAAAAAGAAAGATGGTACATGGTGGTTCTGCGTTGATTACTTTCGCCTCAATGCTGTCACTAAGAAAGATGTATATCCCCTTCCACGGATTGACTACGCCATGGATTGCCTCTTTGCAGCATCTTACTGTTCATCCGTTGACTTGCGGTCAGGTTACTGGCAAATTCCTATGCACCATGACGACAAAGAGAAGACAGCTTTTGTAATGCCCGATGGGCTATTCAAATTTAATGTAATGCCCTTTGGGTTGTGCAATGCTCCCGCTACGTTCGAAAGGTTCATGGACACCCTATTGTGTGGATTGAAATGGGAAGTCTGCATGTGCTACTTAGACCTTGTGATCTTTGGACGAACGTTTAGTGAGCACAAGAAACATCTAGACTTAGTATTGAACTGTTTGGAGAAAGCGGGCCTTGTGCTCAACTGAAAGAAATGCCGCTTTGGGAAAAGACAAACTCTTGTACTTGGACATCTCGTCGATAAGGATGGCATACATCCCGATCCACAAAAGACTGCGGCCGTAGAGGCCTTTAAACCACCCGCTTCTGTCAAGCAGTGACGGAGTTTCTTAGGCTTATGTTCCTACTTTCGCCGATTCCTTCCCAGGTTCACTGACATGGCTCATCCCCTTACGTGCCTTCTCCAAAAAGGCGTTCCATTTGAGTGGACTGCCGAGTTCGACGCATTGTTTCACCAGCTCAAGTTCCTCTTGACGTCCCCGGCCCGTTCTTTGGCACTTCAATCCTTCGTCACCAACCGAAGTTCATACCGATGCGAGTGATGTCGGGATTGGCGCTGTACTAGTTCAGCGAAACGGGGACCACGAGCACGTGATTTCGTACGCTAGCCGGTCACTGAGCCGCTCAGAGCACAATTACACAGTTACTGAACAGCAGTGTCTGGTGGTAATTTTCGCAGTGCAATGGTTTCGTTCATACCTCTATGGACACCCCTTCACTGTGGTCACGGATCATCATTCACTCTGCTGGCTCGTGAATCTTGTGACCCGTCAGGCCGACTTGCGAGCTGGGCTCTCCGTCTACAGGAATATGATTTTATTTGCTACAAGAGCTGCCGGCGGCACGCGGATGCTGATTCTCTCTCTCGGATGCCACTTCCGACAACTGAATGCGATGCTGACATCTTCAACCAATACATAGCTTTTGTGTTCCCAGAATTTCCGGACACGGGTACCCTCATATCCGAGCAGCAGAAGGATGAAAGCTTGCAGCCAGTATTCGTGGTAGCACAGGAGTCGCCTGCAGACAGTCCTTTTCACTTACGCGATGGCGTTTTGTATAAAAAGAGCTACTCGACCAGTGGTGCACGCTACAACCTCCTAGTCGTTCCGAAGCACCTTCGCACTCAAATCTTATGTGCCATGCACGACGACCCAACTTCCAGCCCTCTTGGTTCTGCATGAACGCTCTACCGGGCTAAAGAACGCTTCTACTGGACCAAGATGCGCAAAGATGTCGACCGGTATGTCGCCAGCTGCTCCCAGTGTCAGTGTTACAAGGTGCCTTCGAACGCGCCACATGGCCGGCTTCAGCCAGTTCCTCCTCCTAGCACTCCATTTGAGCAAGTTGGCATAGACCTTCTTGGCCCTTTCCCGCGATCTTCAAATGGCAATCGTTGGGTTATCGTTTGCGTAGACCACCTTACCGGCCGCGCTGCCATCAGCCACGGCAGCAGAAGGCTCCGTCTTCTTGTTGTCTCACGTTATCCTTCGACATGGACCTCCTTGCACTGTGATCAGCGACCGTGGACGTCAGTTTATTTCAAATGTAGTTGAAGAGACTCTTCGTCTCTGTTCATCGAGCTTCCGCCATTCCACGGCCTACCATCCACAAACTAATGGTCTGGTCGAGCACACCAACAGAACGCTTGCCAACATGCTGTCCATGTACGTTGATTCATCACACAAGAATTGGAACAGTATCTTGCCATTCGTCACTTATGCCTTCAACACTACAAGACATGAGACCACTGGCTACTCACCATTTTTCCTTCTTTATGCTTGTCCGCCGTGCTACACTCTCGACACAATATTTCCATACATTGCCCAACACAACGACTCAATTGACAAGATCCTCTGTTGAGCAGAAGCGCGATGGCTCTCCAGGCTAGGCACAATCGCATCGCAAGATCGGTCGAAAATACGCTACGATGAACATCACCGTGACATTTCCTTTGGTCCTGGTGACCTCGTGTGGCTCTGGACACCATTGCGGAAGCATGGTCTGTGCCAAAAGTTTCTCACACACTATGTCGGTCCCTCAGTTATTTTGGAACGCCTCAGCGAGGTAAACTATCACATCGCACGTCTAGTGAACAGTGGACGACGCTCGGCGAAAACCGAAGTGACCCATGTCGCCCGTCTGAAGCGTTACAATCCACGAGATGACCAACTCGCCCGGCGGACTTCGTCTGCTAGCGGAGAAATGTCACGAGCTCTTGTGGTGAACCATCAGTACCACCAAAAAGAGCCGGGGAATGGGGACAGAAGAAGAGGAGAATGACATTTAAGCGGCTGCCTCTGTGACCAAGCAGACTCGTCTGGTGCCAGGTCAGAACGCCAACGATCCATCTGTAACAATATAACTTTCTTTTGAAACAGGCCTACAGGGTTGTTTGCTTTTGGGTGAAACTCAATTTTGCCCAATATGTACATCCTAAACATGTTACAGGAGAACTGGGTTAAACCCAATTCCTCCTCAAATTCTAAAACTACACACCAACTTTTTTTTGATGCTGCATGGAGTTCGCAGTCCATGTGCATGTGCTATGTGCTAGCTACCCTGCCTTGGAGCAACGATGATGATTGTTTAGTGCTTCCGAAGACCCTGAAAATGAAAATTCACATGAACTTCTACAAAGCTTCCCCAAAAATGCATTATTAGCAAGAAACGATAAGCCACTCCTGCACAGAATGCAGTCAACCCAGTGCCCAGACACCATTTTCGGTATCCGCTGCAAGAGCAAAAGCTCCTGAACAGTCATCACGATGACCTCCTGGAAGCTTTGGCAGAGTTTAAATACTGCAATCAATGACACAGCAAGAGATTCTTCGGGGGGGAGGGGAGGAGAGTTCTTGAATGTAAACAACATGGAGTACACATTAAAGAGCACGTGCAGACAGAGCTGACAGTGACAACGCTCGGTGAACAATTATTTTGTTTTCCCAAAAGATCTGGCAAGTGTCTTGGCATGTGTGGCAAAGCGATGAGAGGAAGAAACATACCAGGGCGCAAGAGTAAAAAGAGGTGAGTGAACAGTCATGTTCTGAGGGCGCAGCCTACACAGGTGTTTGCATACAAAGACAACTGATATCAGGTGTCTCCGGGCACTGCATTTTGATGATATACTACAGGGCTCCTCCGCAACAGAGGTCATTGCAAAAAGTGATTATTATGTTGCTGCAGGCAAAGCGGATCGCGGCGGGCCCTGTACGTTGGATGGAATGGGGGTGGTTGTTATGTGGGGTTTAACCTCCCAAAACCAGCTCTGATTATGAGAGATGCCGTAGTAGAGGGCTCCGGAAATTTTGACCACCTGGGGTTCTTTAACGCGCACTGACATCGCACAGCACATGGGCCTCAACATTTCGCTTCCATCGAAAATGCAGCCACCGCAGCCGGGATGGGGGTGGTTGTGAAAGGGAGAGAAGGGGGTGGGGCATTGTAAGATTGGATGTTGAAACAGAAGAGACCATGTTTTTTCACTGTGCATGGGCTTCAACTGCTCAAATGTGATTGTTTCTAGTAACCCATTCACATCCACAGCAAAGTTTGAGGGGAGGTGCTGAAGGGCACAGAAGGGCTTGGGGTAGTGTGGCTGCACTGAACCACAGGCCATACTGCACAAACACGATGGAAGGCCTTTCAAAGGTGTGTGAAGCAAGCTTGCATATTTGCCAGCTGCAGGTGTGCTGGGGAGGGGTGGCTCTGAAGAAGTCAGCCGGAAGGCAAAGTGTGGTGCCATAAACGAGCTGTGCCATAGTGCACGATAGGTCCTCCTCGAATGTGGAATAGATTCCGAGCAGAGTGAGGGAACGGGCTTCTACGAATTTGTTTTGGGAGCCACATTCTGTCAACACTACTTTAAGGTGGCGATGAAAGCGCTTGACAAGGCAGATGGTTTGGGGGTGGTTAGCAGATACTTGCAGACAGGCATGTTTGAGTCATTTCAGAAGCTCTGTAAAAAGTGAGAATGTAAACTGGCAGCTCCAGTCAGTAATTATTGTTCTAGGGCAGCCACAGTTATGGCAATGTGATTTTGGGAATGGGCATGGCCTCGGGACAACAGGTAAAGTGACTGATGCATGTCACAAAATGATGGTGACCTTTACAAGGAGAAAACAGTCTGACAATGTCAGCACACACCAGTGCAAATCGTTCGCCAAGTGACAGGAAATCCCTAGGAGGCAGTGCAGGGTAGCGATGAGCTTGAGCACACTAGCAAGGTGCATATGCATGCATCCAATCTCGAATATCTGCTTTCATGTGAGGCAAGACGAATCAAGCTGTAATGAGCTCTCCTGCAGCTTGAATTCCAGGGTGGGCCATGTTGTGCAAAGTGTTGAAAACCTGCTAGCAGAAAGCAACTCGTAGAAGTGGCCGCGATGTGTCTGTAGAGGTGTTGCAGATGATGGATACATTTTGAAAGTTTATATGGAGAGAAGCAGGCATTTCATGCAGATTAGTCAACTTAAGAGAGTTCTCTTGCGCTGTGGCAAGCTTTTGGAGACTGAAAGTAAGTTGTTGCGTTCTTTGAGTGGCTGTTGGTGATGGCATCCACACTGTTGATAGCATCCTCCAAGGTGTTACCACAGATGTTAATGTCACATGTATAGGGACTAAGAATGGCCAATGGAGTATGTTAAGGGCTTATGATTGGTGTAAATGGTGAAAGATTGCCCTTTGAGCAGGTGGCGGAAAGGGAGCACAGAGAGGTACACAGTGAGTTCACGGCCCCACACACTATCGCAGCCTTGGTGGGGATTCATGTAGTTCAATAATACGCAAGGCACTACCACTTTCTATTAACTTGCTGTTGAAAGAAGGCTCCCACCACACAGGTGAGTGCCCACGGTCATGAGTGCTTACAGCAGTGCCTTGCAATTGCTGTCTTGACACTTCAATGACTTTGTCAGCTAATGTGGCAAGGGTCAAGTCCATGTTGGAAGTGGTGACTTTGTGCACCGAATGGTAAGCACTGGAGGAACAGCTTGCATGGCACTTCATTGTCCATTGTGTGTGTGTGTGAGCCAAGGAGCTGCTGCATCTGTCATAGGAGCTGCGTGGGCCTCCCTAACCAATGATGGTCGCATAGGCAAACTGTCCACCGCAGCTGTTGGCGAAGTGCTCACCTGATAAGCCTTTTTGTAGAGTTTATCGACACTTTGTTCCTCCGTTAGGCACACCGTGCTTGTAAGCTGTGTTCCATGCTACAGTAGGATGCAACACTCATTTAAGAAAAGCCTTCTTCAAATGCTGATGTGTACAGAAAGCAAAGCACAAACCTCCTCGATCTGCTTCATATCTCGATAAATAGCAGACGATTTTGCAAGGTTAAGTTTGCAGCGGACCAAACAAATTGACATTCCACTGTGTAATCCATAACTCGCACACTGTACTAAAATGACAGCAAAGCAAACCATTGCTCTTTGTCAAGCCATGTAACACACAAGAATTGTGACCTGGCAGACCAGACCACCTCACCCTACTCCAGGCAATTTGGAAAGCCACACTGTGCGCATTTGCGTTTAATGGCTAGAGTACTTCGCTACAAGGGCAAACAATGTATAAGCCACTCAGAAAGCACAAGTTTTGTTTTAAATAGCAAAGACAAACCTGAATTGGAACATCCAAATACTCCTGAGGCAGCTCCCGAAGGCTGGAGAACGCCACACATCCATTAAGACCACTGTCAAGGAAAGTAACATGAGCCTGGAAAAAAACACCATAGTGATGGATCATCGATTATCACCCTGTGCCTCTCCATTTGCACTACAAAACAATACACACATGTTGCCCTGCAAATGAGTTAAATTATGTACGAGATGCAATATTAAGGCCACAGCACAGAAAGCGCACACATGTTGGTATTGACAACCAAACAAGTACAGAAAACCAAGATATGAAAGTACCTTAATAAGTATAAGTAAAAGATGGTCATTGCAGTATTGATTTCAATTTTTAAATCACTTCACAAGAAGCTTAAAATTTTTTCACTTGTAGGAGTAAACCATAACAATAAATGTAACTAATGTGGTTCCATCAGATGATGTAAATCATGGTTTGAACTTTATTGGAGGAGGTTCAAGTTGATTTTTCAAGTGTGACAACATACCTACATTCAAAAATATCACTGGCAGTCACTGTAATGGTATGACAAAGAAAATGCAGCACAGGTAGAGTGAGCAGCACAGGAATAGTTTTCGTTACAAGTAGCCTGTTAGAGCCAACACAGATGCACAAAAAAAAGTCAGCCATAAAATCTGAAGTTCAAAAAAGGCAACTTCACAAAATTTGACTAGCATGAATCCAATGAGAAAAAACTAATAGAGCGACAATTTCTGCCTTAACCGCACAAGGCCTGCTACCTAAGAAAGTAACAGCTAATGACAGCTGACCTACTGAAGTTGACCAGAATGCCAGTGAGGAGAGTGCAACAATGATCAAAAGAACAGGGAGAACACTGACACCACAATGGTAGTACGTCAATGACCTGTCATCAAATTTTTATAGAAAGAGAAAAGTTGAATAAGCATCTTTAACTTCCACCGCAATTAATTGTGACGCATTAGGAAATGCTACTTTCATTACCAGCACTACTCTGCTGCTCAAAAGTCATTCTGGAAGCAAGTGAACTTCACAAAAATGAGATCTCAGTGCCTGTGGCCTCGCTAATTTCATTATGCAGTTATATAACCACATACACAATCATGCAGGCTATTTAGAATAGTGATTTTTATTCCAATTCGAGTGGCTTTTACCTGAATGTGAGAGAACCCTCATAATTTTACTAACCGAAGTGCTGAAAAAGTTCTTGGAAGCCCAGATAAAAAGAAATATCTATGGTGATGGCAAAGTCAGACTAGTAATTTCTTGTGCTGAATACAATCATTCACTAGTTCCTGCAGCAAAATTTTTACACACGAATACATACAGCCTAAAGAAAGCTATACTACCAAGTTTAAAAGGAACTGTGAAATACCTTCATATACCTATTATTAAAACTAAAAGCTTCCCCTTTGTGAAGCTTTTCTAAACACACAAACATCTCAAAGAGTCTCTTGAATTTATAAATGGCGGCTATGCTCAGTGTTGATTGCCCATTACCTTGGTGCTTTGAAAATACTGCACACCTTTGTGGTGAGCTTCCACAGCGCCCATTCCAGCTAGTCAAACCCGCATGTGGGAAAAGAAAGAAGCAACATATTATTTATGTTATTAGGACTTCAGTAATATCATAGAGACCTCAGAATGACTGCAGTTAAAGGGGCCTGGAACACTTTTTGAAGAAGAAAATAACATCAATCAATCGTGGATGTTCCTGTGAACCACCCAGCACATCGCCATACCTCAACCTCATTCTAGCCTGTCGCTGTCGGTAGTTTTCTCAAACGCACGCAGTTTTTTTCCAAAGCGCGACGCTTTTTCTGAGCTTGTTTTATCGTCCAGTAGTAACGTTTTGGTAATAACCGAAACATGTCAGCCAATTATTATTGTGCTGCATGCAGCAGGGAATTTGCAATTTTGTTCGAAAATGCATCTGAAAAGCACCCGCTCGTCTTTCAACAAAACACGTCCTTATCTGGGACGGCCTGCGAAATAATTTCAGGAATTACCACTGGGTGATTCCAAGCGGCAGTTACACCGCAGGTGCCGCAGGGTGGCATCATGTTCCTGCAGTGACTGACCAGGAAAAGAAAATGTTCAAGGCCACGACATGCGCTAGCACGGCTTCTTGCCTTATTTTCAACCCCCTCTGCATAGCTTCCAGCACCCTCACCATGACAAACGAAGAGCAAACATAGACAGTGGAATTTCCCTCAAACTTGATGATGTAACCTCGCTAATATACAACTGATCTCAAAAATTTTTGTAGCAGGCTATTTGTGAGGCAATTGGCTCCTTAAAAGGGTCATGACAACCAATTTAAAAAACATTTTTTTTATTGAGATGTGAAAACATTGAAAGGTAGGCTACGTCAAAGTCTGCTATCTCGATCACAATGTGTGCTGTGTCGGTTAGTCCATCTAAGTTCACAAACACGGTGAAATTATAGTGCAGTTGTTAATGTAATTACTTCATCGTCAAATATTCTTATTGTCGAGGAGTGTTTAGATTGACTCCACTCCTCGAACAGTAGTGTTCGGTAGCGAGAGGTGGCACAGTTCAAGCTACGCTGCAACAAGGTCCAGGGACAGTCTCGTTGTCGTCTTCGTGAATCTCGGAAACTGGGTTGCCCATTGCCCACTACTCATTCATTAATAGTACAGTTTATCTCCCCCGGGGAAAAAAGAAGCCGTCCCGGCGACCTATGGGTAGGATAGCACAGGCGGATCATAGTACGGCTTCAGACGATCGATGTGTACAATTTCGTGGCCTCGACGGCGCTTATCCGAAGGTGGCTCAAGGGGCTCCACAGAAAAGTTAACAGGAGACATCTGTTTGATTAGACGGTAAGGACCGTGGTACTTAGATGTTAGCTTGGGAGACAATCCAGGGGTAGGGGCTGGCACCCAAAGCCACACTAACGAACCAGGAGCGTAGGACACAGGGGCGGCGGAGATGTCTCAATGGTGTTTCTGGCGCTGCTGGTCTTCTGAGGTGAACATACGGGCAAGATGCACGTGTGAGCTAGCCCAGGAATACAACCGCGCCCAGCCCAACGTGCCGACGATAATTCGGTGAGCAGCTAAACAAACCGTTTTTTCTTATAACAGATAGTAAAATGTGTTAGCTACTAGCACGACTACATATCCTCATATTCTCATAGTATTCCGCACAGACAGGAAACCCATGCATGCGACGCTGGACATAACCAACCGACGGTTTCCAATAATAGCAACTCGTAAGAAACGGACGGAGAAAATAGATAGATATATAGATAGATAGCTCGATAGATAGATTCATGGCAAAATTAACATTGCAAGCGCAATAAGGAACATAAATTACTCCTTGATTATTCCTTGCCTTAAGACAAGCCGTACACTACTAACCTTTACACAAATCTTTTAGCTGGCCGAAGAAATTCGGACGAAGTTAACACTCTGAATCCACTTCCTATAAGGAATGTGCGCGATAATATGCCTTCACCACCACAATAGATAGTTTGCATGTCTTTCCTGGGGTGTATGTTTGCGTGGATGTGCCGCTGTATATAGATATGTGTGTATGTATCTGTGTGACTGCTACCTCCATGATGACTATATATTTCCATTTTGTCTTCGCACGTCCATTCCGGCATAGGAAATTATAGATTTCATTACTCATTACACATCATGCAACCGCGACTTACAACCAGCGATTTGTTTTGTTTTTCCGTTCACGTACGTCGTAAAAAAAAATTAAAAACAGAATACTTATGTTTTACCCACGTGGCAGGTCGCAACAATTTCTTTTACCTCAACTTCTACAACCTTCGGGCTATGCACGGAATGCAGCGCGCGAAAACATACTGGATTAGCTACAACGGCGCAGTTAAAACCCCTCGCTGAAACACGACATTCCACGCGCGCCCAGCTACCTGTCAGAGCAATTTTAATAACCATGACGTTCTGGATGTCACGATCAGCAAAAATAGATAATCGCGGACATTTTGAGACCAAATACTGTACAAAATAGTAACGCGCATAGAAGTTATCGCGCATGAAATGCTTTGTAAGCGTGTACGTTTAACGATGCGGAACCGCGGCGGCTGAGACCGCCAAGGGTCACAGGTTCGACCCCCCCCTTTTATTTTTTCTTTTTTTTTCAAGGATGGTTGTCATAAGCTCGAGATTACGTTGGTAGGGGGGTCCTGGCGACGGTTGGACACCTGAAAGGCTTTCAGTCGTTCAAGTGCTGTTTACAACTCACTCCTACACCAGAACAGGAATTGGCCTCCCTGGTGAAGTACTTGGCCACCACCTCCCACACGATGTCTACAATTAAACCCTCGCCCTCAGTGTCCAGCAGCTGCAGAACATCTGTCCACGGCGGCGGTCAGCTCTGTGAAGCAGCAGAGGGCGGTAACAATCACTGGACCCGGACAGGCCGCCACTGGAATCTAAACATTGGAACGTTCAATGCAAGATCCCTCTCAAGCGAAGCTGGATTAGCGGAATTACTCGAGGAACTAGAGGGAGTTAATTGGGACGTCATTGGCCTTAGCGAAGTTAGGAGAGCAGGCGAAGCTTACATTGTCTTAAACAATGGACACGTCCTCTGCTATAGAGGACTACCCGAAAAGAGAGAATATGGCGTTGGGTTCCTAATCCACAAAAATATAGCGGGCAACGTAGATGAATTCTACAGCATTAACGAAAGGGTAGCATCCATCGTAATAAAACTAAATAAGCGGTATAAACTTAAGATAATCCAGGGATATGCGCCAACAACGAGCTACGACGATGAACAAGTAGAGCAATTCTACGAGGATATCGAATTAGCAATAAAGAAAGTACGGACGCAATACACAGTAGTCATGGGGGATTTCAACGCAAAAGTAGGAACGAAACAAAGTGGAGAGCAGGCGATAGGCAACTACGGCGTCGGCCGTAGGAATAACCGTGGGGAAATGCTAGTACAATTTGCCGAAAGGAACCAGCTTCGAATAATGAATACGTTCTTCAAGAAACACAAGAACAGGAAGTGGACGTGGAAAAGCCCTAACGGGGAAACAAAGAATGAAATCGACTTTATAATGTGCGAACAACCAGGTATAATTCAAGACACAGAAGTAGTGGGGAAGATAAAATGCAGCGATCACAGACTAGTAAGGGCAAAGATTGTACTTAACCTAAAGAAAACAAGAACTAAATTATTTACTAGAAAAAAATGTAATGTAGAGGTAATCAGAGCGAAAGACGACGAATTTAAAGTCGCCCTAAGCAACAAGTTCGAGGCCTTGGACGAAAACGGAGACGATTTCGAACAAATAAACAAAACCATAATGAAAACAATCCTTGAAACCGCGGTAGAAGTCGGGGGTAAAACAACAAAGCCAGCAAAAAGTAAGCTGTCCCAATCTACCAAGGACTTAATAAAAAAACGCCAACAAATGAAAGTAACTTCATCAAAAGATAAGATAGAATTCGCAGAACTATCAAAATTGATCAGTAAAGCCAGGCAAAGAGATGTAAGAAACTTTAACATGAGAGAAATAGAGAAAGCAGTAGAGAAAGGCACCAGCATTAAATCGGTCAAAAAGAAACTGCACTTAGGACAAAACAAAATGCATGCGATAAAAGATAAACAAGGTAAAGTTATCAACAGTTTCACCGAAATAGTAAAGGTAGCAGAAGATTTCTACTCGGAACTGTACAGCTCTCAGACAGACCATACAACCTTAATAGAAATAGAACCAGAGGAGAACACCGAAATTCCATGTATAACCGCTGACGAAGTCAAAAAAGCTGCCAAAGGCATGTCCCGCGGTAAAGCAGCTGGTGACGATGGTATAACAGCCGACTTGATCAAAGACGGACGAGATATTGTACTTGAAAAACTTGCATCGCTCTTCACTAAATGTATCAAGACATGTAGCGTAAAGCGCAGCTGGAAGAATGCTAATATAATCCTTATCCACAAGAAAGGTGACATAAAGGACTTAAAGAATTACAGACCAATCAGCCTACTCCCAGTAATATACAAGCTCTTTACAAAGGTAATTTCTACGAGGATAAGAGAAACACTCGACTTTAACCAACTGAGAGAACAAGCTGGTTTTAGGAAAGGTTACTCGACAATGGACCACAGCCACGCTATCAACCTAGTAATTGAGAAGTACGCGGAATATAACAAACCTCTTTATATGGCGTTTATCGACTACGAGAAAGCATTTGACTCTATAGAAATACAAGCAGTTCTAGAAGCTCTACATCGACAAGGGGTACCTGGCGTATACGTGAAAACCATAAACAACATATACATAGATTGCACATCCACACTACTCCTACATGAGAGAAGCAGAGAAATACCGATCAGGAGAGGTGTGAGACAGGGAGATACAATATCCCCGATGCTATTCACTGCATGTTTAGAGGAAGTCTTTAAACGTCTAGACTGGGAAGAAAAGGGCATTCGAATAGACGGAGAATATCTAAACAATTTAAGATTTGCAGACGACATTGTGCTCTTTAGCAATGATGGTGACGAATTACAAAACATGGCTTGATGACCTAAACAGGGAAAGCATTAAAATTGGATTAAAAATGAATAGGCAAAAGACCAAAGTTATGCTCAATAGCTTAGCTAAGGAACAGGAATTTAAAATCAACAATGAACCCTTACAATGTGTAAACAAATATGTATATCTGGGACAGTTAATATCAGGAACTCCTACCCAGGAAAATGAAATTCTCCGTAGAATAAGGCTGGGCTGGAGCGCATTCGGAAGGCATTACGAAATCATGACTGGAAACTTACCGCTCTCATTAAAGCGAAAAGTATTCAATCACTGCATTCTCCCAGTGCTAACGTACGGTGCAGAAACATGGAGAATAACGAAAAAACTAGAGATGAAACTAAGGAGCACGCAACGTGCAATGGAAAGAAAAATGATAGGGGTAACGCTAAGAGATAAAAAAAGAGCGGCATGGATCAGAGAACAGACAGGAGTAGCCGATATTATCTTATCAATTAAAAGAAAGAAGTGGACCTGGGCAGGACATGTCATGAGGAGGAAGGATAATAGGTGGACAGTGAGAGCGACGGAATGGATACCACGAGAGGGAAAACGCAACAGAGGTAGGCAAAAGGTTAGATGGAGCGATGAAATTAAAAAGTTTGCGGGCATAAAGTGGAACCAACTCGCTCAGGATAGGGTGGATTGGAAATCGTTGGGAGAGGCCTTCGTCCTGCAGAGGACCTAAACAGGCTGATGATGATGATGATGATGATACGGGCAAGTTTGCGGCACTCTTCGGCGTGTGAAGCAGCTTCCGAGATGGTAGTCGATTCTGTAGTGTCGGGACTGTATGGAAGGATGGTGTCCAGTGTGCAGGTAGGCTCGCGTCCGTATAGAATAAAGAAGGGAGAAAATCCCGTGGTGGTCTGCATGGCCGTATTGTAAGCATACATCACAAAGGGCAGAACGTGGTCCGAACAGCTTTGGTCAGAGGAGACGTACATGGCCAACATATCACCGAGGGTGCGATTGATGTGCTCAGTCATCCCATTAGTCTGCAGATGATACGCAGTAGTCATGCGGTGAATTACGAGGCATTTTTCTAGGAACGCTTCAATTACGTCGGATAGAAAGACGCGGCCTCTGCCGCTAAGTAATTCCTTCGGGGATCCATGGCGAAGTATGATGTGGCGGAGGAGGAACCAGGCAACATCGTGGGCAGAAGCGCTGGGAAGCGCTGAAGTTTCTGCATAGTGTGTAAGATGGTCATGGCCACGATTACCCAGCGGTTGCCTGATGAAGTAGTTGGCAGTGGTCCATAAAGATCGATGCCGACGTGGTCGAAAGCACGTCCTGGGCAAGGCAAAGGTTGCAGTGGAGCGGCTGATCGACAAGGCGTGTCTTTGCGCCATTGACAAGCTAGGCAGAAGCGTACATAATGGCGCACGAAACGGTACATGCCGCGCCAGTAATATCAAAGGCGTAGGCGTGTGTACGTTTTAACTACACCCGCATGCGCACACTGTGGGTCATCATGAAACGCCGCACAGATATCGGAACGCAGATGTCGAGGAATGACAAGCAACCACTTGCGACCAGCCGTGAGGTAGTTACGGCGGTAGAGGAGGCCATCGCGGACGGCGAAGTGGTGTGCTTGGCGATAGAAGGCACAAGGGGGGAGGGAGGACGATGGTTGGGAGAGCAAATTGAGCATTGAAACAATCCATGGGTCCTTCTGCTCCACCAGCATGTTAGTAGCACTGAGAGATGACTGGGATAATGATCTCGTCGGGGTATCAGTCGCGTCTGTAATTGGAGAATGGGACAAGGCATCTGCGTAGGAGTGTTTTCTGCCAGAACGGTACAGCACGCGAATGTTGTACTCCTGTAGGCGAAGCGCCCATCGAGCGAGACGGCCGGTAGGTTCTTTTAAAGAAGACAGCCAGCACAGGGAATGGTGGTCGGTTACAACGTCGAATGGGAGTTAACAAAGACAAAGACGCTACTTTATGAACGGGCACACCAAAACATGAAAAACATGTAAAAAACCAAGTGAAGCACCAATTCGCACACAAAGAGAAAACTAAAAAAAGTCAGGTTAACAAACTAAATAGCCAATCTACAGATCCTCCACGTTGGGCGCAGTTCCAACGGGAGTCCGTCAACACTGGGCCTCGCGTTTACGTGCGCGGTAGCTGCTAGCCGTTCAACTGAAGCTGGACGCTCTTACGTTGCGTTTGACACGGTGCGGTTCAGAGTCGGTGCTCTCTCGGTGTGTCGTGTCCTCGCAGCTGTCGTCGACAGATGCTGCTAGTGGTGGCCGCCGCTCACGCAAGGTCCGTCCTTGTCCGCTGCCCTGCTTCTCCAGTGACATGGCGAATCACCGCTGAGGCCTAGTAGGCCTCCTCCTACGTGATGCTAGGTCTCCAACAAAGACAGGGCCCTCTGCAGCGATTCTTCTGCTGGTCGTCCCATTCTGCCGGCGAAGGTGGAGCGCTGTGGGTACACCGGGAACTGCTACAGTTCGGCCACTGCCACTCCGAAGTCCGTGCTCGATCGTAAGCCAGACCGACGGCACCCCGGAGCCCGACGTCCTCGTCTCCTCGTCACCAGTCCGTAGCTGGCAAGACAACCTTCGTCGACCGGTGCCACGCAGAGAATCCCCGCTCCACCTCTTCCATCACTGATCGCTGCTCGGGTCTTATGCCGCGAGCCCGCTCTCAACCAATTGTGGGCATCGACGTGTCCACGGTGCGTGCCTTCCCGCGCCACTTCACCGATCTCTCCGTTTGGCCTAGTGGCCTGTGTTTGTGGGCCCTTTTTACTCATGACAAAGGGAACTTCTTGTAGGGGCAAGCGAACTTCTAGTGGTGTCTTGCACTGCCTGACATTCAATATATAAAGTGTTCCGGCAAATTTTTTTTAATGTAGCTGCAGATTTTCCCATACATTGACGTTAAAGCATTGCCGTGTTCAAGGAGTAGTTCAGTATGAAGGGTGATCCTATTTATGAGAGTGTGATAAAGTCAGGTTCGGCTTTATAATAATCCACACAGCTATTACTAGGCACAACACTACATTCATGTGCCCTAAGTTACTGGACTAACTTTTGAGCAAAACAACAGTATGTGGTGAGTCGCTGTCCAGCTGCTCTTTGCAATTTTCTGCCAGCAAGGACAAAAGGTTCCTTAAAGGGACACTGAAACAGTTTCACATTCTCGAATCTACCTTGCATAGCATGTTTACGATCTGGGGCGTAGAGTTGTGACATCCCTGAAGAGGGCAGGGGCATTCTCTCTCTATCTCCATATATATATATATATATATATATATATATATATATATATATATATATTGTAATAAAGAGAAGAGACGTAGACACAGCGCCTTAGCTGCAGGCCGGCTGTTCTATTCTGCTCTTTGTCTTCCTCTGCTTCTCTGTGTCTGTAGCGCGAGCGCCCAAGCTACGGCAGAGCTCATTATCATTACACTCGGCCACGCTGCGAGCTTAGGCAGATATGAAATGTTCTTTTCCGGCGGGCGGCACTGGCTATGCCGCTGTGGACGGTCTCGGCCTCGCCGTGGTCGGCCTTGGAGCACTCTGAAGAAATCTTCCGGGGGCCGGCACTGGCTGTATCGCGTAGGTCGTTGCAGGTGTTCATCATGCTGCGACTTCACTTGCAGAACCACCAAGGTCACCTCCAGTGAACGGCACTTGCTTTGTCATGCTGGTCGATCGTCTCGGCCACGCTGTGGCTTCAAACGGCAGGCTGCCAGACATGTCTGTGGCAGGCGGCATTGCATGCGATGTAGGGGAAGTTTTTTTCGTCTAATGCTCCTCCGCCGCAGAATTGACGTGGACAAAGGAGCGTGCTTTCGACCGTTGACCTTCGGATGCCGCATACTCTCAATGACATGTGGTCTGCTCGTAGGTGCCCGCGACAAATGGACGAGCTCCCGTGTTGTAGGGCGAGGTAACTTGAACTTCGACAGCGTTGTCGCGGCCAGGGTCAACAGAAAGCTGCACTCAAGAGGCCTTGACAATGAGCTGTGTGGAGCAGCGGTGTCCAAGTCGTGAGGTTTGGGTGCGACGTTCAAGCCAGGGGTAGACTTTGGCTGTAGTGGCGGGTCTTTGATGAAAGTGGCCTCATCCGTGGTATAGACACTGCCACTTTGTGGAGGGGCACCGCAAGGCGATTTGAGAACTTGAGCACATTCGGCCAATGACTGCGTTGACGGCCGGGGACGTGACTGTGAGTTGTTTGGGCACGTTTCGTGGATGGCTCCATCTCCACACAGGTCAGAGGTGGGTTCCCTGGCAAAAAAGAACGCTTCGTGGTGTGCATGGTTTTCGGGGGTGCAATGGAAGTCGGTATAGATGGTTGGTCCTCGTCATCCGACTCACACGTCGGCTGGGCAGGATCACTGGTGTAAACGTGGTCCGAGTGACATGGTTGGAGGGTGGTCTGTTCGAACTCGAGTGTTGCTATCTGTGTCGAGGAACAAATCTTGGGACCGACCAGTATGTCAGGACAGGCTGTGATACTCTGTGCCGATGAGCTGCTGTTCGAAGCTACAGCCTCGAGGTGGCGCTCCTGCTGAGCTGCTTCCTCGGTAGTGCACAGGTCGGATTCGCTGGTGGCAGGATTGTGGTGGCGAATCCGTCCGAAAACAGCGATAAGCCTGGAGCTCCATTCCAGCCAGGAGCATTGGCTGACTCCCTCGTACCGGTGCCATGCGGCGGTCGCATCACCAATGTTGTTGATGGCCACGAGCAGCTTGTAGTGATCCGGCCAGGCATACTGGGCACCGAGGGCGTTCACGGCCTCGATCCACCGATCGGCGTTGTCTTGGAAGCCTCGGAACTCTGGTAATTTCCAAGCGGCCGGTGGCGGCAACGCGGCACGAGAGGACCCGGAGCTCCCCGACGCCATGGAGTGGGGCGTTTCCAAGAGTATGTTGATCACACGCAAGAACTCCGCAGCATTGTCGGGGGAGCCGCTAAGTGTTCTGGCGGAGAGCGCAGGGTACGCGTTAATCAACGTGGTGAGCGTGTCGCGCAGTTGCGCGATGGCACTCACGTGCTCCGCTGCGTTGTCCGGTGAGCCGCTTAGAGCACCAGGCATGGTGTCTGCAGATAAGACGGTGCCCCCGGTGCTCCCGATGGCGGCATCCGCGGAAAATACGGCGGGCTCTGTCCTCCCGACGGCGGCGTCCAAGTCCGAGGACGCTTGGACAGCGTCCCTATGCGGCTCATGTGCCGACATAGGTCTAGGCGAGGGGGTGTTACCACAGGAAGCGTGAGCGCCATTCCGTGGTAACAGGAGGCCCTGCGTGGGCGTGGGTCCCATAGGTGCTTCCGGCGGCAGAAGAGTTGCGGGGTCCATGGTCGCGTAATCCTGGACGGCGTCCCTGGACTGGAGCACCTGCTGCGCCGATGACCCACGAGGACGCCGTCAGCGTCTGTCTTTTGTCGGCTGCGCCATTGTAATAAAGAGAAGAGACGTAGACACAGCGCCTTAGCTGCAGACCGGCTGTTCTATTCTGCTCTTTGTCTTCCTCTGCTTCTCTGTGTCTGTAGCGCGAGCGCCCAAGCTACGGCAGAGCTCATTATCATTACAATATATATATATATATATATATATTGTGGGAGATTGCCGCATCTCGGCCCGCGGCAGCCAGTCCTGGCCGGCTAGCCAGTTCAGGGCCGTCACGCCCAGCCGTGTCCACCAGCGTCTCGCCGAGCTCCGGCCCAGCCTAGCACGCTGGCACCAGCGCACGCCACGCACTGCCCAGTCACCTCATCCTCGTCCTCTACACCGTCGTCGTCCTCTCGCAGTGTCCCTTGGCGGCGATCCCCACACTCTCCCCCCCCTCCGTGGTTGTGATGGCACTGGTCCACAATGGCCCGCACGATGGTCAACGCCCCACCAGCGGTAGAGCGTCGAAAGCTGGGGCACCGAGCGAGGTGGCGAACGAGGCCAGGTAGCGCAGCGCCGGGCATAAGTTCTTGCAGGATCCCGCGGTCCTAAACCTCCGAAGGTCTTGCAGGAACACGCGGGACTTAAACCAAACCCGGGCGCTGTAGCACGACCGATCGTCATCGCCAACCTCTCTCAGAGTAGTGCACCCAGCAGGCGGGTGGGTGTAGTCGCTCAATCGTGGAGTCGATTGCAGAGATGCCGGCCAGCCATCACAGATGAGCAACACGTGGGACGGTGTCGGAAGCCACATCGGGACGTCGAAGGTGCCGCCCATAAGTAAAAACCCGTTGATGTCGGCCGAGCCAGGCTCTCCGGACCGTCATCGGCCTTGCAGACTCCCATTACTAGCTACTTTACGCATCATCCTCATCATCGTCCTCAAGACCGTCATTTCTGTCAGGGTCGTCCCCTTCCTTGTCGTAGTCCTCCCCATCCGGAACTGCGTCAACATCGTCATCATCACCGCCATCGTCATCACCGGCGTCCTCCTCGTACTTGTCTTCAGACTCCCCATTTTCTTTCTTGTCTTTGTGGTCCGTCTTTTGGACCTCCTTCACGTCATCATCTTCCGACACGTCAGATGAAGCCCGCTTTTGCGGTGACTTCTCCGTCTTGGCATCGCCGGCGCTCCCTTCCTTGGCCGAGATGACATGTCGCGACGTCAGCCTCCTTGTCTTCGGAACTCGAGAGCTGACGCAGCCATTTGCCTTTGTTCGTCTGCTGCCCTCCATTGCTCGCAGAGGTCACCAGGCAGATGGGGAGGTGGTCGTTTATGTGCAACGGAACGGGCGAGGCGGCGTCCTTCCCGGAACGCAGCCGGGGCCCCACGTTGTGGTGCCATTGTGGGAGATTGCCGCGTCTCGGCCCATGGCAGCCAGTCCCGGCCGGCTAGCCAGTTCAGGGCCGTCACGCCCAGCCGTGTCCACCAGCGTCCCGCCGAGCTCCGGCCCAGCCTAGCACGCTGGGACCAGCGCGCGCCACGCACTGCCCAGTCACCTCGTCCTCGTCCTCTACAACGTCGTCGTCCTCTCGCAGCGTCCCTTGGCGGCGATCCCCACAATATATATAAACTTTACTTCATTAGTAACCAATTGTGCAATAGTGCAATTCTGTCGTCTGTCATAGTGTGCAAGTTATAACGGGCGTCTGTTTTCCGGCTAGCAGACTACTAAAGACATTTAAATTCGTTTTACTTGACAATGAATGATCGTTTTTGTCAAACACTGTTACCAGACACAGCTCGAAAATTTAGCCCTTCAAGCATTCCTATAAATTTCCACTGTTTCACTCAATTCCTTTATTAATAGCAATAGAACTAAAGACGTGCAAAGGAGAGCTTAAGGATCAGTGTGTCTCTGGTCCCGAAAGGCTTGCCATTTAACGCAATACTCATAACATGGCATTGTTTCTCACTGCTCTCAATATTTTTACAAAGTTTACAAACATGCTGTTTCCGATGTGCTAGCAGCCCAGCCACGGTGGTTTAGTGGCTATGGTACTCAGCTGCTGATCTGAGGGTCACAGGATCAAATCCCGGCTGCCGCGGCTGCATTTCGATGGAGGAGAAATGTTTAGACCCTTCTACTGTGCGATGTCACTGCACATTAACGATCAAAATTTTCGGAGTCCTCCGCTGCGGCGTCTCTCAACCATAGCTGGTTTTGAGACGTAAAACCCCACAAATCATCATCATGTGCTTGCAAGCCTTCCACCATATGAAAAAACTTGGGTGTGCATGGTGCGGAGCAGCATATACAATCAAATTACAAAATGTTACTCCTGTATAGACAGGCTCCAAGACACTAAGGAGCAAAATGATGTTTCTCATATGAGTAAATCGATCTGACATTAAAGATTGTGTATGAGTAAATTCACTCCGACGTTATAGATTTCAAAGGCGCCTGCTAAGACCCACAAATTACTAACCGATAAATGAATCACATTGTGTTCTTGGTGAACAGAGAAATGATTTAGTGAGTTTCATGAAATTTCATTGAGCCTGTCACGCCAAAATATGATAAAAGATCTTTAAATCCATGACGTCATGCTTGTGTTTGGGTGCCCAGGTTTAAGTGTGAAATTAAAAAAAAATTGAACCCTTGGCCTTCAGGTTTTTTTCGAATAATTAAAAGAGCACTGCCACAAAAAATTTTCAGTTGGAGTTTTTTTGCATAAAACGAAAAGCCAAGCCCTCCAGAGCCCAGAAAACGTACTGATAAGTGCGAGTGCACCATGAAAATTTATTCACAGCATGTCTTTAAAAGCTGGTTTTGGTTCCTACTGTAGCCTGACGTCACTACACAGCTAGTGCATAGCAATGAGCCCCTCATGACATGCTCCCACAAGAAATCATGATGTTTTCACCCTATGGTCTCTCGTGCGCAGCGCCTGTCGGGGTCAACGATGTACGAAATTTTGTATCACGGCTCGCAACAACAGCAAATACTCAGTACAGTGCAAGATGCAATGTACAGCACGCACGGTAGGTGTCAGAGCAGCTCTGGAGCCCACGATAAGCTCACATAGCCTCCGAGAGCTCTGCCAAATCTCGGAGGTCTACTATTCTTGCTTTGCTTCTGCTTCCCCACCAGACGACCCACACCGACTTTCGCTGCTGCTCTTTTGGTCGGAGCTATTCGGCAGTGAGCACGTGAAGGCAGAGCTGTGGCTGTTGTAAGTGAGAGACTGGCGCCGATGGGCCACACGCGGCAGCCAACCCTCAGAGTGGAGCTCACTCGTGGCCACAGGCAAAAGTAAGTGGGCAACGAGAGAGTTCGCACACACGTAGAAATACGCTAGAGCTGAAGCGCAGGGTCCAAGGAAGTGCACGTGGACAAGTACGCCATGCAACGCATGTGCGAGCACAGCGCTGCTGTGCACACTGTGGTAGTGCAGGCGAGCGCACAAGTGCAATCTCAGGCCTGCAGGTAGCACCGCTGAGGGCAGGCAACATGCACGGGGAAAACATTAGGTGTCGTCGATGAGACATACTTAGCAGAGCAGACGATGAGCAGGCAAGTGAGAGCAGGGAAATGTGGCGTACTACTGTAGCCGTACTCCACGGAGTGTGGTCGACAAGGGTCAATGCACGACTTGCGGTAATCCATGACGACTTGCCCCTGCTCTGCTTGTGCGAGATTTCAGGGGCAAAGTGCCGGCACCGGGACGGCAGAAGCTTGCCTTATTATTCACGGGCACAAACGGCGATATAAGGTAACTCCGACTTTGCTCGCTCGCTTCACAGGCACTCTCAACTACGGCGACTAAACAGCGGGAGCAGACGACTGAGAGTGATGCGCGAGAGGCCATTTTGCATGTTTTTGGACCTGACATCACAACTTGCCATACTGCTGTGTGAAGCCACCAAAATTTGTACTGTAGCCTGACATCACACTAATGTCGATGTCAGTAGGCACGCCAGGTGAAAACTGACTGATTTCAAATTAAAATATCAGCATTTCTGGAGCTTAACATTTCCTCAGAGTTGTCTATGCATACAGGAGAGTTGTATGGTGGAGTAAAGTCAGCTTCGAAAATTGGTGTCAGTACTCCTTTAACTCAGGATGGCGAAAGAAAAGACAGTAGAGTTCTTAAAGAATCATCTATCAGTATAAAATGATTTACTGTTTCACTTCAGTGTCCATGTAAAGTATGTGAGTCGTCCTTGCTCCTGTGCGATTGCCTTACTTTTCTAGTGCTATAGGATACTGCCCGGCATTTGCTATGATGGACAACTCTAGCGGGGCGTGTGTGTGTGTGAGAGTTCCAATCCTCATAAACTTACGCTGCCACTTGAGCTGTGCTGCTCTGAGTGTTTTAGACTAGCATAACCAGCACTGTCACAAGTCAATGAAGTTCATTGCGCTGAAGCAGTTAGTGGACCGGTTCAGTAATGCAAACTGGTTCACAAACCGGTTCAAAGTTTCACTTTTATGAATCAGAACTGAACTGGAGTGAAATGGTTTGTGTTGAACCCAAACCCCAACCCGTATTTTTTTCGGCTCGACACCCTGCTTTCACATCTATTTCAAGAGTAAACTGCTCCATTGCTGTGCTACTATTTATACTGATATATATTTATATGTGCTACATCTAGCTTAATGAGGGTGGTTGAGTGAAACAAAGTTGTTTTAATATGAATTTGCTTTAATTTCAGTCGCATGAATATCTTTGGCTGTTTTTCTTTGTATTGTTCAAAAGCCCTCCTCTCCTTAAATTCTCAGCTATGCTGACAGCAGCAAACATTGCCGGAGGTGCAACAGCCCACCCCCCGGGCCAAGATGGAGCACAGAGGGAGGAGGGGCAGGCACCCCCTTTGGCCCCCCCCCCCGTACTGTAAGCCTGTGTGTTTTTTTCCCACAATATTTAATTAAACATCATCTATGACCGCACAAACTTGAGCTTAGGGAACATCCCATGGTGCGTGCAGAGTGTAGTTGAAGAGGATGAGAGAGAGTGAAACATGAAGTGATGTCATCCAGAGGGTGAGCAAGATAGCTGCATCAGCCGGCAGCTTTCGTCTGCACACAGCACAGCATGAGTAGAGGAGCTTGCATGGGTTTCTCAGCACTATAATGCCTTGTTCTCATACATATGGAGATTTAAGCGATAGCAACTTCACCAATGATTACCTATGTGCTGGCCTATGCGCTGATTTCACATGCATGCTTCAGCTACGACATTGATGTTTGCAGGGCAGCAGCGTTTCAAAAATTTTTTTCAAGCTTAGATGGTGTCCAATGAGTGGGTCATCCCTGTTAAGAGAAACTACAATTCTACAAGAGCAATTGTGCTACGATCAAGGTGCTTCAGAGGCAGCAACTACATGCTAAAGCCATCTGCAACAGAATCTGCAGGTTTGTCCAATCAGTAGGCTCATCAGCAAAACGGCATGGCCAAAATCAGATGCTCCCAGAGAGGTGGTACTTTCGGCCAGCTGGTTCTCGCCACTATGATCCCATCGCCTACCCTTGGCTAATCAACTTGCTCACCAATGTTAGTGACTATGCTATGTTTTTTTTGTTGCTGCTGTTCTACACAAATGAAATCCTTGCTAGTTTATTCAATGATGTCAAAAGCACACGACTTATGCAAAAGCAGCATTTAATATTAAACCATTGATAAGATCAAGAACCGCAGCAGAAAAATACGGTGACACCGGTTGTTTTTTCTGCATAAAAGTGACTTGCTTCTCTTACTGACTGTAACATTGAGGAAGTCAAGAACTAGTCACACATGATGACACACAACATAAAAGTTGAAGCATTACTCGTTTAAAATGTCCGTGCTTATCAGTTTCAGCTGGACTGAAAACAGCGTTGGTTGCACTGTCCCCCAGCTATGCCTACTGTGCAATATCCATGGCTGTCAGCGAAACCTTCATGATAGCCCTAGGGTGGCTCCTAGCAGTGCACTGCTGCCATGTGCTTATTGCTCATGAAGGGATTCTCTTATTCAATTATGTTCATGTAAAACAAAGCAGCATTATGCAATGTTGTTTGCATGGTAATTTTTTAGAACATGAAGTCTTCTGAGCATATGCACAGTATGTTTCAGACTTAGGGGAAACCTGAGCACATTCAATCGCAATGCAACCACGATGCAGCGAGCACTGTAAACGGGCAGCAGATGAAGCCCGAGCAGCTCGCACAGGCACAGATGCTGGAGAAGTGCAGCATTGAGCGGCTTGAACCGCATAATCTGCTCCAGAGATGCACAGTAGCTGCCATTTCAGGAAGCGAGCTAACATAAGGGGCAGTGTGCTGATGTCATTCTACAGCAGGAATCGCCCTCCACAATGAGAGCTGTTATTGTTGCCACTGGGGACACGCAAAACAGGTCAGAGCATGAGGTGCGCAATTACACAATGGTGAGCAACACCTGTCTGGTATAATGAAATACGTTGTCCAGAAAAACATTTCCATATCATTTGCCTAACCTTAAGGATTCATTTATTCCAATCCATTTATCTGACCGCATGAAAGCTCACTGATAACCACTGCGCAAGATTTAAAAAATAATATCAGCCCAGCTCCTGCAGCAATAATGAAAACAGCGCACTGCTCCACTAGCAGTGTGCTTCATGGCAATGAAGCGAGCCCGCGCCACTGTAGCAGACATGTGGTTCAAAAGTAGGCTACATACGCAAATGCGGATGGCACTACGTAGCTGTACAGAAAACTGATCGCAACTGCCACCCTTAGCCATAATAATATACGTTTATATCCAAAGAGAAAAAGAACAGACAAATCATGCACAGGCTATACACAAAGCCATAGCTGGGCTAGAGGAGCGGCATGCGTGCACTTGCCCAGCCATCGCAGGCTACTGGAGTGCCTGTACCTGCGTGAGGGGCAGCTTCTGCACAACACCAGCACTATATGTATCATGGCCGCATCGTGATGCAATGCAGTCCCAGCTTCCCCCTAAGCATACATGCTGTGTGCACTGTACCTGAGCCGAACCTACACACTGCTAACTCATTCGAATGCTCCACTGCACTTGTCCTGAACACATGGCATGGCACGTCGGACCGGTGTAGACAACAGCTCACTGCAATCCACATATCGCAGTCTTGCTAATCGACCACAATGGTAGCGTGTCGTCTGTGCCGTCTGAATGAAATTTACATACTCGAATGTGTGCGGCCCTACATAGCATTACAGAAAACTGATAGTAACTGCCACACTTAGCACTAATAATAGCAATATGCTTATATCCAAAGAGAAAAAGAACACACAAATCACCCACGGGCTATACACAAAGCCATGGCTGGGCTAGAGAAGCGGCGTACGTGCACTTGCCCAGCCATTGCAGAGTCAACTGCTCTGAGGGACACATGATTAAGTTCCTAATTTAATTATGTACAGTGGCAAGTTTTCCATTGCTGCTTATGGTGTTTGCTGTGCATTTTTATCGAAATAGTCATTTGCTCATGTTTATACAAGTTTGTGGCCTGCTTTTCAAGAAAATGATAAACTGATAAAAAGGCATCGTAACCTCACCATTTTTTAAAAGTGCTTCCGTATGCCTTTAACATGTTCACTGCGTCGTGAGTCACGGCCTGTGCTCCACCTATGCTGCTGCGGAGTTACGTGCACTTCTCTGCTTGCAGCTGCGATATGTTTATGACACCTGAACGCAGAGGTATGATTTTTGTTGCATGAGGATAAATAGACCCAGAAGAATACTTGTCTGATGTTGAAGGCTATGGACCCACTGGTGAAAAATGTTCTTGTGCTGTGTGCAGCATGACCCACTGGTGACCCACACGTGAATGCTCTCCATGTTGTGCTGCCGTCTCAAGTTCAAAATTGCAATATATATATGTGTGTGTGTGTGTGTGTATATATATATATATATATATATATATATATATATATATATATATATCGTCTATTGCATTCGAACTGAGCTGGCTCAATTGTCGCTTAGAAGTGGGGACACGTTCCTCCATTGTGTTGCTTGCAAACTTTCCCACAGTTTTTTAAATACGTGCCATTAGACTAAGCGTACGAGTTTTCCCTGCTGCTCCAAAACTTTTCAGAGCACCTAATGGAGCCTTGTGCCTTTTACTGGCGCAAATGAGCGTAGCACCGAGGGAAGGAAAGAAACCAACTTAGTTTTGGAGGGAAGAATGCGCTGGCAACTTCGCGATTCCCCACTGATGAGTCACGTGCTTCAGTGTCAGATCTTCATCCATTGACAGTGATGAAGACAGCATTTACAAATCGTCAGAGACCTGGGCCAGCACGTCGAACAGTGAGTCAGACCTGACTGGGGATTCCGAAGTGGACAATTCAGACGACACTCTCATTTCTTCCAGCCCATCATTAGAGAAATGGATGCTGGCAACAATCACTTCGCCTAGTGTGACACCACACTCTAGGCCTCCAAAGATCAATCACTTGCCATCTAGCCATGATGTTATTCTCCACATTTATTATGGATGATACCTGGCAAATGATGGTGGATGAGACAAGCAAGTTAGCCCAACAAGTGTTCGAGTCCATTATACCGAACTCTAAATCGCGGTTGAAGGATTGGGTGGAAGCCAATGTCCAAGAAATGAAGGCATTTGTTGGAGTACTGATTTGCACTGGTCTTGGCCATCTTCCTACTCTCAGACACTACTGGGTAAAAAGCGACCTGTATGGCATTGAACTCATTTGCCAAAATATGAGCCGTCACTGCTTTTTCCTGCTTCTCAGGTTCTGGCATTTTGCGGACAATGAATAGCTTGCAGAGTCGCAGGATCGAGTCTTCAAGACCCGACCCCTGCTAGAGGAAGTGAACAAGAATTTTGCTGCTGTGCTTGAGCCAGGAAATGACATCGTGATCAACGAAACAATGGTGCCATGGTGTGGTCAACTCATGTTCAGATAATATATTCCAGGAAAAGCCCATAAGTACGGAGTCAAGCTCTTCAAGGCATGTACACAAGACAGTTGCACACTAAATGTCGTTTATGCTGGAAAGTCTGATCGGCAAGTTGGCATCGGACTCACCAAAGATGTATGTTTGAAACTCATGCAAAATTATAAGGGAGTCGGGCGCACGCTCTACGTAGACAGCTTCTACACGAGCTTGCCACTCACTCTTCGCCTTCTAAAAGAAGACAGTTTCATTTGCAGCACAGTTCGCTCAACAAAAACAAAGAAAGGGCTGCCAAAGAAGTCACCGAAGCGAAGGTTTCGAAAGGCAGTGTGACCAGACTTCACTCCAAAGATGGAGTGAAGCTGCTGAAGTGGATGGACAAGAGGCCCGTTCTGATGCTCACACCTGTCCCCAAACCTGAAGCAACTTTGGTGGACAGCAGCAAGAAAACAAGGGCAGCACACACGATCACGAAACCTCAGGCTGTTCTCAATTCCCATGCAGCAAAAAAATGGCATGGACTATAGCGACCAAATGGCGCCTTTACTACAGCTGCCTTAGAAAAGGACTGAAGTGGTACGGGAAGGCAGCCATTCAGTTGCTTGTTGGAAGTGCCGTTGTAAATGCGTGGAACATCTGTAGCATGCTTCATGGAATGTCTACACCAATTACAAAATTCCGAGAAGAACTGGCTCGTTCACTGTTCGGCCCTCATCAAGAGAAGATTGAAGAATGTCATGGGATAAGCACGTGCAGAAGACTTGAAAAAAACTGGTGGATTGGCACGCAACACTCGATGGCGCTGCACACGTTGCTATGCGGTCATCAGTACCAGCAGCAGCCTAAACGACGCTAGGGTGAGAGCGAGAGAAGTGACCACTTCCTGTGGAGAATGCCCTGGCAAGTCATTCATGTGTTTGTCATGCTTTAATTCTAAGCAAAAGTAAGCCGAGGTGCAAGGTACCTTCAAATTCAATACGAGTATGATATAAACTTCAAAACATCATTAATATTCCCACTAAATTTTAACTTTTATCTACCTAATAAATATTTCTGTCACAGAAACTGACCTCATGTGTTTTCTTGTGGCAAGCACTTTGTATTTAAACATAGTTTCACAAGAAAAAGGCGGAATACAGCTTTACATCTTTCAAATAAACGTGTCAAACGCCCGCTGCAAAGGGGGCAGTGCCATCTCGGACCAAAAGGAGGTATAGCCACATGTCCCACCGGTGGGTCACGACGTACCCAATGGCGCACTCTGCACCTAAAACCAGACTAAAAAAAGCATGCTGCAGTGAACGTGTTAACATAATTAAATTGAGAGCCAAGAATAGCAGGTTTTCATATGAAATACAGTCGAACACGGATATATTGAACCCACATATATCGACTATTCGGCTACATCGAACTCATAAATTATCCCCTTGAAAATCCTTTGTAAAGGTATAGAAATTCACTCCTATATATCGATCGGTAGTCTTACCCTCCATCGGATATATCGAACACCGCGCAACCTGGAAGGTGCACTTCGGCGCTTGCTGCGCTCCGCGACTTTCGCCACCTTCATGGCACTGCGCCTCCACCGACACCCAAAACACTCGAAAAACACGAGGGCAACAGGGCTCAGACTGTACTCCTGTTGGGTGCATTCGCCACTTGTTGAATGGCTTTTTTTTTCTCTCTCTCTCTTTCTCATGCTTTCTCCGCATTACCGTCGGCTCGGAAAGCAGGAATGAAGGAGCCGGCAGCCTCCTCCTTTTGCCTTTTCTTATTTTAGAGCAGGAATGGAGCCGGCAACTTCCTTCTTTCACTTTTTCTTTCTTGTTTTTGTTGTTGCTTTGTGAGTTTTGATCAGCCAACCACAGCCCATGCCTTTCGTATTTACTCAGCCAACCACAGCTCGCGCCTTTCGTACATCACTGCTGCCCTCGCAAGTAGGCTGGGTAGCCATCGCCGCCATCGCCGCCAAGTGCAAGAACCTTGACTTCGCGACGAAGTTGAAAGCCATACAGCGTGTTGAGGCGGGCGAAAAAAGTTTGACGGTGGCGGACGACATCGGGATACTACGGAGCACTCTGAGCACCTTGTTGAAGAACAAGGCGGATATCAAGGCAAAGGCAGCGGAGCAAAAAAACATCGGGAGCCTGTCGTATGTGTGCTCCTGCCCAGGGGAAAGTAGAAAAGGCACTCTATGCCTGGTTCTTAGAGGTGCACGTGAAGAACATTCCTGTGGATGGCCCAATGCTGATGGCTAAGGCCAAATGGTTTGCCACTGCACTCGGTGAACACAATTTCGCCGACATCACACGGGGGCTTCACCGATTTAAGCAATGCTAACATCGTTGGCAAAACTATTTCTGGCGAAAGCGAAGCTGTAAGCAGCCAGGACATCCAGCAGTGGATGACGAAGGAGTGGCCAGAAATCTCAACAAAGTTTTCACCCACGGAAACCTTCAACGCCGATGAGGCCGGTCTATTTTGGCAAATGCTGTTGAGCAAGACTCTCGACGTCCGGGGTAGCCCACGTCACAGTGGTGGCAAAATAAGTAAAGTCCGTATGAGCGTTCTGCTGGCAGCCAATATGGATGGGTCTCGAAAGCTCCAGCCCTTTGTGATCGGGAAAGCAAGGGCATCACACTGTTTCAAGAACTCTAAGCAGCTCCACGTTTGCTACACCTCAAACAAGAAGGTGTGGATGACACATCAGCTGTTCACAGAATGGCTCCAAGCGCAGGATGTTGAGCTGAGCAAGTTGGGGCGTCGTGCTTGCCTTCTTGTGGACAACTGCTTGGCCCACCACACCACCTACGAGCTCAAAAAGATTGAGCTGCAGTTTCTGCTGGCCAACACGACAGCGAAGCTGCAACCGCTCGACCAGGGCATCATCAAGTCCTTCAAGATGGGCTTTTTTTTATACCAAAGTTTTCATATATCGAACTAATTCGCAATCCCCTTCGAGTTCAATATATCCGTGTTCGACTGTATAAATTTATTACACTCTATTCACGTGTGATCCACACTCAAAGCAGTACAATGAAACCTTGTCAACATAATCCTGTTTATTATGTTTTTTGGCAGAATACGTTTTTCACCCCATCCAGCAGACCACAGGCGCAAGTATTTTCAAATGGCTGATAAGATTTTCAGATGAAACAAATTATTTTCCTCTTTTGTAACAGAAAATCCCTTGAAGGCAGTCGGTTATAAAGGGCAAATTATTCTTGCATTTCAGTCAACACACCTTCTTGCAACAGACATTCTAACTCTGAATAGAGCACCGCTGGCCACTAACAGTTGTTTTTTATCTTCATGTAAAATGATACTTCCTTCCTCTAATTCATAATATAAAACCACAAATGTACCATCTAGAGGAAATAAACAGACCCTTTATATCCCCAGAACTGTTCAGAAAGGGCAAGTGATTGCTATATAACCAAAAAGGTGATTCCAGCCAAACAAAGTTGCCTGCACTACCGTTCAAGTTTTCATAATTTATATACAGGTTCTCATGATTTATGCCTATAATAAATGTGTGAGTGAGGATGACATTTATCCTACTGTTGCATCAATTTTGCATTTAATCGGGTGCAGTCAACATTTTGAAATATTTACATATTTTGAAATATTTGTACATCTTCAAATATTCGTAAACAGTTCGAAAACTATTTGACTCAGTATTCAAAACTTTTGAATACTTGTGCACCTACAAACAGGTTTATTCATATAGGGGAGTTATACGCAGGGGATTAAAGGTGATGGGGACAAGTCCCTAAAGAAGTCTCTAACTCACACAAAGGCGACTAGAGGCAAAGTTACTAAACTAGATTCAGTTTTCAAAACTCTCGTGACTACACTGACCTGCCAGCCACCCCATCTCATGGCGCTGCTGTCACGTCTTGCTCGGTCAGCACGCCGTGGTGGCTGTGGCTCAGCAGTGCGTTTGTAAGCACATTTTGCTGCAGTGTCCGTGCTTTTCGCAATCATTGTAAGCCTAGTGGTGAATGTGGTCCGCTTGTGAACAATGCCAACTTGCTGTGTTCCCTGTTGCATGAGCGGCTTTGCCACGGATACCAGCAAGTTGATCTGGCATTTCTTCTCTGCACCCAGCGATGAGGCACGTCGCTACACATGGAACATGGCCATTCTGTGCGCCGACGAAGGGCTCTTGGTGATGTGAAAGGTTTGCGACATTAATTAACATGACCAAGACATCCTCATAAACAACGTACACATCATCAATGGATGTGTAGTTGAAACGCAGCGTGGAAAATGGAGCCTCGTCGAAGGCACCATACTGAAGGTTTTTCCAAGCCTACCTTCCTACCTCTCTAAGCCGCCAGAGAAGAAGCAGAAGAGAAGAGAGAATGCTCAGAAGACAACTCATCAAAGTGTTGTGTGTGGCCACGGACAGCAGAACAATGGTGTGAACAAGGAAAACCTTGAACTCAACTCGCACATCCATTCTGCTGTAAATGAAGAGCTCACATTGAGTGATACAGAGCATGTCAGGCTGCCACCTTCATAGTAGCAGACTACACTTGAAGACAATAATGGTTTCTTCGTTGCATTTTCTACTGTCAGCTCAGCCAAGGTGGCGAAAATACAAAAACACATTTGCATAGGCGTCAAAAAGCTGGCTACAGTGAGTGCATGTGGGAGTGTAGCATACTCGAGTGTCAGCATCACCACTGTTGCTGACCTTCAATAACTACTAACAGTTGAAAGACTTCTACTTTGTCAAGGAGATAGGGTTCATGGGAGTGACTCCTGCACATACAGCAAGCGCAAAGTCCTTTCGTTGCAAACAACTTGCACATTCTCTTGCACTCAGAAAAGACTCACACAAACTGACGTGCTCAGAAAAAAGGAACAACAAGTGTGTCGGCAAACGAACATAAAAATTTCAAAGGGAAGGCGATGAGGGCAGCCGCAAGAATTTTGCTTTCAGAGAATATCAAAAGGTTGAAAGAGCAGCCATCAGCTAAAGATTCAACGGGATTGAAAGAAGCACTTAGATCACTGCCACCAACACAGCAGCTGGCTTTCGAACTTCTCCCAGACAAGTGCAAGTGAAAGGCCCATAAGGAATGCACTACACTAGGATATGTGTGACGAACTGCCTGCTACTTCGCAAGTCCCAAAGCATATGGCCTGCTGCACAGCATGAAGCTTCTCCCACTTCCCATGGGCAGCCAACTCAATCAGATAGTAGCAGGTGTACCTTGAGAATATGGATACAATACAGTTGCCCTTGAAACAACTCATAGCTTCTTCAAGAACAAGCATGGTGCGCAGACGTGGGGGGAACACTTGTCCTCGATGGAATCAAACTAAAAGAGTCAGTAGACTTCAACAAGTCAACTAATAAATTTGATGGATTTGTCGACTTTTCGACTCCAGCAGGTGAAAGCAGGGTTACATCTGCCGACCATGCGCTATTTATTATGTTCATTCCTGTTTCACAAATGGGTGCAGCCAGTGGCAAGTTTTTCTACAAGGGGTGCTGCTCCTGGTTTCATGCTTGCCAAGTTGGTTCTGGAATGCGTTTTGCAACTTGAACAACACAGCGCAGCAGTCACAGCAGTAGTGAGCAATGGTGCAGGGAACAATAAATCAATGTGGACCCATGTCGCGAGTTTCTGGCAAGACTGCCTGTCCAGTCAACAAAATCCCACACCTTAGCCTCGAAGATGGACGTTTTCTTCATTTCCTCTGTGATATGCCGCACATCAAGTGCGTAAGGAACCATCCTTTGTCACATAAGTATGCAAAGGTAATAGTCGGTAATTTTCTTTTAATATTTGAAACTGCATAAATACTGTGCTGAGGATTTTTGATGTTTTGTTTAATATGTTCCCAGGTGGGCCCTGACTGCATCAATTACAAGCATTATCAGCGACTTTATGAAGCTGAGAAGAAGGTGCAGTTAAAAGTGGTCCTGAAGCTCACAGCCTCCCATGTTAACTGGGGAAAATTGGAGAAGATGAGTGTGTGACTAGCAACACCAGGTACACTTCTCTTCTCTCTAAGCATCTTTTCATGTGCCTTAATTCTTTAGTATAGAAAATTCCACTTTTATTCATCAAATGCCCCTAGCACTTGCTTGTGTTGAATTATATTTCAGCTCTTCAGCAGGAGCATTACCATTGGTTTGAAGTTCTAGATAGAACAATGTCAACAAGATTTTGAAAGAACCGAGAGCATTTAGAAGTTCGCTCTGTTGATGAATGATTTGTTTCATGCTCTAAATGCTACGTGTCCCATTGAAAGAACTCGCAAAAACTCTCCACAGATAAAGGTGACCTTTTTAAAGGTGACGCAAAATGCTTTAGTTCTTTTGTAAGTTATTGGAGACTTCCTCAACCATTCTACACACATCAGAGAGAACAAGCATTAGAGGAAACACAAGAATGTTCATCACAGGAAACAGCTTAGTCACTTCGTGTGACTCATATGTCTGTTCTGGATATCATTACTCTTCTTCATCATAAGGATGTTGAGTATGTGCTAACAGTGAAGGTGAATCGGGACACTCTGGAGGTGTGTGGCAGCACTAATGTTTCTCGTGCATGTCAGACTGTTTGCATTAGGTTTTGAAATTTTGTACTTCCTTGCAGGATTTCCTTGGAGTTGTTAAAAATTCTGGCGGTGATGAAGATCACCCCACAAAAGCACATTTTGGACAAATACCGTAAAAACCCGCATATAGCTCGGACCTGCATATAGACCATGGTGTAATTCAGGGATTTCAAATGTGAGAAAAAAAGTTTTCACCCGAATATAGTCCGAGGAAAAAGGCAAAATGCATTTATTTACACCCTTCATTATGCGTCGTCGTCAGACGTGCTCCCTTCCAAAGCTCCCTTGTCAGAAATGTCATCCCACAGCACATCATCCTCAGTGCCATCAAGCGCTTTTGGGATGCAGCACTTTTTGAAGGCCCGACGAACGAGCGCCTCGGGAATGCAGGCCCAAGCCTCGACTATCCACGAGCAGAGCATCGCTGGCGAGGCCCGCTTCAGCCATCCAGCAGGGGTCACTTCTGACTCTCAAGACCCCATCCACACCATGTACAGGCACTTGATGTGGTCCTTAAATGGCTTATTAAGGCACACATCAAGCGGCTGCAGCTGGGATGTCATCCCTCCAGGGATGACGACGAGCTCGGTGCAGGAGTCGCACAGCAGTCGCCTAACAGTCAGCCACTGTCGAGCACAAGCATCTAAGGGTGCCCCAGCAGTGCTCCGGGCCGTTGACACCACATGGACTTAATCCAGTCTAGTACCAGCGATTCGTGCATCCACCCCTTGTCCTGGCAGCAGAGAACAACATTTTTGGGAACTTCTCCCCCTTCGGCAGCGTCTTTCTTTTAAACACCATGTAGGGTGGCAGCTTGTCACCATCTGCCGTGCAGGACAACATTACAGTTACCCGCGTTTTTTCATTCCCGGTCGATCACACGGTAACTTGTCTGGAGCCTTTTTGATGCACAGTTAGCGCCGAGGGCATATCCAGGTACACCGGCGTTTGATCCGCGTTGCCAATCTGGCCCAGCTGAAAGGGGACTGCCTTTTGCAACGCAATCACATACTTTTGAAAGGCCACAAGCTGCTCTTCGTAGTCCTCTGGTAGCTTCTGCGAGATCGACATATGCCGACGTAGGGAGAACACAGTGCGGCGCATAAAGCGAGACACCCAATGCTTGCTCGCCTTGAAGTCCTCCGGCTGAATGGCTTTGTCACAAGCGATCTCCTTTGCCTTTGCTTGTAGCAGTTCGATGTTGACAGCGAGATGCTCATTGCTCCCGAACAAAGTCCGCCAGTTCTCGCTCCATGTCAGGAAACGCTCAATTTTTTGGTCCCCGGAAACTTTTTCTCTGGCTGCTGCAAGCAAAGAGGGCTTCCTTCTGCTTTCTCCAACCGCGAATGTTCCGCTCGTTGACTCCAAACTGCCGCTCCGCAGCACAGTTGTCGATGGTTTCGGCAGCAGCGATATCTTTTCTTTTAAAGGCAGCCGAGTACTGCCTGCGCGGTCCTGACATGGCGTAAAATCAGAGGAGCAAAATCGTGACCGTCGTTGCGTGCGCCAAGTCATAGCAATGGCCGCTGTTGCACGCCTGTAGGTCTCTAGGACTAACGCCACTCACGCTACCTAATGCAGAAGCACGCAGACACCTGATGATGATGATAGCACCCCGCTTTACCGAAACCGAAACTGTGAATTCGGGCAAGATTCTTGGGGGCTGCGTATAGTATGGGGCCGAAATATCGCACCCTAAAATCTGGAAAAAAACACCGGGCTATACGCGGGTTTTTACGGTATTGAGGCTTCTTAGCCTGTATGCAGCTAAAGACGGCAACAAAGGGGAACTGCTCCGGTGATGTGGACCCTGTGTTCGTCTCCATTGAGAAGGCCTTAATGCAGGCAAGTTGGCAGCTCTTGCCCAGAAGTATGCTTGGGAAGAAAGGCTAGCAGGGTTTCTTCAAAAGATCCACTTGCAGGAGCACACACACCTAATGACGAACTCCAACACAACTACAATTGTCCCGTCGCAAGAGATGCCGTCCCATATTACCTTGCATGGTCTGTCACGAAAAAAAGCAGTGAAGTTTTCCAACTGCAGAGACTGTTGGTGCACTCGTGGGCACTGGCCATGTTCCATCCATAGCAGACCTAACCAAAATGTGCTCATATATACCTGGTGCTCTGCAGCAACCATCACATGCCCTTACATGCCTCCTTACTGGGACTGAGAGTCATCGAAGAAATGACTGTACCTCAAGAGGTGTGTGGGGACTTATTTTGGGCAATTGTGCAATGGCCAAGACACAATTTTGTGTGTTCGATTCTGAGAAATTTTCTGCCAGCATCATCAAGTTTTATCTGGCGACAAGGAAGCGCTTTTACGCATGATTCCTGCTGCTGCTGCTGCTGCTGCTGCTGCTGCTGCTGCTGCTGCATTGAATGGGGAAGCGAAGTCTACTCACAAGCGACCAAAACTCGTGTAGTTTTCAAGCTTCAGTTTGTGACGTGTTTTTGTGAAAGAAAATAGCGCCGCTTTTTTCGTACCGAAATAAAGCGCAGAGAGTGTGGACATATCAAGAAAAGGTGTCTTGCATTTATTCATACGATGTCACATTATCTACAAATATTCACCACCTTATTTCTTCTTCAATTTAATCCCACCTTAAAGGAGTACTGACACCAACTTTCGAAGCTGAGTTTACTCCACCATACAACTCTCCTATATGCGTAGACAGCTCCGAGCAAATGTTAAGCTCAGGAAATGCTGATAAGATATTTTAATTTGACGTCAAAGTCAGTTTTCACATGGCGTGCCTACTGACATCGACACTAGTGTGACGTCAGGCTACAGTACAAATTTTGGTGACTTCACGCAGCAGTATGGCAAGTTGTGATGACGTCAGGTACAAAAACATGCAAAATGACCGCTTGTGCGTCACTCTCGGTCGTCTGCTCTCGCCGTTCGGTCACCGTAGTTGAGAGTGCCCGTGCAGCGAGCGAGCGAGTCGAGTTACCCTCTATCGTCGTGCGTGCACGCGTATAATTGGAAGGCAAGCTGGCTGTGGTGCCAGCATTTTGCCCCTGAAATGCCGCGGAGGTCTCGGAGGCCACCTTAGCTTATCGCGGACTCCGTAGCCACGCCTACACCCACCATGCGTGCCGTACGTTGCATCTTGCACTGTGCCGAAGTATTTGCTGTCATCGCGCAGTCGCTATAACAAATTTCGTACATCGTTGACCCCGCACTTGCTACAGGCACTGTGCGCGAGAGACCACTGGGTGAAAACGTCACGATTTTTTGTGGGAGCATGTCACGAGGGGCTCATTACTATGCACATACTGTGTCGTGACGTCAGGCTACAGTAGGAAGCGAAAACAGCCTTGAAACGCATGCTGTAAATAAATTTTCACAGTGCGCTTACACTTACGAGTACATTTTCTGGGCTCTAGAGGGCTTGGCCTTTCATTTCATGCAAAAAAACGCCAACTGAAAATTTTCGTGGCAGTACTCCTTTTAGGAATAATGGGCTTGGAAAGAATAATTGCAATTTTTATAAAGTACACTTAACATCAGTCTGATGAATGTGTAGCACGTTTTCAAGCCTGTTACTGTTATGATGTCACAGTGTTGTCAAACTAGAGTGAAGGTGGAAGTAACTTTGAAAAGCTACTTTGGTGCAAACTTGTAGGCACTCACGAAATGCAATAAAAATCTTGATCATGCTACCTTTCTAAACACATGAAGCTCGACAATAGCTGATCAGTAAAGCGCATTGGAAAGTGAAGGCTAGTGCAGCAAAGAACTACACAAGACCGTGCTAGGCTTTTGGCTTCAACAGGGTGCTCTGGGAGACCACAACAGCCTTTTTCATGACCCGGTAAAGTTTTTCAATCAACTTTGTGGCCTCGCCAAACAAGAGACCACAAAGCCAGAAACAAGAGCTCATAACAGCATTCCTGCCATGTGGCGACAAACCAAGACCATTTTACAACTGAATCTCACTAGTCTAGTAACGCTGAGTGGAGGGGAAGGAGAGTGTTACGAGACTGCTCCAGTGTCATAGCACCAACGCACTTCAAGTGTGCAGAAATCCGTGCATTTAAACAAAATGGGAGTTAACATAAATCATTGGGTTTAGTGTATAGGGCATCAGAGGAACAGCCAATTGTGCAAGCAGGCTTTTAAGGCTGCCTTTCGAAGAATGCATCGTTCACAGCTTTTATGAAAGGAATGCAGACGCAGCTGTGACTTTGGGTAGGGACGCCAGCAAAAATTCCTGTGCTTTTCTTATTTCACTGGCATGCTCACGCAAAGAGCCATTCTAGGTGAAGTCGTTGATGCCTGCTCTTTCTGCTTTTTCCCTCTCTCTCTGCAGACAAGACTGTATGTAGCATTTGGAAAATTGAAATGAAGTATTTTTCCATGTTGATCGGAACATGGAAGTGTTGATCGTATTTCAATAAACATTCTTATCATTAGAAAAGTAACTTTCTTAGTTTAGTTTTCTACTATCTATGAAAAACCAATTCATCTATACCCATGGAAGATATTTCTTGTCACTTCATGGTCACCCTAAAACATTGGGAGGTTGCATTTGGCAAAAAAATTCAACCCTCACAGAGACTACAAACATTTTGCAACATTCCGCAGCCTTTTGGTTTGAGGGTGCCAATACCAGGATAAGAGCTGATCACAAAATGTAAATGCAGTACTACACTTATAAGAGATAGAAACTGATCCCTTGTTCATTTCTCTTACAAGAGGGTTCAAGTGTACGTTTTTTATGTACTGCCAAATTGATTGTAATCAATGATCAGGTGACCACATTCTAACAATGTTGCAAGGACATAAGGTGCACTACAACTACCAGCACAAAGACATAACCTGCACAGGCTTCATGTCACTTTATTTTTTTAATGCAGAGATCCATGCACCAAGACTGATCTATAGGAGCCATAGTTAGCGCATTAAGATATCTACTGAACAAGCATGCATTCTGCAATACATAACTTTTTGTAAGGAAGTTACGTGCAGGAAGTTACGTGAAAAAAGCATCTTTCGGGGACGATAGTTTGCTATGCCAAGTACTATCCCATACAAAGTAACATCACTTGCAATATGAGTGATGCTTCAAGTAAGATGAAGAGCTAAATTTGCCTGCAAATGAATCAGAGCTTCACCATCTACGACCTTATATCCACCACTAATTCTTACATGCACATCTATGCAGGCACAGACAGAAGATCAAATAAAGGTTATTTACTTACAAGTCTCTTTTCTTCACGAAGGACCTGCACTCGGGCCCAGTCACCTTCAACCTCAGTTGCGTAGAACTCTCCCACTACAACTTTTGATACAGGGGAAGCAAACTGAGCGTAAAAGCTGCGCATCCCCTGAAGGAGCTTGCTATACTGGACCTATGAAAAATGAGGCAGAACAGTGCTATACAAATGCAAACCTAATTACAGCATATTTTGTCCATCACAAAAATGTGTGAACACTTAATGTGAGATGCCGTAGTGCTTGCAATAAATGCAAATATCAAGTGGATTTCTAACTGCAGGCTCTACTGGCACAAAAAGGATAGCACACTGGCAAAACAACATCATGACATGTTCAGCATTAGACTAAAACATGCCACAGTTACTTCACCAGGCGCGCACACACAAATTTTGGAGGTACACTAAACAGAAATGCTGAATCTTGACCATTATCATATTTAAAAGGGACACTACAGACAAATATATCCCAGTCCAGAAAACTTGCTAACAGAAAACCCCACTTCAAAGGTCCCCACGTATTCAGTGCAATCCAAATCACTTGCTGCCAGGCAATTGCCGGTTACTTAGTGTTTTTCATCAACATGCTTTTAAAGGGTGTGCACACAGGAGAGTTCTCCATGAGGAATAAAAGCAGGGCAAATATCAGCTGGTGGAGAGAATTAAAAATTATTTCACTCACATAGGCAAGGCAACCAGAGAGGAAAGGTGGTGTTAACAGGCTACACTGGTGGCTTGTATTCATGACATTGCACCTTCGGATTTGTGCTGGTGATGACACCACCAGCGTGCTTCAAAAGTGTGGAAATAAGGGCGATAAAACTAAATAGGAATAGACATAAACCCCCAGGCTTTGTCTGTCAGGCCGGAGAGGAATACCCAAGCATGCAAATAGGCTTTTTAGACGTGCACTGCTCCCTTTCACAGAATGTCTCACTCACAAAAAATGCAGACACTGCTGCGCTCCTGGGTTAGGTCAGTTCATGTTTTCTTGTTGCAAAGGTGCATGTGTGGAAAGAGCCATCTTGAGTGAGGTTACTGACAGCAGTCTTTTCTTTTCTCTGCTGGCCAAACTTTACACAAAATTTCAAAATTGATACAAAATGTTTTTCCACGATCCTTGGCTTTCAGTTAATGAACAACTGCAGTTAGTTTTCTCTTACAGTGAAACTGTTATACGCTCGGTTCTGAGACGTCACTTGTAGGCAAGAATTTCTACCATGCTGTAGGGGAGCAGGACACCAAGGACTACAGATTGTGAGAAGACTTTCATTATAATGCACTTTCACAGGACCTTACATGTTGCTTTTTCATTAGATGACCTCGCTCAACTTAGTAGCCTCAATAGTGTAACACCACTAGTAGGCATGCTGCGATTGGTGTAGCCATCTTTAATAAAATGTTGTACCCCTGTCACATGAGGCAACTTAAGTGCACTCTGATCGACTGCACTTACGCTTGCGCTGCTACACGAGAAAGAAAAGTGTGCTCTTGAAATGATGGTATTCCCCTAGCAGATGTGGCCGCAAACTGCCCAAGGGCAAGAATAGCAAGGATTTTTTGTTGAAATATGACTTCTTTTAATGCATAGCAATATTTCTAATAACAAAAACAATGTTTTAAAAATACTGCGGGCACTGCATGGTGCATTAACCTATTTGTTTGCATGCCACTGCTACTGGAGCTACACACTTCATCGCCGTGAAGTGAGCTCGGCGAACGCACTAGCCTGCCAGTGCACTTTGCAACGAGTGTCACTAAATGTTCCTGTGTGATGGCATGTGAATGACACTAGCAGCAATGTGCACTCCATTAAAGTGCACTTAAGTTGTCTTGTGTGAGGGGGGTATTAGTCTTTCTACAATAAGTCTCCTCCACCAATCACATTTGTTCATTGCATCGTGATGTAACAGATCACACCAGCCGCATGTTACGTTGTTCTTTGGACTTGCCATGGGTTTCAAGCGTGTCATGTTCCAAAGATGAGCAGCGGGAGTAGGAGGAGCATCGGGGCTAGGATAGGCACTAAGCACCATTAAATGCCAATAATTTTGCATGCTTTAGCAGCAAAATTTTTCCTGATTGAAGAGCTAATATTAACTATCACGAAGTGGATCCTCCTGAATGAGAACTGTGCAGAGTGTGGGAGCAAACGACACTCTAGGACACAGTTAATTTCCTTTCCCTATGCTCCACTAGCTTCAACACTAGCTAAGGAGGGAAGGTGTTTGAGGTTCGAATCGGTGCCCCTCGATGGCTCGAGTACACGATGGTAGCACGAAGGAACAGCCGTTGCCTGGTAAAGCGAAGCTTTATTCCACACTCAGCCTTCTGCCCGGGTCCAAGCCCAAACCTCCGCTCCCGCTCACATCCAAGGCGTCGTCACTTCAACCCTCGGTTAGACAGAGTCCCCCAACAAGCCAATCACACTTGGGGGCTGGCGTCACGAAAACCAATCGCACAAACACTTTTATGACACACACGGCATTGGTCAAACATACATCAATATCTACAACACCCGAGGGGACAGGTTCACTGCACAACATACGTCATTTACCTCTCTCCTACGTTGTCGCCTGTGTATTAGCCCAGACGACCGCCGGTGCCGGAGGCCCTGCTCGAGCTAACCTGCCCGTGCACCACGTCTCTTTCAAGAAGCCACCACACAGCGGCGAGAATATTTGCAGGCCCTGGCCACTAACGGTTTGTCATCTCGCCCTGTCATCATCTGTCATTTTAACGACCTAAGGTCGTTAAAACCCTCCACGCTTCGAGGGCCGTAATTGTGACCGGAATGCAACTGCACACAAAAACATCTCCCGGTCGCACATGGTGGAGCGGCAGCAAGACCAATTCCGTTTTCCTACGGCATTGACAAAGGATGCATACGGATGTCAAGCTGTGACTGAAACCAGGCGGTCGTGCGTCACTTCGCCCCCCTCTACGCGACTCGCTTCCCATTCAACTCTTTATCTCCTCCTTTTTTGTTGCCAGCGCGGAGGCGGCACTGCCCTCCGACGGCGCCCCTGCCGGGTCGCCTTTTGTTCCCTACGTGGGGTCTTCCACGTTTCCTTCTCGCGGAGCCGACCTGTGTCCCTCGTTTGTGGCAATGGTCCGAACCGCTGTACGGGGAATCGTTCTGCGCTTTGAAGTACTCGCACAGTTGGACCACCAACACCACGCCGACTCTGCATACCTTGGACTGACACATCCAAAAAATTTGTAGAGATTATTGCTTTTCACTATCAGTGTAGTAAAAGCACACATCATGCTTTTTTATTACGCACTGTTTCAGAGATGGTGGGCAATAATTATACGCTTATCAAGCTAGTTGGTGGGCAACAACCATATGCTCATCAAATTCATCACTTGAAAAAAAAAAAAGAAAGAAAACACCGTCCATCATGTATCGGTCGTAATGGGGGTAGAGCTCCATGTTCTGCTTGGAAATTATCACATTTGTCTGCTGCATTCTGACTACAGACCATACTAGCTGCATGTTCAGTTGCTCTTCGTACTCACCATGGGTCGGACACTCAGCTTTGCCACCACGGTGCGTGCAAGTTGGACACATTTGCAAAGGTCACCATGATTGTGTCTGTACTGCAGCTGCATCCAGTGCACTCCTGAAGTGATGTCGATATGGCTGTTGCCTAGCACCAGCCGAAAATTTTGCTATCTCCCCCAGCAAGCGGCAACTGTTTATTCTTGTGAGTCCAAAGATCACCCTCCCCTGGGATGTGCAGCGGAGTCACACTGCCTCACAAACTTGTGATGCCACTGTCATGCAATTCTGCAATCTCCCCATTGGCAGCCAGGAAATCTACACCCATGTCAATGCCCCTTTACTGCCCAGCAGGCAATGCTATGGCTTCTTGCCTAAAACTCAAATGTGTGGCCAGAGTCGATAGCATCACATGGACATCACATTTTGTGTTACTTGCAGGGGCAGGGTAGAAATTTCTTTTTAAAGATTTGAAAGTTTGGTTGATGTTAGCTATTAAATAACAAGTTTCCATGACAAACCACTATATACATAAATGTAAAGGCCACGATAAGAAGACGTGGTTTATAACAAGCTATTGCTGAAGTAGGAAGAACAGATGACATCCTGCCTTGTTATACAGGGGTGCTTTTGCATTTAGTAGCCTGTAGTCCCATTCACCATATCCAGCACCACTCTGTTATAGTATCCAGGTTGCTCTGATGTCATGTCTAAATTACAATCACTGAGCAGCATTTGAAACTGTGTTTAGTTGGTAAGGGTGCCTTTTGGATACCCTGGCCAAACCATGCCACCTTTTTTTCCAGTTGTGTCTACTTCTTAGTGGTGGTGCATTGTGGCCCAATGCATATACAGTAAAAGCACGTTAATTTGGATTTCTAGGGATGGGAAAAATACCCAAATTAGCCGAATGGCTGAATTATTGAATGGTCAATAAGCATAATAAATGCTGGAGTTTTTTCAATGTACCTTTACTGCACAAAGTAATCACGTATGCTGGTCAGTTTTCGAGTGCAAATTCGCATGGACACAATTTTTCTGAGCCGTTCCATGTGCTCAGCAGCTTCCATGCTGTCTACATTGCCAAAACAAAATTCTTCGAGGATGATGAGGGCCTTCTTTCACAGTGCGAGGTGGCCTCTTCATCGGCGTTGCCATCAGCAGAGAGGTGCAGTCGCATGAGCACTCAACAGGAAAGCACCAGCAACGTTCAAGCTAAAGCAGCCATGCTGAGTCACTCCTCCATAAAATAGCATTCAGCGATGCAGCACACCAATGGGAACCAGGCAACAAAATGGCTAATTAATTCCGAAGAAACGTAGTACACTACAGCAGCATTCAGATCGGGAGTACACAGTTCTGAAAGCATGCAGCACATACAAAAGTGCTGTTGCCGAAGCTGCTGCAGAATAAACTATAGCCACTCTATCGGCGCGATCACCAATAGCATCCGTGCAGCGCACGTGCGCCGAATAAAAACAAAACTAGTTCCTCCAGCCCCTGCAGATAAATGCTGTGTTGCTGACAACGCGATCCGCATGACGTTCAAGCATGATCCATGATGATCCAAGATGAGAGAAAGTGTTGATTTTTTTTTTCATTTTTGAGCCTCGCCAGAGGCCCGAAAGTTGCTGAATTATCAGATTTGTGAAAAATCTGTCCAAAATAAGTGCCCAGTAGCATAGAGTGATGCATATTTTGCCAGGACTACAGAACACTTCCAAGTTATCCAATTGGGCATATTAAAAAGTCAAATTAATGAGCTTTTACTGTACAATACTATATGGCATCCTCCCTTGTTTGAGGTGCTGGTAGACAGAAGCAGCATAATGGTCTACTCAGTGCAGTCACACTAACAGTAAAAAAAATACCGAATACAAGGAAGCTAGTTCATATGCAATATGACCAGTAAGAATCGAAAAGCAAACTGGGCACTGAAGGAATCCATCTCCTAGGTACAACCATAAGAGGACTATATATGGTATTTTAAACTTCTATGCCTAAACCTCCATACTTGTGCACTTTTGCTGGAAGGCTGCTCTTAAAACTGCTGCAACAAGATTGAATACACTGCACAAACCAAATGTTTATGCATCACATTAATATTTGTTATCAGTGCAATCTGCTACTACTCATGAAAATGCAGCATATGCGGTTCAAGAACAGTTGCATGCCATAACATAAGTACAGTGGAACCCCGCTGTTACGTTCCTCGCTGCTGCATTTTCCCGGCTGTTACGTTGTTTTTCATCGGTCCCGGCATAGCTCCCATAGGGTCCCATGTATTGCAAACCCCGCTGTTACGTCGCAACCTAGCACGCCGTACCCGCCCGGGCATCGCTATTTTGATTTTACTTTTGACAGTCTTGGTCACGCTTGCAGAAATCGCCGCCTGCTGATGGCTGCCGAGATAGCGCCAGTGCTATCTCGGCAGCCATGCGATCGCTCGGCAGCCGAGCGACACTCCCCACCCACCCTCCCGCTTTTGCGCCTTTCATGCTCGTGAAAGACGGGCGGGGCGTTTCCTCCCCGCTTCGACGGCAGGCGATCCGATAGGGGTGATGTTATCGCCTCCGTAACGGAGATGTGCCGGGCGCGTTTGATCTCTGCTTCAGCCGTTTTCGTCGCCCGCACTCGAGTGCTTTTATTCTAGCAACCACACTTAGGGCTCTGGGGGCTTCCGGAGAAAAGAATCGGAAAAAGGAACATCGCACTCGCAGCCCCTTTTGCGTATGACTGTGCTCGCCTGCGCAGCGAGGGGCGCGGCCGCGCGGCTGTCCAAAGTCTGTCCATGCGCTCGCCGGCGAGCTGGTTCAGGCCGGACGGTGATCGCAAAATATACGAGAATTTTTTTTTTACTCCTGGCTAAATGTCAGGGGTAAGCAACTTATGCGAGGGCGCAAATTATGCGGGTAAATAGGTTAACAAGCACTGAAGACGGAACGTGAAGGCGTTATCGAGCGATCGCGGACCCGACGCGACCAGCCGACCAGCCGTACTCGCAATCACAAACCACGCGCGGGGTGCCGGAACAGGATGCGGTGATCGCAGTGACGGGGCGACTTGCCTCCAAAATCTTTTTAGCTCCAGCGTCACGCTGGAGCTAAACCTCAATGATCACAGTTTTGATTGCGATCTCTGAGGCCATACTTTCTCTCATCGGGGCGCCGAAGGCTATAATGGCGGCCCATTCACTGTGCTCGACAGCCGCGAACGGAGTCCGAATTATCGAATTTAGAGCTAGAAACCGTCCGAAATATCAGCCGGTTTTATCACAATAAGCCTATGTTGGCACTAGCGGTACTGCGCGGCTGTCCGGATTATCGGTCGGCGACCTAGATGGCTCACCTTGCTGAAATAAATTGTTTGAAATCAAAGCGGCCCTGTTCTCATTCATTTTGGGAACATTCCTCACTCTTGTGTTTTCCCGGCTGTTACGTTTTTTTCCCCCCTGTCCGCTGAAAAACGTATGAACGGAGTTCCACTGTAGTCACATACAAGAAAAAAAAGTGCACCCCCCCCCCCATGTGATGAAATTCCAAACTCACCGCATAATTTCGTAACCGAAAATACATTTCTTCTGTGCTCTTGGCTCGCTCGACAAACACTGTCCATCGTCTTCCATCAGGCAGGATGCACTTTCGTGGAATGACCTTGGCCATCATAAATGTGTCAATCCAGTGCCTGATGTTGAAAACAGAGAGCAATTATTTTCTCACATATGCACAAACAACTCCGCCAATCATCCAGATAATACACAGGCAAGGTAGAACGCTGCTTCGAATGTTCCTGTAACAAAATTAAATCCTACAAGAAATACAAAAATTCTAGCCTGCGAATGCAGCTGTTAGCCTCATGGACAGCATTCCAGATTTTTCATGGTGCTCCTAAAATTTTATCATAAGATAGTGCAGTTTATATATAAAACTTCATTTCTCTACATTTCCTCTACAAATGCTTCTAAGATGACTAAGTTTTGTGTGTGTGCATGTATGCTGTTACTGCTGCAGTATCATTTACTTAGCAATTATATTTTTTTCACTTAAGCTCAAACTTAAATTCAGTACCAGATAAAAGGCAAAAAGAAAAACTGTTGCCCAGAAGCTGTGATGCAATACAGTGCAGTGCCATTCTAATAGTTCAATGTTACACCAGTGTTGTCGCTGTGGGTATGTTAACCATTTCTAAATCTATGTATTCACAAAGGCCTCAGAAAAAAAACAGCCAGCCATCACCTCCCACCAGCTGAACACACCAGCAGCGGCAAGTGATGCCTTTGACCAACCTCCAGGGACAACTGGAACATAATGGCACCTTGACAGCAGCTCGTTAATTCAATGCATACAAAAGTCATTTCTAATTCATGCAAGTCAGTGCCACATGCAGGTGCTTTTATAGATCAGGTGCCAAAGTAATTGAGACTTAGCAAAGACTGCGTGAAGGTCTCCCAGAAAATTTGTTATACTATTCTGCAGAAAGTGAAAAAAAAACCCTGTCATTGCTTTTTCATGCATGTACACTTGTGTACAAGTGTACATGCATGAAGTCTATGCCTCCACGTCTATGCCTCCACAATTTCCGTGCTTAAAAAGCGCTAAAGTGAAAAACAATTTTTTCTCGTATTAGAAGGTTAGCTTTTCATAATACCAAAAACATCAGTCTTAAGAAAAGACCCCCAGTAAGCTAGGAGACATGCAAAAAGAAAATACAGGTAGCAACGTCGTTTTGAAGTTCCAGCACTAAAATGTGCGAGATCACAGATATTTGACGGAGTCTGCTAAGGCATACATAACTATCGGGAAGAAAGGCCTACATTATGTTCCAAGGAAGCCAGACTTAACACAGGGGGTTTCAGAACATTTGATGGAGCAAATATGGGGAGAATATGAAACAAAATAAATTGGCCTCCTTACGCCATTAGATTTCAGAGTTCCGGCATGAATTTCAAAACTAAAATTTTGACATTCATTTTCTCTTTTAAAACTGAACATAAAATATTAAAATTCATGACATTTCCGTTCTTGAAATATAAGTTATCATTCTAAATCACTTCACCTTTCCACGTTAGTGTCTTTTTAAAATTAAGTATGAGACTACATGCACCAAAGGCACGATATTCTGAGGCACATCATGGTGGCAGATTCACACTCAATTTTCAACACATCGGGTTCTTTAAAGTGACTGTAAATCTAAGCACAAGGGCATTGATGGATTTCACCCCCATCAAAACACAGCAACAAAGGCGAAACATTGAACCTGTGTCCACAAGCTTCACTGCAACACTGTAGCTGCTAAGGTACTGCAGTAGGCCCTATTGTCAAGCTGTCCCCCCAGAGGAACAGAGCAAGAGTTAATGCAAGAAGAGAATTTACATCCTTTCGCTACCTTGGGAGTTCAACAGCATTCTTTGCTCACCCTTGTAAAGGTTATAAGGTATTCATCCACACAACTTGCACAATGTTTTCCCCCCTTATTTTGGGGCTTCGGAAATTAATGTGCAAGTTATGCATGAATTTTGCAAACCCCCCCCCATGCCCCCAAGTAACATTACCTTAGGGTGTGTAAAAGATGAAAATTTATCAGATTCTCCTAAAGAAAGATCTGCCAATTAATAAAAAAATCACAGCATATCCACGGGGTGAATGATGATGAGTGGGCGAAGCTCCGGAGGGAATCATCGGTAAACCGTGAATCTTCCGTGTAATTCACCCAGTCGATCATCATGTAAAGACGTCTTACGCAGCCCCCTACACAGGCCGGAATGCGCACCGCATTTGCCGACGCCATCACATGACTGCTGAGAGAGTATAAGGCGGAGAGGCCACAGCGTCTTACACCAGCTTCTTACACGGGCCGTAACGCACTAGCATAAACGCGTTAGAAACGCGCCGTCTTTCGTTAATGTTGGGCGTTTACTGTCATCGTGGTGCATGTGTCCATGCGCGCTTCGTGGCGTAGTGGCTAGCGCCGCGCGTTCGGAAGCGAGGGGTCCCTGGTTCGATTCCGCACTTCGGACACAACGTTCGGAATTTTTTCTCATCGTCCATGGTCCACCAAGAGAGATCCGACACGTACGGCGACGATCCAGGAGAATGAGAGGAGTGCTCCCGGTGCAGCCCGCGCAGCAGCCAATCGGAGAGCAGCGGCACCTCCAACGCCATCTAGTGTCCATTCACCCAACCGCCATATTGCACACATCTCTATGGGACAGTGCCACCTAGGAAACTAGACGAGAAATGGCGATGACGACACAGAATGCGTACAGCGCCATCTTGTATATCGTCACCCAACTGCAGTTTGCATGCACCTCTATGGGACAGCGCCATCTATTGTATGATAAGGGAGACGCTACTGGGTACGCCAGAAGGACGAGGGATTGCCCTAGACTATAAGGAGCTTCGCCCCTAAAACATCAGCTGACCAAATCGGCAGGTAATGGAAAGTGCCACTAAACAGACCTGGCGATTAAGCTCCCATTACACAATGCTATGCACTACAGCAATTCCTCATTCATACATGCCCACTGGGAATGTAGAACGGAGAACGACTATGAACTAACTTCCAAGTACTACAGATTGTTCTCTTTTTTTATCAAGTGCAAAAAAATTTACCTCTCAGCTCCAACAATTCATAATGAGGATAAAAAAGAACCTTCCACAGCCACCGCGCAGACAACTGTATTTACATAATGGTCAGTCTGCTATATTAATTTATAAATACAAAGTTGGAGGGCCAAGTTCCAATCGATACCAACATGTATAGCACTGTTCATGGCAAGATAAACAAATCAAGGACACTAAAGCGGGACTGCAACTGTACATTTGATTTCCGGATCTACACATAGCATGTAGTGATTCCACATGCTATAGAGTTCAAATTTGGCCTGCATGGCTCCCATGGGTGTGTCGATCATACATGTAAGAGCTGCTGCTCCTATCAATGGCAGCACTCCTCACGGTAAACCACATGACAGCCGCGATTGATCAGAGGTAGTAGTGTTCAATGAAAGAAAAATAGAAAACCCAAGGCCTACTTTTTATCTTGCAGAGAACTGATCACACTGTGACAGTTCTCCACTAGAAAAAGATTGTCTCAACTAAGTCCACGGTCCCCAACTCTTCAACGAAGGAAGTCGGGTACAGGAAGGGGGGGGGGATGTACACTAACACAATGAGCCAGCGAAATGAAATGTTTTATGTATTGCGGTATATTCCAGACAACTCCATTGCTTCTTTAGTGTAGCGGTCTCATGAAGTGGCACTTCGGCTGACTACGTGCTGCTTGCAACACTTCCTCTTGCTGGAGAATGTATTCGTAAAAGTTGCGTCGCCTAGTGTCGCCCCAATTTCCAGCTTGCAATGACTTGCAAGCTAAGGTGGATAAAGCTCCTCACAGCCATTGCTAGCCATGACATTGCATCGTGCATGCAATTCGTGGTAATTTTGTGCTCCATCGCATGATGCGTGTTGGTGGGGGTGCGTTGGATCCCCACCAACGCACTCCCACCAACATTTTTGTTTGAACTGCATGGTCTGCAACAAATCAAGGACATATAGCTGTCCCTACAGGGACACAAAACTCAGGACGCTGTGTGAAATGTCAGGACAGTCCCGTGAAATTCAGGAGAGTTGGTAACTCCAACTTAGTCTTTTTATATGTAAGCTTCACTAACAATTGCACAAAGAGGATTGTCAACCTTGTGGGCCTTGGCAGTGAAGGACATTGAGGAACATTGCCTTTTTGTTCACTTGGACAAGTCTGATAAATCCCCTTGCACAAGTGCTCTGCATGTCACTACACCTTCAATGCATACTCCTTGATAGTACAAAAGTTCTTGAGTGCCTGAATAACCTTCTTGAGCAACTGCAGGCAGCAGAGCAAAGCCACCTTCCTCCTGTACTATCGAGGAGCACATATCAAAGGTGAAGTGCCATGCAGAGGACTTGAGCAAGCAAATTTATCAGACTTGGCCACGCACATTAAAGCACAAGGAACATTCCTCAAAGTCTTCTTCACTGCCAAGACCCACAAGGCCGAGAATCCTCTTTGTGCTAGCTCGTGAAGTGGAAATTTCGGAGTTGAAGGTTAGCAAGTTTCTTTTTAGGCAGTTCAAACTGGCTTTAGACAGCCCCTTTTGGTGAAGAACTAACGAGGTGATCAGTTTTTGGGAAGATAAAAATATAAGGGCCCTGATCCTGATCACTAGCAACGCTCCTGAAGGCAAGCAACATGTACAGCAGCTATTTATTTGGAAAGGCGCTGTATTCTCCGCGACAAAAAAGAGAAAAACATTCTCCCTTCTCATCCTGAAAACCTGAAAGACGTATATGCAGAGGTCACAAGTCTACCTTTCCGAGCTTCTTCATACTTTGGCCAGACTGAGTACAGTAGGTCTGTTGGTCCATCAGTTTTATTCATGGAGATGTTATTTGCCTTTGTGTCTTCACAGGGTGACACGGTACTACTGCTCGGCTTCAGGTTAAACTTCATGAGGTGTTTCCCTGGATCACTCATGATGGTGTTCCCATGACAAATTAACAAGGTCTTTGCACCAGGCTCTGCATTCTAGCAATGCAAAGGATGTCTTGTACCCAATCATCTCCTAGCACCAATGGATGTAACTTTCAAACAGCATGATGCCTGTTGAAGTTATGTACCTGCTTTCTCCTCGCAGCCCTGTCCTCCTTTCGAACGTTTTGCACAGACAGCCATTTTGGGATCAGTGCCCTATGAAGCTTGAGAAGCATAGTCTTCGATACAGGGTTCATACAGGTTTCAAAGGAAAAAAAAATCAAAAATTTTCAAGAACTTTTAATCCCCTAATGAAGGATTTTCAAGGCCCTCATGAAGAGGTCAATTCTTTTTCTGTTTTGAAGATCTTCAGAGAATCCTCTCAAAATGCCCGAGACATTTATTGCACAAAAAGACAATGCAAATTTGTATTGTGCACAAAAAATCATAGATATATTTACCAAATGTCACACTGCAATCTTGTTTGTTTTGTCATGTGCTCTTGCTTTCAACTGTTTCACAACGATCAACTTTTCCACTTTCTCATGAAATGCAATATTGCTTAGTGCAGGCCTGATGCACACTTGCGTGCCGCTCACGAATGGCACACCACTGTTCTACAAACGATGCTTATGTCTGAGTATTTTCCAGATTGTATGCGAGCACCGACGATTGATTTCTGGGGTTTAACGTTCCAAAACCTCCGTTTCATTATGAGATATGCCATAGTTGACGGCTCCAGTAATTTCGACAGCCTGGAGTTGTCATGCACTGACATCACACAGGGCATGAGCCTCAGCATTTCACTTCCATTAAAATGCAGCCAACATGGCTGGGATTCAATCCTGCAACCTTAGGATTAGCAGCCAAATGGAACAGCATACCTGCCAACCTAGCAGCATGAAAATTCGGGAGACTGCAGCGAAGGCGGGGGGACTACTGAGATTGGAGACTGACATCAGAAAGGGGCAAGGATGTTTAATTTGAGCTGCTTTGTTCTTTCATCATGAGAAACTCCACTCCTTGTTTTTGCTGTGGAGGGAACCAAACTAGTTGTGAAGGGACTGCTGTCGTTGCTTCCGTCCACTGCAATTGTGAAAGCGCGGCGTTTCAGAGCCTCCACCATTGTATTTTCAGCATCTGCAGCCATTTCCCCGATGATGGCAGTTGTTTCCGTACATCTGCACACGTACCGCTTCGCGTCCTTACACTTCAATAATATTTTTCGAAACAACGGTCCTGCGTGATCAGTAACGCTTAGCGGCAAGTTGTGCTCCACAAGAAATCCTGAGAATAGGTGTTCTGCGTGGATTGCACTGTCATCGCAGCTCTTTTGGGAGAAACTTCCAATGTTGCCTTGCCCTTCCCTTCCTCAGCATGAATGTGGTTCTGATGCTTCTGTGAAGTGATCTGCACTTTTATGTCGGCCTTGCCACTGTGCAAAACGCTCACATCACAGGTGCACATGGTACAGAGTTTGTACCTGTCACCGTTACCCGAAGCCACAAAGCACTGAAACTCAGCTGTGTAAGAGTCCAGAAACACTTGCAAGTACTTCTTTGCTTTTGACCCTGCCATTGACCTTCCAATTGAACTCGGGGAAACACACAACCCCCAAAACCACGTAACAAACACAACTGACGCATAGGTAGGCAGCGCACGCCCAAGCTTCAAAATCCGGTCATGCTTCAAACTCCAAACATTGCCTCCTCTAGAAAGATGCCTGCATGCGACATTCATGAAATACCTGTTTTCAGTGGTAGTAGCCAGCGATCCTTCCAGAGGTCACCCCCAACACATTTTCGTACACTCGGCTGCCTCGATCGGCACCGCTCTCATGGCGTGCACACCCCCCTCCACCGAACCAACCTACCTCCATTGGCAATTGGCGATCTGAAGCGGCTGGCATTGTTACAGGTTTCAAACTGACAATAAGTCGCATTAAAGGGTCCCTGAAACATTTGTTTGACATTGCATCACTGATTAGGCAACACAATTGTGAAATCATTCACACCATAAATAAACCTATATACCATGCGCTAAGGCAGCTATGAGCTTATTTCTGTCGCCTTCCTCCTTGCCACTGCTGTTCCTCCTCAACTTGATCAGCTGCGGAGTGCGCACTAGCGACAACTGCACCTTTCTCGTCAGCCGCCGTGCGGAGCCCTCCGCAGCGACATAGCGCCCCGATATCTTTACTGAGCTCCCCAGCCTCGGCAGCGCTAGCCTCTGTAATAGAGCGCTGGCGACTCATGTGTACGCCATCAGATGTCGCGGCGATACCGTTCGCTGAAACGAAGGAGCACTTGTTAGGGGGCCAATCAGCTGCCTACCATTCCATCGTTCGATAGGCGAGGGCATTTGAAAACGCATTTCGACGACCCGCTGCAATATTTTGCGATGCCCGTGTTCAAAGCCTTATTGCAAATTATACACTTTATGCAGAGCACTGAAATCTCTCCTCTAATGGTCCTAATGACTCACTCTACCGGATCACCATGTTTTCACAAAATCGTCAAAACCATTTCAGGGTCCCTTTAACACAGACACTCTCGAAGAACTTTAAACAATGCTTCCTGCCAGAACAGTGTGTGGAATGAGGGCCAAGAAGACAGACAGATGCAAAAGCTGTGGTACTTTTCTCATCGCCTTCTTCCAGTATGTTGGTGAGCACGTCTCGTGGCCGGCCTTCGCCTAGATGCTAAGTACTACAGTGCCTAGTATATAATTAGTGGTACTCTATGGTACAGTTACAATGAACTAGAAGTGTAGTGGCGAGTGCTGTTTCGCAGCACCACAACTGTTACAGAAGGAAAGGCTGACGTACGCGCATGATTAAAAAAAGAACACCTCTGCTTTGGCGGCCACTTTTCGGAAGATCGGAAGCATTCGTAAGACCGGGAGATTAGGTCAAAACTCTGATGTCTACTGGACAATTTGAGAGAGACCATTCTTGCCAGGCAGTACGCAAGCATCAGTGGTAACACTACAACGTACTGTGGTGCAAGTAGAGAAGCCAAATCAATTCGCCGCTGATCAGCTTTTTGTTAGTGACTGCCAATTGCTTGCCACTATTGTTGTACAGTCTGCTGATTTGCTTGCTTTGCCGGGCACAGTTTCTCCCATTAAAGGGCCCCTAAACAACCCAGAGGTCCAAAATTTGTTTTAAAGATATAACTGCGCTCCTGTGCGATGTGAACATGCTCCCGCAAGAATTTTGCGAATAGGTGCAATAAGAAAGAAGTTACACGGGTTTAAGTGGCCGCTTGCATCGGTTTCGTTTTCGCGGTCGGCCTCCCCACCCTTCTCTGCCGAGGAGAGGGTAGGCGCGGTGCGCCGTCGAGACTCCGCCCACTTTTGACACGTGACCTGATGTGAGCATTTGACGTCATTGACGCTTGCGCTGCAGTACTGGTTGCTCCCGTTCTAGAAACGTTGGGTTGCTCCTGCGCTCACGCCGGTGGGATGGCCAGAGGATCTGACAATAGACGTTTCGACCAATCAATGAGATACAACTGCGCAAGGTTGTTCGCGGTAGAACGTGACACCTAGGATGCGAGCGCGACTGGTCAATCGCAGGAAAGAGGCGCGGGAATTGTTTTTTGAAATATGGCGTCTGTGTGGTGCGCAGCGCTGTCATATTCGCAGAATGTTATCGCCACAACCTTCTCTACGATTGGGTTAGCTTGTTTGGGCGGCTTTAAAAAAAGTAGGAGCCTGTTTAGTGCCCCTTTAAGAAGTCAGATTTTTAATGTTTGGATTCTGCAGCCTTCAGTGTCACGACAAGGCGACAGTGCCTTCAGAGGTATCACATAGAATATAAAGTAGTTCTATTCAGAAGTTAAACCAAAAGTTCACCTACAGAGACATCTTCACGATGACAAATACCAATCAAAAATTGAATTCATAAGTTAACAGTTCTTCAAGGACTGGTGAGAAATTCAAGGTTTTTAAAGTCCTTGAAAACAGACTTCCAAATTTCAAGATTTTCAAGCACCTGTGCATGCCCTGGATTAACAGTTGAGCTGGACTGTAGCCTGCTACCCCAGGTTTGTTTTTGTCAGATGAGCTGACAGAGACTCTGTTCCTTCGACACCATATCGTTCAGTGTGCACCATTGCCATTTGCTTGTGGATAATGCAGACTTGAAATAACAAGTGAGAAACTGTACCCCTTGCTGAAGGTTACAAATGTCTCTTCAGCAAACCATGACCCATTGTTGGAGACTATCACTGACAGGAGTCCAAAATGAGCAAAGCAACTCCTCATGTCTACTATCACAGCTTCAGCTATTGTTGAAGACAGGCTGACCACTTCTGGGAACTGTGAGCAGTAACAGACTACAATAACATATTGCCCGACTGATTTCAAGAAGATCCACACCTACCCGCTCCCAGTACCCAATGGGTTTAGGAGTACACATGAGTGTTTCGCTGTGCTTAACTTTTGTTAGCGTGCATTCCATGCATCTAGTCACCATATTTTTTATCTGGCTGTTGCTAGTGGGCCGTTGCACCGATTCATGTTCCAGGGCCTTGCATCTTCCAATACCTTGATGTCGCTCAAGACTTTCTCAAGTGACTTGGGCACCTCTATTATGCAGGCTTTCAGCAGCAGTCATTTAACGACAGATAACTGGCCTCACTCTTTCCAGCAGTTATGCTGTAATTGAGGCACTTTTAATGGACAGTCTGACCAGCCATCTTTGTATAATTTGAGAAGGGCCACACAGACAGCATTTCCTTGTTGGTGTTTGAGGAGCATATCAGCAGTCATCGCCGCAGTATTAGTGACTTCAATAGTTGTAGCCTCTCCCTCTGACATTGCATTTTGAGTTCATGGTGTATCAGTTGGAATGCACACCAGTGCATAAAGTTTCTGAGTGTTTTCCTGGGATGACAAAACATTGTACTGATAGCGCATGAGTCGGATGTGAAACCTTTGAATGTGCGATGGCATCAAGTCGAACTCAACCTCACCTAATATCATAGTTCGTGGTCACTTTATGTCTGACTGTGCCCCTGACCTATCGGTCAGGGGCATAGTCAGACTCCAAAAGGCGATGCAACAATGCTGTTGTGGCAAGATGCCCTCAACTAGGGCTGCTGTCATGGAAGAGACAGTCATGTGCTTCTTCAAGAAATGTGGAATTACTAATGCACTCAACGGTTCTGAGGTCAGGTGGCTCTCTGCAGTTCACAGTACACCAGATATTGCCTACCTCAATTCTGTGTCCAACCCAAGTTCAACCACCTTATCCACCCCACAGAGGCAGTGCAATGTCACTAAGTGGCTCCCGAGTTCATCACCACAGTAGCATGGAAGAAGGCTTCCCGACTTCCTCCTTCCCTCAAAGACAGGTGCTTCAACCCTACTGGTACAGGTATCTTTCAGTATAGACAGGTGTGGAAACTGTTCAGAGTCATTCGTCACTGCACAAGGGGTGCTTTACTCTAAAAAAATTTACTTGTCTTACCTCTATGCCAGCTCTTTCCTTCAAAAGGATGTGCCAACTAACCAAAGCCTCCACTGTTTGGCTAACAAAACCGCCACGTTCGTGCACAGTAATCGCCTTCTGGGGCCATCATCATGGTAGAATGGAGGAAGGCTTCCCTTCTTCCTCCATTCCTCATAGACAGGAGCTCCACACTTACTGGTACGGGTTATCTATCAATGTCAACAGGTGTAGAAACTGTTCACTCTCATTTGTCATCGCACAAAAGGTGCTATAATTGTAATGCAAAAGAGGGTAGCACAAGTCAACTGCAGTGCCTGACATATGCAAATAAATAAATTGACTGTCGCCAGGCTAGCCTCTTAGAGCAAGCAAACGTGCCAAATTGGGCCATTCAGCAGGTCACCATCGACGTTTAAAATACTGCTATTTCGAAACACATTTATGAAAGGCGATGTGGTGCCGTTTACATATGTAGCACGTTAACTTTTAAAGTTGCGTGGAGGGGTGAGCTTTGTGCAGGGGTGAATGGAACACCTGCACTTCCTCTCATACCCTACCACTTTATGGGGGAAGACAAAAAAAAGTGTCAACTTGACACATAACCATACCCTACGTTCCCGGAGTCACTCAACAGCTTGTCAGAATTCTCGGGAAAGCTGCCACCAAGGTCTCACACACCCATGTCCACACTCACCCACTTGCTGCCATGGCCAAAACATCAACCTCCGAGAGAGAAGCCAAAGAGCTGTTTACGAAGTACCTTGTTCTGAGTGCCCAGCGAGCTCTACAGCAAAAGCAAGAACTTGGGACAGAATGCGCCAGCACAGGAACAATGTGTGAAGAATGGAAACAAAATGCAGCGCACTACCAGAGCACTGTAAAAAGCACAACCACACAATAGACTTCAACTGGGCTGGAGTTATAGTCACCTAAAAGAATCCGGGAAGGCTTTTGCTTCAACAGTGGCACACACACAACACACCTGGAAACATAAACCGGTAGCTTGGAACAATGCCCTCTGTATATGTTCATGACCTTTGCAATACAGTTGTTGCGCAGGGAGAACCAGGAGCAATGCCACCTCTGCAAACCAAACCGTCACCCCCTGAAGAAAAGGTCAAAGTGAGGTCAAACTGGACTCGAAATGTAGGGCGGTCTAGAAAACTGTGGTTGGGGCCATCTTAGCTTCAAATAGTATTCAATCCAGGCAGAGACACAAATCTCTGTCGAAACGTTTACTATCGCATATAAACGGCATTGCATCAGCTTTCCCTTCAATGCGCTTCGAAATGCAGCTTGTTACTGCAGCATTGGTGTAAATGTGACTTTGGTCGGGTGACTGACTTTGGAAGGACGTTCTTGAAAGAGTGGCCACTGACACTTCGCAAAAAATCTGTAGTTGACTTTCTTGCAATGGTGTTCTCCAAATGAAGACTCATTCATAGGCATATCTTGTTCTCTGTAAGTGCACAACCCTTTGCAATTCAGCAAAGGTACCTTAGCATCATAAAAGTCAGGTGGCTCCCTGCAGTTTGCAGTACACCAGAAACCTGACTATTTCAATTCTCAGTCCAAAACTTAGGTCCAACCATCCTATCCACCCCAAAGAGGCAGTGGTAACATGGCTATTGACCCGGTCTGTGAGGGTATGTATGCTGCAGGCTGAGAGAAAGAAGGAAGAGCTCAGGATCACATGCAACCTGCAAAAGAATGTCTACTTCAATGCCTCTGATAGGTCACCAGTCACCAAAGCCATTTCTCCTGACATCTTCCCAAGAAGAGTGACCGCCTTCCAGCTGTGTAAGGGTGGCAATCCCCAACATCAAAGGCACAAGCGAAGCGCTCGCACATGTCCTCTTGGAACAGGGAATCAAGGTGGTTCACAAGCCATCCCATACACTTGGCTGCTTCTTCCTACAACTGAAAGACAGGCTGCCAAAGTGCACAAGGCGTGGCTTACTCTATCACATGTGTAGAGTGCAATGCCACCTGCACAGGGTGAAAAATTTCCTGAAAGAATGTGGCAGCACAGGAAGGACGTGCACAATCATGAAAGGCAGAAGAGAGTTCTTGCGGAACAAAGTGAGGTGCATGGTCAGCACACCTTGATCTACAATTGCATGATCATTGACGTACAGACCAACCACCACAAGCGGCTTTGTGGAGTGCTGGCACACAGAGGCGACACCTGCAAAAAATCAGTTGGCCTGCAGCATACTGCCGAGTGCCTACTTCAACGGTCTTCGTTAAGCATCTGAGAACAGGCAACACAACACCTCTGAGAAAAGGAGCACTTATATAAGCCCTGCTCTCCGGTGGGCCCCTGTTACCTTTGAAGAAGCCGAGTCAGACCAGAAACATGGGCTTTTTTTGCGTTTCAAGTAAAAAAAAGTTCCTTGGTTCGGGTCAAAATGTTTCAAGCTTAACATATTCAAAAAAGCATTGCCTGAATGTCGCACCTCATTTTAAGCTCTGTTGTGTACACAGAAAAAATTGGAAATGCAAGAAAGGTGCGGGACTGTTGAATGGAAAAAAAACTTGTTCTGCTAGTCTGTGGGCAGATCTATACTTATCTGGAAAATGTGTGTGCTCGCTCGATTGACCACACAGCCAAAGGTCAAGGTAAGGAAAGTACAAGGGGAGTTTCATGGCCACTGAAGGAATGGGAAACATTCCTGGAAAAGAAAAAGGTGTCAGTGGGAGGTGCATTCTAATGACTCGTTCCAGAGGACTTCAGCATTTATCAGGAAACGACAGGGAAGACAACCGCTGCCCATTGTTTTGAAGTTAACTTTATATGCAAACCCAGGTACTTGTTGGGGGAAGGCACCACACAAATCCCCCCCCCCCCGCTTCCCCTCACCAAGGTGCACTAAGGAAGTGCCCCTGCCCAACCAGGTGCCTGGATGCACCCCTGTGGTATACTGCAATACTGTTTGCATGAGGCCACTGCAGAATGCTCTTCCCCTGTTAGCATTCATTTCTGGGGCACAATTATGCAAAACAAATCTTGCTGCTCCTTGCGTGGTGACTCTTTCAAGTGCTTGTGTTTTGGCAGAGCACATCATGTAGTCAGCTGTTGTGATACTGTGCTTGTTTCCTGTAGTTGATACAGGGTACAGTACGAGCAAGTCTATTTGAACCTGCTGAAATGGCTTTGTGGCAGGTGCTGTCAGTTTTAGGAGCCCAGCTGGTTTCCTAGGGAGTGTTCTTTAGCGCTGACATTCCCGACACATGCAGACATAGTGAGAAATGTCTGCTGCAATGCAAGGCCAATAGTACTTCTCCCAAATCCATGAGAGGGTTCATGTGGTGTGGAGGTGTCCAGAAACTCACTCATGACGAAACTGCAGGAGTTTTCAGAGTGCAAGGAGAATGGGATGACAAGAAAGCACACCATGCTGGTGGAGTTCTTCAACAGAAGATTGTTGTGCAAACACAGCGTAGATGCAATGCATTTTCCGCCCTTCAAATTACTCAATGAAACCTTTAAATTCCTATTTTGTGTTGAGGCTGATGCCTGTGACTACTCCTTGAAAATTCCAGTTGTCACTATCGTTAGGCACAGATTGCTCTACATGAGCATGGTAGAGGAAGTCCATATCGGAATGTTTTGTGCTACTTTGTGTACCACAGTCATATCAAACTCTTGTAGGTGTAAGCTTCATCTGGCATGACACCAGTTCCCACAATATGTGGGATCTGCATGATTTTTTTTCTGGATGAAAGCAACGGGACAAGAGCATCGGCTTTGAGAGAGCTAGATGATGTTATCTTTGGGCAATTTTTTACCTGTTTCTTAACTTCGCACCTGTCAGGGTCTTTGAAATTTGTTAGCCAACAAACCAAGCAGTAGAGCAGTGGTCAGTGATGGCACTGAAAGGCCTGCCAAATATGTACACGTGAAATCTACATGTGGCCCACACTATTGTTAGGCATTTTCACTCTGCTGTAGTGCATTCGGTATTTGATAAGAAGCTCCTGGAAAAAGCAACCACCCATTCTTGGATGTTTTCTTTGCACCTGCCCAGCGGCATTGAGGCTGGCACTGCTGGCTGCTGTTACTACCAAAGTGCACAAAGATGGGTCATACTTGCAGACAACATTGCAGCTCATTAAAGGTTTTTGTTATGATTGCTGTCATACAAATGGGGCATCCCTGTTTGTAAGGTGCATGAGCGGCTTGGCAATTTGCAAGAAGTTCTTAACCAAGCACCAGCAGCAGACACGAAACCCCAAGAAATTGAGGACACTTTCCTTAATGCAAGGCTGTGGCAAGTGGCAAATAGCAACAGTCTTATCCAAGTTTGGAAAAGCACCTGTGTGGCTCGTGACATCACGATGAAATGCAAGCTCGTTGTAGGTGAATCAGCATTTTTCACACTTCAGTGTCAGTCCAGAAGCCCTTATGGCAACACATACTGGCCTAGTCGCCGAAGACATTCCTCGAAGTTAGGCACAAAAACTATGGCGTCACCAAGGTACACCAAACAAGTTTGCAGTTTCAGTCCAGAAGCACGATATCCAACACTCGTCGGAATTCTTGGTGCATAGCAAGAGGCCAAATGGCACAACTTTGAATTTGTAAAGTCTTCTCAGTGTAATCAATGCAGTCTTCCCACGATCTCTTTCCTCCATCTTAATTTCCCAGTAGCTTGTTTATATAACTGCTTACGTCTAAGTGCTCTTCTGGTTGTCTCGTTCACCTGGTGTACCCCAACATTTCAGAGGTAGGGTATAAATGTATGATGAACACAAATGATTAATCTTTAAATCACTAACATGATATACTCATCCCATATCTCACAATTAACGATACTGCAATCACGTGTAGCTCATACACCTAGTGCTCAGCCCATGGTATGCGGGTATGTACTAAAAGTGCTGGAATTCTATACACCCTATGTCAATCAAGGACCAATTAAACTCTCGTATGAATCGCCTTGTCTGTGGAGACAAAACCCACAACTTCAAGCAGTGCCTGAAGTTTCTTGCACCTGACATGGTGCGCTGCCTTCAGGATTGGCATCCATTTTTCCGTTTGTGATTGCCACCGAACGGCCAGCTTAAGGAGCTTAGTCCACACTTGTAATTGAAATGTACCTATAGCATGCACACAGACAGCCTACCAAGCGGTAGGCAGCCTACCAAGCGGTAAACAGATATCGAACACAGGTCACCAACCCTCGCACACTCCCACTAGGCTAGCGCGACTCCTCCAATGCACTTATAACGTTACGTAAACAACACAAGGGATGACTATTTACAGGTATATTTACAGCAAGGTGTACAGCATCAACCAAGATAGTGGACAGCCACACACCAGACAGTCCCATCTTTGTCTTCTGCAGGTGGTACGTGCTATCCCACGCTAGCTTCGGAGCATTACCCCCGGTGGCAGAAGCGCCATCTCAGTCTATTTTAAACATGGTCGGTAGAAGGGGACGGTACGCTTTCAGTCTGCTCACGTGAACGATGTCGCTTGGGGAAGTTGCAGGTGGCATAGGTGGCGAGACAAGAATGATCTTGTAGGTGACGTACATGACTTGGCATACGATACGGTGTGGGGACCGATGTACCGTGATGAGAGCTTCTCTGATAAGCCAACACGTCAGAATGGATACCAGAGAAGAACTAAGGAACCAGGTGAAAAATGAACGTCGTGATGGCGCCGGTCATAGAGACGCTTATGGTTGGCCTGCGAGGCTGACAGCCTCGAGTGGGTGGTCTGACGTACGTGGTCTGCACGAGCGATGGAGTCACACGCATATTCACTAGGTGGTGTTGTAGCATCCGGAAGGAGGGTGTCGAGTGGTAACGTCGGTTCGCTGCCAAAGAACATATAGAAGGGCGAATAACCGGCGGTGTCGTGATGCGATGAATTGTAGGCGAATGTGACATAAGGTAGTGCCAGGTCCCAGTCACGATGATTGGATGAAACATACATTCACAGCATGTCCGTCAGGGTACGATTCAAACGCTCAGTAAGCCTATTTGTTTGTGGGTGGTAGGAGGTGGTTAACTTGTGCTGCGTTGAGGCATGCAAGAGATTGTCACAAAAATTTGTGAGCAGTTGGCGAGTGGCACCGTGCTGTAGGATAATGTTATGCAGTAAGAAGTCAGCGATGTCAGCAGCAGTGCTCGTCTGAAGCGCTCAAGTGATGGCATACCAGTTGGCGTGGTCTACAGCTATGGCAACTCATTTCATGCCAAAGTTGGACTCAGGAAAAGGTCCAAGGAGGTCCACACCAACACAGAAGAATGGTTCGGTCAGGATGGCGAGCGGTTGAAGCAGTCCAGCAGGGAGTGTGGCAGGTCACTTCCAACGTTGGCATTTGTCGCAGGAGGACAAGTAGCAGTGGACAGACCAGGCGAGACCACGGCAGAAGAATCAGCACCTCACACAGTCGTACTTGCGATACGCCAAGGTGGCCAGCAGTTTCTTCATCGTGAAGTTCATGGAGGACCATTGAGCACAGGTGTTTAGGCAAAATGAGAAGCAGTTCACGGCCAATGGGCTGGACATTACAGCGGTAAAGTATGGTACTCAACAGGGCGAACATGCGCAGGGAGGCATCGTGTGGTGCAGTTTCAAGAAGGTCAATGAGCAAGCACAAGGAAGCGCCACATCATTCACCAATCTGGAGAAACTGAGATGTAGACATGATGCAGGGGCTAGGCTCGATGTCTACTCCGTATGGAGGGTCAACAGAGTAGCGTAACAAGGAGTCGGTGTCCAGACGTAGGTGGCCAGACTTGTACGCAACTGAGTAAGAGTACTCCTGAAGGCATAACACCCAACAGCCAAGTTGTCATCCCATCATAGTACCATCTTATTTCTCATACTTCTCAAACATCAAAAACCTAGCATGAAAATGGAATTATATTTCTTAAACCTTCTCATTGCGAACTGCGACATGCCGCTAGTTCCATGCACAGTTCACCATATTCTTGTATCAGCCCTGAGATGTTTGAGGCCCAACATGACCATGTTGACAGTAATTGTGCATGCCTCTAGTTCATGTTCTTCAGTCGCAAAGGGCAACACAATGTGCTTTTCTACATGCACCACTTAATTATTGCTTTGAAGTCAGATGAACAGGCCATGCAACCAAGTACAATGAGGGAAAAAAGCCTACGAAAATTCCTATTATTTTACCAGGCCATAGGCGTGGCAAGTTATCACTTTGTGACAAATCGCCATTAATATTTCTGCATGAGCAAGACCACAAGCATTTCAATGCTGAATAAACATTGCTAGCAACTTAATAGATGTGTGTGCTTTAAAAAAAATGACCGGTGGCACCATCCTTCGTGACATGTCTCAAGCTCGAAGTGCAAAGAAAAACCAAGAAAGACCCACACAGGTTCATTTATCTTGCTTAAAAACAAAAGCTTAATACTCACAATTGCATTTCATATAGCCTCTGGTAGTGTTCCTATGCAATGGGAAGTGCACTCTCTTTTGCATGCTAACACTGGCACAGCCTTGAAATGCATCTCACAACCAGTTTATAACCTGGTGACCTGTCCGTACAGCAGCAGAAGGCTGCTGAGGTCGTACTTTCTTATACCGATCACATGCTGAAAACGTCTACTAAGGTAATATTTTCAGTGCTAAGCTAAAGTAAGTCAATCCTGCAAAAACACAGCAACCGATCCTGCCAGTATCCCTACACAAGCAGAAGACACCACAATGATAGAAAAATTCTGTTCTGACCACTTCTATCCGCATTCCAGCGAAACCACAGCAAGCTTGGGCACTTCAACTGGTATGCTTTCTATTGCAATCAAAACATGAGAGTGATAAAGGACACTATAGTGTGTTTCACAAGTTCCGTGCAGTAATGTGGAGGCTACAGGCATCTTCGGCCAATCCGGAGGGCGAGCATGTGTTAAATGTGTCCTTCCGCGGCTTGTCATCTGCCAATGGCAGGTGCTGCAGTGGCAGCTGCAGCCTTGGAAGGAGGAGGAGGACGAACCGAGACCACTATTGGCAGTAGCGGCTCGCAGATGCCTGGCCGAACAATGGAATTACGTCTCGCTTCGCAAGAATTCTGCGCCCGATGGCCTCGTAGCCTTGGCTCTGCTGCACGGTGCTATCAAAAAAGAGTAATACAATCCTTTTCATGTGCGCCTAAATGTACGCACACGAGTGTCTTGTGCATCTCGCACACCATCGAAATGCAGTAGCCGTGGCCAGGAATCGAATGCGCAAGCAAGCGAACACCTCAGCCGCGAAGCTAGCACGGGTAGGGTTCAAAGGCTCGAGCCCCTATATGCTTCAGAGGTCGAGGGTGGTACGCCAAACGCCCCTGCAAGGTCCAGAAGCTCGAATTCCCATATACATGGCGAAACGCCGCAGTGTGCTCACGCGCTCGCGTTAGAAGCGCAGGGACAGCGTAAAGGCGAGGAAAACGAAGTAGAACAGCCGGCCTGCGGAAAAGGCGCCGTGTCCATGCCTCTGTTCTTTAGCCCCTATGAGGTTAAGAGTTAGAAATCCTTAAAGCTCGACACCTTACATGTTAACGAAATGAAGGGTTCGGGCCCCTACGTGCTTAGCTAGGCGTGGGTCCGCGTCTTTAGCTATTTACTATGCGTTTCCCATGCCTATCCAAAGGAGCCTGCGGAGACGATTTTGTTACAGACAAATTTGATAGCTCAAGAATAACTGACATTTCAAACAGTTGTTGGCAGCATAAACTGACGCCTTCATTTTACTTCTCACGAGACACATTACGCAACAAATGAGGTCAGAATTGAATTAACATTGTTGAGCAATGATCGGAAGTGAACGATGTGAGACACAAGCGCAGCGATGTTCATTTGATGTGCATACGAGATCTGCACAAAAGGCTATGAAGATCCGAAGTTCTGCTAGCTTGCTCGAAATTCATCACGGAATAATATAATGCGCGCAGACACTGACACAAGAGATAAGAAAACAACAGGAACGCCACCGTTCGTGTCGCCTGGTTCTCGGCCCTCGCGTCCGTCCTGCGCGCCCTAATCCACAATGGCTGCGAAGGCACACGGATGCTTTTGACTGAAGTTTACGCCGTTTATCGTAGTTGCTCTCAACCACGCAGATATCTGCCATTTGCTTGCGTTTGCTAACACGCGCAAGACGTGAGGCACTTACCAACAAGTCTGACGAGGTCACGAAGTTTCTGAACGCCTTCGCAGATGAGCGTGACACTAACGGAACGTCGCCGTTGGCGCGAGTACAGCCAGTAGGCACTGGTACAGCGTAGCGCCGACAGGTGCCGCCACCCAAACAGGTGACTTTCGCTCCGCGCGCGCTCCTTCGCGTTTAAAATCCCTAGATAGCTTTTCGAAAAATCTAGGGACTTAATTCGCGTTGGCTGCACCGCCCGGTTGGTTAGTTGGTGGTTTAATGAAATAAATATATACAAAAGGTGGGAAGAAAGAGTTACTGGAGGCCGCAGTAACTTTCTAGCTCGTCAGCTGACACCCGAACCGCGGACTTTAGTAAGTAAGCGGGGAGGTGGGCGGGGGATTTAAAGGATAAGAACGTGGAGAGAGCGAGTAGCACATTGCAGTTCATTTCCGATGCGGCCTCCTCGAGCGAGTTGTAACCCGGCACGTACCGCACACCGCCTGTGATAATGCCTAGAATATACCAGTATATTCTCGGCCCTATAAAGGCACTACTATGACAAAGAGAGCAGCCGGCTGGCGAGGCCGTACCTGCCGGACTGCTCGAGGAAGTTGCAGACTGCTTTGGGCCGCCCAGGTGGCCCAGATTTTATTTTTGTAAGATTTGTGCAATGAAAATTGCGACTATTGGTGCCATGCGATGCCACTTAGCAGTGCGCGTCTTCGCTTTCAGTGGGTCACACGAATGTCGTCCAGTTGACGACGACATCCGGAAATGTGCATGGAGTGGGACCTGTTGCTTCCTCTTCCTTTCTTAAGTCATTTTCTTCATATTTGGGCTAAGATGTATTCTCATGAAGGGGTGGGAGTTAAGAAGGGGTCCTCGAGCTTTTTTTTTTTTTTTGCGTAAGTACAGCTACAGTTGTGAATCCGACACATATATATGACAAAGATTGCGAAAAATCGGTATCTTACTTCAAAAAGGGATCGTGTCATATTTAGAAATGTACCGAGGTCACCAGGTCGCATTTAATGAATAATTTATGACAGCTACACGCAACTAAAATACTCACCTTGTGCATGCCCTTCTTCCCGCTCTAGTTTACTGAAATTTTCTCGTCGCAAGCTAAACTTATTGCAAAGTATAGGCGGCGTGTGGGGGTTGCCTTCAGAAAAACAAGGGGGTGTGCAGTAGCGCACCCAGGATCTCTGCCAGGGGGGGGTTCAATTTTTCACGAAGGGCCGGGCATGCGATTACGCGGTTGTTGTGTGTGTAAAAAAAGTAAATAAAATGCCAAATAATAGTAACATCAATGATGAGGATTATTTTTATGATATTTTGGGCGTTTTGCAGAGACATTCTTCTAGGACATAGGGGCAGTTACGGAGTGGGAGGGGGGTTAGGTCGGCCTCAGGGGGGGGGGGGTTACAACCCACGAAACTCCCCCCGTCGGTGCGCCACTGGGGGTGTGTAAGGATGTGAAATCTGCTTATGTCCCTTTCATCGGACGCCAACGGTATACTGGTGGATTTCGTTCCTATTGCGACTATTGCGTAAGCGCAGAGCAGTATGCCATTTCAGCTGAAATGCACTCATAAAGAAACACCCAGTGAAGATGCACTGGAACAGAAAATAACACACACTCTGGCAACGGCACCTTGTTTACGTGGCGCCCCAAGCGCGGTAGGAGAAGAATAGCGGAACCGAGGGGGGAGGGGGGCGGTCGCCCCTCTAACAATTTTCCAAAGGGGGCAGCCCCCTGCCCCTTAACACTTTCCGACTGTTTACGCTGAAATTAAATTTTTGACAAGAATAGGAGCACAGGCTGCAGATTTTGACATCACCAGGCTTTAAGTCTTCAGCGCCAGTCGGGCTTCTCCCAACGCCCCTGCTTGACATGGGTACGGCCGCAAGTGAAAGCATTTTACAAATTCTGCAGGCAAGGTCTGCGGATATGCGTAATATGATGGTCAGGTTGTCATGTACCTGCAACTCGTGCTTTCTGTGCCTGCACCAGTTGCTTCAGGGGAGGGATCTTTCACTGCTCTCAGGCGATTGAAAACATTTTTGTGCACTCGAATGACCCAGAAGAAGCTGGCAGACCTTCTCCTCCTCCATGTGCACAAGAAGAGTGCTGCTGAACTGCACTTGGATGCCGTTATGAGAGTTCGTGTCCAGAACAGCAGAACGGACAGAAACTATCGTCCTTTTTTGACGACTTTTCCTGCCCAACGCCCTGTTGTCATGCCAGCTGTGAACCTCGTCAGTCTGTGATAATTTTGTATCTATAGAACCTACTTTTTGTCTTCGTGTATCACATTTGTGCATGTTAGAGGGCCGCCGTTTGAGCGTCACCGGCGCGAAGTCGGTGAAGGGAACGACAGCAGTTTCGGTCGTTCCGTACGCAAGCAGACACAGTGAAAGGATCGGAGTCGTGGTTGGGAAAACAAAACAACAATGTTTACTTTATAGCGATCGGATAGCACAAAGAATACAAGGTAAACAACACTTGACTCAAACTAACAAATTGACCGGCTTACAGCGCAAACGGGGACGAAGACGAAGGAAAGACAAGGTGACAACACGAGCGCTGACTCTCAACTGAAGTTTATTCCAAGAAACGACACGAATAAATACACATGATAACCAAGATTTCAACGGAGCGATTGCGCGTCTTTCCTTGTCTTTCCTTCGTCTTCGTCCCCGTTTGCGCTGTAAGCTGGTCAATATGAATTATCACCAACTCGCCCAGATTGCCGTTCTCGTTCAAACTAACAATTATGCATTTAACAGCGATGAAAGAGCTTGACAAAAAATAACATGCGAAAATAACAAACTAAGGAAAAGTAAACAACTAACAGTAAGTACGACAATGTCAACAATACAGGAATCTAATCTACAAAAGCTATGAAAGTTCAGGCAGACAGTTCAGGAGTATAAACATGGTATGGCATACGTGGTGATGACCGGCAGCGTTGAAGGGTCCACGACAGTCTGGTGCGAGAAGTCCGTAGTTCTGGCACAGCTTCGAGGTTGACGGAGTTGCAGCGCTGATGTTTGCGGACAGCTAGTGCTCTGGCGACGGGCTTGAGCAGTGAGGGTTTGTGTGCTGGAACGGAACGGACGGGTATAGGGGTGCGGCCTGCGTGGATCTCGAGAGGAGTTATACTGGTGTCACACGGGCGTTTCGAAGGCCTTCGAACCGACTATCGATAGTCCATCGACTGAAAGGTGAAGTTTGAGCTACTACACGGGCGGTTTCGATGGCCGTCGAGTAGATAGTCTATCGAGTCAACGGAGCACCCTACAACTCCTTCGAGACTTCGAAGGCCGTTGAGCGACAGAAGCGGAAAAGGTACGAAATCCGAGACTTGGTGCACCGGCAGCTCCCGCGCGCGTTATTTTCGGAGGCCACGGTCATATTAATGTCGTTTTATCAATAAGTAGAACCATACACCTGTGAAAAATATTGCAAACGTGCCGAGAGGCCAACGTTCTCTCTTTATTGCATTAGTTCTAAAAGGAATACGCCGTCACTGCCATAAAAAAACAAAAGCCGTGCAGCTCGTGGGAGACACCGCGGGTCGCGCCATCTGGTGTCTACGAATCAAACCAATTTTTGAGGCTCACGCTAGGGAACTTAGGCTTCGCAGCGTCAAAATCAGCATGTTTTCTGAATAACGACTACAAAACGTCGCACATACTTTCTCCCTTTTGGTACGTGAGATTAAGAGAAGGCTCAATTTAAAGTTTCTTTCTTGCCGTCGGTGCGAATAGCTAGCAACTAGTGCGAATTAGAATTGAAGCGAGTGCTTTGGTTGCCGCCACGTTGTTGAGAAATTGATTGATTTCATTTGTGGGGTTTTACGTCCGAAAACCAGCTTTGATTATGAGAGATGCCGTAATGGTGGACTCGGGAAATTTTGACCTCCTGGGGTTCTTTAACGTGCACTGACATCGCACAGCACACGGGCCTCAACATTTCGCCTCCATCGAAATGCAGCCGCCGCGGCCGGGATTCGATCCCGCGACCCTCGGATCAGCAGCCGAGTACCATAGCCACTAGACCACCGTGGCGGGGCGTTGTTGCGAAATCACTCGGCGACTAAATGGCCGTTCAAAACTGCCGTGTATCAGCGCCAGGACTTATTTTGAGTCGATCGAGTTGTGAGCTTTTCGAAGGTCATCGACTCGAAGGTCTTCCAATGTGCCCGTGTGGCACATGTGTTAGTGTCATGGGGCAGGCAGTCAGCTTGCTGGTAGAGAGAAGCACTAATGAACTGCTTCATTTCATTCATAGCCTGTTTTGTAACCTCTTGCAGCATGTACTTCACATCAGCCATAATTTCTTCTTTTAATTTTTGCATCTCTGATAGCAAAACTGTTCCCATTTCCTCTATCATATCTCGCCTCTATCATTTCTCGCCCCTCTCGTTTTGGGCAGCAGTTGTGAGTAGCTGGTTTGTCGACTGTGGGTGTAGGAGTCTCGGTGTAGGTAATAGCATGTGCGTGAAGTGGTTCGATTTGTGTTTGTTGTGTGGAAGACGGTGAATGTGATGAAAGAGGTGGAAACTGTGCTGACCAACTCACCGACGTTGTCGTCGCACCGGTGCTGGAAGGCTCCACTGTCAGCTTCTCTGTTTGATACTGCTACGTCTTCGCCCGCGCGACCTCAGGTTGTTTCAGCTGTTGGTGCTGGTTGTGGTTGTGGATGAGGTTTGCGGAATGACTCCGGCCACGCGGGTGCTTGCGGTTCTCCGGATGGCTACTGCCCCGGGACCTGCTTCGACCCTTGGAGTGGCTGCGGCCCCGGTTGCGGGAGCGGTGAGGTGTGGCGGCTGTAATCTTCGTTGCATCTAGGCTGAACGACGTCACCTTGCCGGGCTGTCCCTACTCTTGCGATAGACGCCCCGCCATTCGCTTCTGCTCTCGGCGTACGTGACTCTTGTTGAAGGGCTTTCTTTGTTTTGCTGGGCTTTAGCACAGCAAAACTTTAGCACAGCGCTAAACGAAAGCGCGGCCGTGGCCCTGGATGTAGAAGCCATCTTTATCTGAGCAATGTTGCCAGATGAACCATTTTTTCTGGAGTTGCGAATAGGCAAGCATTACTGCAGTTTTAAGAGAAACGGGGTTATCTGTCACATCCACTTTAAGGGTAGTGCAACTGTCAAGTACAACTGAAATTGGTTGAAGCGCAAGATCCTCGTTTAGTTGACAGTGATTTGAAACTCAAATAATGACCGCAATACCAAAGCGCAGCTTACACATGATTCACTCATCGACACATATAGTGCTTGCATTGAGCGGAGATGATATGCGCGAAGAGCTTCGTTTTCTACCAGGAATGCAATAAAGCAGACGATGTCTGGTAGGAACAATATAAAGAGTAACCAGCGCACGTTATTGAAGCGGCTAACAAACAGCGAAAGTTAGCGCTGTTGTGTCACCTCGATAGGTTAAGCAAAGGAGCGCACCGCCGCAATTTAAGAGATTGGCAAGACGTACTTCATTTCCAGGTTGGCTTAGATGGTAATCCCTGTAATTTCGCAAATAAGGTGCAAGTCAGACCTAAAGAATTCGTAGGAGACCGTCGTGTTTTTCGACATGCGAAAGTAATATTCCGCTATATGATAAAAGGTGGAAAACAATCCATGCTATATACACACACAAAAATGTGGTTGATCCATGTGTTATAGGAACTGGTATAACACGAAAGCGAAACCTGTCTTCGCAAAGCTGAAAAAAAAACATATAAGCGGCAATCTGGCGAATCGAGGGGCGGTAGATGGGTTGGATACTCTGGACATGAGAAACCGTTGCATGCAGACAGCAGCAACACTTAGGCACTGCCCAGGGATCCTCAACAGTTGCGGACAAGCGAAAGTTCTCGAACGACTCACATTTCTCTGTAGAAACTGCATTGGACGCGCCAGCGCCCTGCACAATTAAGCTGCCATAAACCAGGAGCGCCCGCAAACGGTGAAATCTTGCAAGCGATACCGGAGTGTTTGTCAGCGGATCGTTTTGTGAACGCACACTTCGCTGTTCGAAAGGAGCGTCATTTGCTTGTCAACGGCCGTCTTTGCTTTCTTGGAATAGAGCGCGTCGCAACGCAACTGGCTGTCATATACGTCACACAATACAAATTATGTAGCGGCCGTGCTTATAGCACATTGCCCAAGCAACGCTCCGGCTGGACGCCGAAACCTGAGCGGCGATAGAGGCGTCGATACTACTGAAGCGCTAACTTCCGACGCGCATATTAGCATAATTTAGGACTTCGCTCCATCTTTCGTACATGGTGGTACCACCGCTGAGAACCAAGAGTGCAGTGAAAGGGAGGCCAATGTTAATTTAAGAGCAATTTTCCTTGCTCAATACATTTCGCACATCAATTATATGCAAACTGTGAAGAAGTGTGGTAAAGATACAAGACCAGTTTTCGGCGGCTTGTTTTAAATCTGGCGGTGGTGTGGTGAGTAGCACTTCCAGTAGCGACCGTAGCACCCTGGCTGGTTGTGGGTTCGAAACCCAGCGAGTGATACTTTTCCGAAATAAAATGCGTATTAATTTTTGAGACATTCGCTTCCGTTATGGAAGTACGTCAGTGATTTCTTGGTGGACATAAAACAGTGTCGTATTAAAATATAACTTGAATTTTGTAAGCACAGCAAACTACACCCGCCATGGTAGCTTGGAAATCTCACGCCGATAACCTCAAGGACGCCGTTTCAATTCACTGTCATGGCTACCAGATGTGTAATCATCGTATAGCGTTACACGTGCCAAAATTACGATATAGTTATGAGGCTCGCTGTAGTGCTCCGGATATTTTGACCACCTGTAGCTCACTGACGCGCACTAAAAACACGCAGTAGCCAGGCTTCGTCGCATCAAAATACGATCGTAGCGGTCGATAGCGAACCCGTGTCCTTCGGCTCAGCAGCCCAACGCCGTAGCCACTGTACCATCCCCATGGACCTTATACAGCATTTCCTGTGGGCGCGAGACGCAAACCCATCCTCGCACTATCGGAACCAGGAGCACGTCAAAGAACTGCCCGCACTCTAAATTAATCCAGAGTCCCCCCTCGCAGAGCACCTCATCGGGATTTAGGCGCGTGAAACCCCAGAATATCACCCAATCTAATAAAATGTAGCCGCGAATACCGGCAATATCGGTGGTGTATATTTAACTTTGATCCGAGAGGAGCGACATGCAAGGAAGATGATCACGAAGAGGAAGACGAGGCATACATTTCTACAAGTGCCAGACTTAAGAACACAACAGCAACCACCATTTCTAGAACTTCTGGGGTTTTAAGTCCCAGAACCACGATATATTATGAAGACGTCGTGGTGGAGGGCTCCGGAAATTTCGACCACCTGGGGGTTCTTTAACGTGCACTTACATAGCACACTACACGAGCCTCAACGTTTCGCCTCCTTCGAAATACAGCCGATGTGGCCGGCACCCGATCCCGCGACCTTCTGATTAGCTTCCAGCGCCATAGGCACTATACCGCCATGGCGGGGCGAAGACGAGGTAAGGGCGCAGGTAAACTATCCGCCAAACTCACTGTGCCGGTGTTGTCATGCATGCAATAAGGACATTTTTTTTCTACTCGGTTATCTTTCAGTATGAATGATGTTTAATGGCTTTGTAAAAAAGGCATCGAAAAATGAACATGCGTATAAAGAGAAAGCTATAGAAACAAAGTACACAGCTAGCACTGTGCCAAGTTTCCGGGGATAAAAACAATCGCGAAGTGCCGCTAGCAGCGAGCATTGCGCGGGACATCGAAGCAGATGCAGCACCCGCTATTTAACATTGTGGCTTTGCCAGTCCGATGAATGTCGACCCACGACAGTGCAGAGGGCAGGGAGCGCCATAAATGAGCACGCCGCCAAAGATGTGTTGGCGCTGAGCCGGCTCAGAGGGCCGGCTTGCACGTGTCCACGTCACTGTCATTTCAGTGTATGATTCGTCAATGTAGTGAGCATGTAAAAGCTTTAAAAGCCGTAGCTTAGTCAAAATGTTTTCGAATGACTGTTCAACACGTTCCTCAATGACGGTCGTGTCTGCAATGATGCACAGCACTTGAAGAGACGGCAAGTCGCCGCTGCATAGCGCAGTGCAAACAGCAGTCAGGTTCACATCCCAAGACCTCAACGTGAGAAAACGCAAGCGTCGATTGCAGTTGAGCCACAAAGCTATCCGTTGTACCGTGCAGCAGACTGTATCCGTTGCTCGCCACGAAAGTCGCAATTGCACCACGCTGCACTTCGATAAAAAATTCAGGCAGCTCATTTGAGAGGCGTTGTACAGAGCGAGTCGTTGCAGTCGCGTCCTTGCGCACAGCGTTCTCACAGTGTGTCTATTGAAGGACACAAACGAGGTGCAACAAGAGAAGCAACTCGTATAATCCAGTCTCTTAGCGCTCCTAGTGCACACGTCGAGTTCTTCAAGCATCGGGCATGAAGCGGCTAGTCGTTCCACGGACACCGCAGTCTTCAAAGCGCATTGCGATAACGCTACTGCACGTACAAGTAGGGTTCTTCTCGACGCTCCAATATCGCTCCAGTCCAAATAACGGCCAAAGTGGCAAAAACTCAAGTTCAGCTCGGTCAGGTACGTGCAAGCATCGATCAACGTCCGTAATGGTCTAATCAGTGCCCTCTCGATGCGCCGAAGTTCCACGTGTCCATGCGGTAATATTAGTCGAGGCAGCAAAGTCAGTGTAAAGTGTCTAAACTGAGACCACCATGGCCTTTCGGCCACTTCCGTGAGCTGCGCCGACGCAACGGCGCTGTCTTCAATGCACAGGATTATTTGGTCCGTTGGAATTCGCTGTTCTTCCCAGGAGGCCAGGTCCGCGAGGTAGACACACGTGCACGTAGGGACCGGTAGGCTCCAGAACACCACGTTGCCGCAAATCGAAACTGTGGATCCTAAGCCGGAATGTCGCATTTCACTGGACAGTGCTACCAATAGAGGATTGTTGGCTGGCCGCCGCCACAGTTCATTATTTGGAGCGCGTTCACTTGTGAAGGTGAAACTTGTCAGTTGTGGTAAAACACCGATGCAAAACGTGCAGAACTCTCCTATAAAATTGCTGTATGCGTCAGATATGGCATGAATATGCAGGTGGTTAATTTTGGCACAATGTTTCAGCATCCTTCCGAGAATGATGTAGGCTCTCAGGGAACGCGGAATTTCCACGTACATGTGACGCAGCCTGGTTACGAAAAAGCCACGATAAATTTCAGCATAGTACATCAGTTCAATGTAACAGGACTTTTCGTAGATGGACCATTTTAACTTCGTCAGAGCGTGTAGCGACGTGACTAGAAGCTTGAATAGGCTCCCAGAGCTTAACTGGCAGTTGACGCAGTCCAATTCGACGAGATTACTGAGACGCGAGAGACACTGAAACAGGCGGTCGGGAGCAAGGAGCAAACAATTTGCGACGCACAATGACTTGACGTTGGTCACGTCTATATGGTTGAGGAAACGGGCAAGAACATCGATGTCGGAATGAGGACCTAGCGTTACCGTTCGCGTCAGCCCAGCACTTTGCAAAAAACTCTCGGGGATGATACCACTGTCTTCCAAGGAGAGAAGTGATTCGACGTCCAGTTTTAAGGCAATTGTCCACCACATTTCTGGAGGAAGTCTAGGGCTTGTCTGCTGGCGCAAAGCTTCAATCATTTTCGCCGAGACACTGCGTTCCGCCAACCACCGAGAGCAAATCACAATGTACTGCCGAGTTCAGTGGCTCGAGCACTACTGCCAATTCCCTCACATCTACTAGGTGGCATAAAATGCCCGTGCTGCCTGCATCGATCACACTGTCGCACTTACCGTTTCCTTAAGGAATACCTTTTATACATGTTCGCTGTATCATAAACAATTTTGTTTCGTCTCTTGAAGGGCCGGTGATATCTATAGACTATCTTTGCGCTCGAAAGCGCGTTTAGAGCAAGCGTGCGTAATATTAACCACAGTTATCACCTGTCAATGCTGCCAACAAAGAGGCTGCGGTTTTGGTTACGTCACAGCTGATTACGAGCTAGAACTCGCTTCAAGAATGCGACAAGAACCTGCCAAGCGCTACTGTTGACGTACGTTAGCTAGCCCTCAGCCAAAAGTACCTGCCCCTACAGGAAATGAATATTCTGGTCTACATATGCCAGCGATTTCCACAGTGACATGAATTCAGCGAAAAACTACACGTCACATGCACATGTGTTTTTATCGGCCTATAGAGTGAGCCGTGTGAAAGACCTGTTGCACTCGTCAGGGTCAAACAGTCATCGGTCAGCGCTTCCTGTTCTAACGGAAAGTAATCAGCGGGAAAAAATGTTGCGAAAATCATCGATGATGATTATCGTCATTATAGCGATAAGCACAGTATGGTGGATTGATTTCTGGGGTTTTACGTCTCAAAACTGCGACATGATTATTACAGACGCCATAGTGGAGGGCTCCGGAAATGTCGAGCACTTGGGGTTCTTTAACGTGCACTGACATCGCACAGCACACGAGCCTCAATAGCATAGTATGGGAATGCAGCGCTAAAGCTTCGCAGGCCGACGGCAGCGCTCAACACAAAGCCTAGCGATCGGAACAGGCAGGATACTCCGAGTATACAGTACCATGGAAAAACGGTACACTGTTCTGTGATGGTCCTCCGTAATCGGTCACTTCTGCATTGACAGGCACAATTTATCAGCCAGGGAAGACCAGCACAGAATAGGATACCCTGGTACGGCATAGATCCCCAGCGCATAGTGACATACGCCCAATTTGAAGTCAGTAAACTGCGTGCTCATCTCGGGGCCTATAGGCGAGCTTTTGATCTACAGGGTGTGTACAAAGTACCAACGCATGTGCTGGATGCAGCGCGCATGATCATGAACGAAGCTTGGCTGGATGCATTGGTATAAGCAATCATTTTTGTGGGCCTCTCACCGTGGACAGCACCTGCATGTCTTTAACGCACTAAAGAAAACAATCACGGCGTCTCCTCGCCATTTGCCGGCTCTCCATATTGCTTAATTCAAATGGACACATAAGCGGTGCTTTCGAAGTGTTGACGACAATAACTGTGTTCGATGGTTATGCACCCGCCGTGGTAGCTCAGCAGGAGAAGTGCTGCGCTGCTAAGCTAGACGACGCGGGTTCGATTCCCAAACACGTCAACCATTTTGATGGAGGCGAAATGCATAACACAACAACCATTTACTTCGATTGATGCTGGCGTTAGAGAGCACTGTAGTTGCTGATAATTAATCCGAGGTTCTGCATTATCGTTTTCCTCACAATCACGTCATGGTACTCGGCATGCAAAGTCCTAGAATTTAATATTTATGGTGGTACTAACCTTCGTGTACCCTCGACGTCACAAAACTGTCACGGCAATCATCTGGACAAGTGACGGAGCCACGTGGTATCTTTCATTTTCATGTCTCGTGAAGCTTCCTTATCGGCTCAAGAATAATTTAGCACGCAGCTAATAGGTCGTTAAAAACGGCACAGTTACATATACCTCACCGGTGCCTAGAAATATATGTCTTAGATATACCTTGATAATTGGTACAGTACTTCCAAGTTTATGGATGAGAAAATTGGCATCCACCTGTTTGTAGCAAGAAGCTACAAGGAAATCCATACGGATTTCTCGGTAGCAAGGTTAGATAATTACTTATGATTATTAATAATTGCTGGGATTTTACGGCGTGCCAAAACCACGATATGATTATGAGGCACGCCGTAGTCGAGGGCTCTAGAAACTTTGACCTACATTTGACCTACCCCAGTAAGCAATAGCAATAGGTTCTTGAAATATAATGAGAGAAAATATTATGAGAGATGCGAAGTACTGCGAGCTCTGCTGACGTCGAAGTTCTGACGTGCGACGTCTTAAATTTAACAGTTGTGGCCATCGTTGGTATAACCACTGCCGCTGTGGAGTAGGGATGGTAAAACCGATGAACGATTAATCGATTAAATGTACACCGTTAATCGATTAATCGTCATCGATTTCCCCCTTTCAATTAATCAAATTAATCGATTAAACCTCTTCGATTAATCGATCCCCCCCCTCCCAACCTTAACACCACCCCTTGGCCGGAGCGCATGATTGCGAGGCGCGCGACGCCGAGACGCAGATGCCGATCGCATATTTCTACGCAAGTAGAAAGAGCCCGGAGCCGCAGGCGGCCATACCCCATAGAGATAGAAATGAACTCGACCCGATCTCCGTCGCCTACACCGTTTTTTTTAAACCCCAGATTTTACTTGCTTCTTGTGTGTCACATTATCATTTGCGCTGCTTATTTCTTGACTGGTTCAGTTCTTATTGCCGCTGTATTTTACTCCTTAGCGGATTAAAGATTATTTGTCACAAATGAAAGAAAGAGAGATAATGTATTGGAAGGTAGGGAGGGTAGCCTGATCTAGTACGCCCAGGCCTTCAACTCTACTTTGGGGACAACGCAACAGTAGAAAAAGAGTGATGAAGCATGATGATGGGCATAAGAATGAGTGATCCGTATATACATAATAAGTCATGACTGCTTGCACAAAGGGGACATGGACCCTAGTAATCATATTTCAATACGCTTGATACCAACTAGCCCAACTGTCCGCCTTAATGCCTATAAACCCTTTGATAACAGTAATTGCTAGCTTCCCTGCAATGCAGTTAGCCCAACTTATGGGAGCTATTCACTTCTAGCGTGCTATGACGCGGAAAATGTCCTCAGCTCAGCTCTCTTGACATAAACACTTCTAATAGTCAAACCCCAGCACGTGTAACGGACCTCGCCTCCACTCGAAACGTGACAGGGGCTGTCGTTAGTTGGCGAATAGGCTGTACAGGGAAACGCACTCGAGGATTATGAAATAGGTCTAATAGTCGCATAATGGAAAGAAGCCACTTTAGCTGCATTTAAGTTTAATAAATAGTCGCTTTTCATAATCCGCAACTTCGCGCATTGGTATACCGGACATCTAGCATCCATTCCATTTCTATTGAAAAAATCGCCTTGTAGCATTTGGTAATTCCGTATGGTCGCCTCTTTTGGGTGAAATACAGCTTTCATCTATTGCTTGTTCTCCCATGTGAGGCAGCCTAGAGGCTGCCGTCTATTGCTGTGGCACGAATGGAGGACAGTCGCGAAATACTGTTTTCTAATCTCTCATACATTAGACAGCGCTCACAGTTAGAACTGTACGCGCGATTGGAAAGGTGCGCGTAGCGCCGAGTTAAGTCGGCGACGAGGTGGAACCTGTGCAGTATATACTGGCACAGCTGCCGTTTATTCCAACCGGGAGGAAAAACTCGTGTCACTCTATTTCATCAGATGCCTGCACTGGTGGCCTGTTTGAGACCAGTATGTTGCTGTGCTATCTCGCATGAGTGACCTGAAGGAAGAGATCACGTAAGTTCGTGGTTATAGTATTATCAGGGTCCCTCAAGAAAGAAGTATTGAGGGACCCTGGTATTATCGAGGGCTTCCACAGTATCTAACGGACAAACCGAGAAATGTTGCCGTCCCTACAAGAGCGAGCGTCTTTAACTTCCCTTTCCTCCTCGTCTCTTTTTTTAACCTTTCTTGGGATTTCCTCACCTTCGGCCACACTGCATGTTTCCGGTGCGACTTTCCAACCAGTGTTGTCGCCGAAAGCGCCTCCAATTTCGGTTGGCTCTAGTAGGCAGACTTCGAGGAAGTACGACCTGCTGCCGAATCGTCCGTGGATCATGGCCACCCACGGAATCTTAGACCCTTGACAACATCCAAAGACGACGGGCTCCCTTTGTTCAGGGGGCGAAAGTGCGAATTTTCACGCAGCCGCTAATGCGCACATGTGACCTCTAGCGCGTCGGATAAATACTTGTGTCGATATCAAACACAAGCAACATCTCTCAAACCACAAGGCATCATTTTTCAAGCACCTATAAAAAATGTCGATTAATCGATTAATCGATAAAAATACCACAGCGAAAGGAATTAATCGATGAAAGGCTAAATCGACGAACGATTAACGATTAATCGATTAAAAAATTTAATCGACCATCCCTACTGTGGAGCTGTTTGGCAGGACGGATCCGTCGACGTATACGTGTGCGGAGTCCCGGCACTTGTGGTATAACAGGGATAAACTCAGCTGTTTAAGAGCTGGTGGTGACAAATCTGCTTTTTTCTAGATGCCAGGTATATTGAGGTTACTACACTTCGATCTTAGCCAAAAGGTTGATCTCTAAGGCACCATGGAGGAATCGATGGTCTCGCGGCAGCAGTGAAACGAGTCGGTATCGATTCACCGCGCGCGGTTACCGTCTTGCAGAAAGAGGTGCGCGGCCTGTCTGCTGGTAGAGAGGCAGCTGCCTTATACGCACCCTTAGTGCTTCAACTTCAACGGGGATTTGAGCAAGGTGGTCTCCAGTGATTACATAGTCACTACTGTTGATGCACTCCGAAGGAGGCCTAGACAAACACGGAGCGCCTGGGCCTGAACAATTTGTATAGTGCGCAAACTTGTTTTGTTTACATTAGTTAGTATACAGGCAAGCTGTACCGTAGGAAGCAGAGAAAAAGCGCTCTGTAAAGGTGCAACATGGCACCCGTAGGCCTTCCCCAAGTGTTTCCTGCGAAGGACTTCAGAAGGTGACAGATGCCTATCAGCCGCTTCTTCGTGTATGATACATGGGAGCTCCATTTTATGTCTCTGTCAGTTATGGCACCCAGAAACTTGTACGACTGTATATATGGTATTGCATGGCCATAAAAACCCATGTCACCGCGCGAACACCCAAACTGTAGGAACCGAAAACTGCTGCCCATCCGAAAACACAGATAAAGCGACGCGAAACCGTGCTTTACTGACTGTATGTGTACCTCATGGAATATATTAATTGCATTCTTAGCAAGCGCTTTTAGTAATCTTCGTATTCAAACTTGTATTCTTCATAACAGTATTTTTTTTTAAATCTGCGCAAGACGACCTATAGTTGTTTTTAGCTGTTTAGATAAAAATCGTGCTGCCCACACTGACACGTTGCAACAGAATGGAAATGAGCGGCCGCATGACCTTTTTCTCGACTCGCGATTTCCTAGTGCCCTAGGTCGTCGATAACACCGAAAGTAGTGCTGTCCAATCGCAAGGTTGGTTGAAATTTTCCCCCTCTGCAGCACCGCCCTCACAGGGGGACATGCCGCGCACGTATGTTGCGACCGTATATGTGCACGTGGTTAAGAAAGATGACAAAAGCAAAATTATATAGGGTAGCGTGGGCCCGGCTCAAGAAAAAGAAAACAAAAAAGAAAACGAACTGAAGGATGTACGTATGTGTTCCCTATATAGGGGAGCACATACGACGCGCGGAGAAAAGGAAAAGATGGGGAAGAAGGGTGGGCCGATTCATGGAACAGCAGCATACTTTGCGCTTGGTTCCCTAGCTTCATGGCCTTGGCCCACAGACGTACCACCTCCAGCAAAACAACGCATGATGCCGGTAACGTTGTACCACCGTATTAGGAGAATCTGCCCGCCAGAGCTGCTGTGCATCAATGCATCAAAGAGCGCAAGCTCCCTTTTGAGGCTCTGATGATAACACTCTTCGCCGATCAATGGCAGGCGTCCCTCGTAGTCCACCGCCGTTTACTGCAGACAAGCGCCAATTTTCCTGCCCATATAACGACGAGCCAATCTCATTTGCCGAATCGAAAAGGCCACGTTCTTCGTTTTCTAAGCCCTCCCCCTCCCCCCCCGATGAGACGCGAAGATATACCATAGCCGCACGTTCCAAAGATGTGTTCCTTTGTTCATAGATGACGAGCCAGCGTATAACAGCGGGGCGCCGGCTGGGAAAATTTTGGGGGGATTCAGCACGGTCACCCCATGCCTGCCTACACCACTGCCCCCAAGTAATGGCAAATTCCGTCACTAGCGCCAGTTTCTTCTCTCCTGTAGGCCGTGCTTCCAAGCAAAAAAAAAAACACTATTTATTAGCACCTAATCGCGTAGGAAGGCGTACAATACATGGCACGATAATTTAGACCCGAATATCTGGTATAACTCCCCAAATCTGTAGCGTTCGCGAGCACCGGCTTTTCTGCGCGCCAGCAACGTATACGACGGAGCCAAGTTGCAATACGGGCGAAATGAAGCGCATGCCCACAAAGCGCGCTCAGCAGGGCCCACTGTCTGCAAGACCGTCATTTCCCGTCGCCCTGTACATTAGCGCACTTCCCACGAACAAGTAAGCGAATGCGTTTGATCGTTGATTGATTTGTGTTGTTTAACGTCCCAAAACCAGCTCTGATTATGAGAGACGCCGTAGTGGAGGGCTCCGGAAATTTCACCAACCTGGTGTTCTTTAACGTGCACTGACATCGCACAGCACACGGGCCGCAACATTTCGCCTCCATTGAAATGCAGCCGCCGCAGCCGGGATTCGATTCCGCGACCTTCGGATCAGCAGACGAGTGCCATAACCGCTAGACCACCGTGGCGGGGCTGCTTCCGTGGCGGGGCTGCTTGCGTGTTCCGTAGGTCAGTAAGCAACCGAGAAAATAAAATTTAAAGATACGTCAAACGCATTGACGCATAAGATGTGCTGACGAATATGGATCGTTCATTTGTCATGTTCTGACGCAAACGCTTTTTTTTTGGACGGTAGAAATGGCTGTTATCTACGCCATGGGCGCTTTAGAGCTTCAGCGTGGTGTCTGCAGCGCGTTAATGTGGGGCGACGTCCTGAGGAAGTATCAGCCAAGCAGGCGATGGGCCCAGGAGAGCTCGCTCTGTTGGCATGCGCTGACTCTCGCCCTTTTTTGCAACTTGGCTCCGTCGAACGCCGCTGACGCACAGTAAAGTAGGCGCTCGCGCGCGCTACCTAAAAATTGGGGCGCCTGTTCATTCGGCACACATGCATAAAACGTATTGGTACAGCTTCTCATATGCAGAAAATTGCTACATTACTGCTACAGAAGTCGCCGCGTCCAACTTCTGTACACAATGACCTTAAAGAAGCAATGTTTCCCAGTAACACCCATTTCTGAATATATTCAGAAATGGGTGTTAGCGTCACCTGATTTAAGCATGCTTAAATCAGCTGACGCTAACTTGCAGATACATATTTAGCAAATTATATATATAGCAAACAACTACTTTTGTTTTCGTACTTGGTTCAGTTTCGCGACACCCGACCCCGACGGCCTTGCTTTGGCTGTGCTGCAGTGAAGTGATCCGACCAAAGGCGGCAGCCATAAACCTCTTGCTGCTGTGTAAAGCCCACAATGTCTTCATCCTTTTCCGCCATACGCCACACCCAGAAACATGGTTCAAATACCACCACGAGTATCAAACACAGAACACGTGAATCGAAACAAACATTCAGAGCCGTAATACGCGAAAAAGTTCTTCTCTAGGTCGAGAAACGAAGCGTACCTCGGCTGTCGCGCAGATAAGTCGAACTTGTGATTCGGAACGAAAGCAGTCACTGCTACGTAACTTATTTGCGGGGCTACCACTATTTTCATTAATGCTCATAGGTGATGATGTCACTACAAAAATCTTTCCGCCGGAAGGCTCTCCAACCAAATCAGTTAGTACAAGAAGCAATGGGGTACATTCGGCAAAGATAAGCTGCAAGGTTTTCCTTCGTGCAAAAAAAAAAAAAGAAATGAAAGCAACCGTTAACAAATATTTAAGTGAAATTTCCGTGTGCGCGCGAGATCGCATCAATCCGCTCACAAGTGCCAAGTAGCTCCAGCTTGCAAGACCGCTGAAGGATGTGCCGCGTCAAACAAAAAACGGATGTCACTAAGAAGCAGGGGCGGGTCTTTCGGTCCGTTCGCTCGCCGTTATGATGTGCATAGGGCTTACTTATTCGTAACGCAGAAAAAAAGAAAGACTGTTTGCGTGTCGTCTGCCGGGAAGCGAAATGTTCCCCTTGCTGTTCGTCTCTGAGTTGTCGCACTTTCTTCAATTTTTCGGACATTGTGATCATGTCCAAAGGCACAGAAACAAAAAAATTGAACTTCAAGGCATATTTAAAAAATGCGCAAGTCAAGCAGTGAAAGCGTCAGCAGCAGGCGGACAGTGTGGCAGCAGAAGCACTAAGAGCGAAAGGAACAAAGCCGCTAAATAAAGACGTACGATGTCCGACTTAAAAAAGTTATCATAATCATCATCAGCCTATCTTATGTCCACTGCAGGACGAAGGTCTCTCCTCCCACTGCTCTCCCTCCTTTCCTGTCCTGCGTGACCTAATTCCATTTGACTCCTGCGAATTTCTTAATTTCATCACCCCTTCTTACTCTCTGTCGTCTGCGGCTAGGCTTCCCCTCTCTTGGCATCCATTCCGTAGTTCTAAAGTAGACTGTGAGGAACACGCTTTATTGGTTCACATATTTGCATCACATTACTGCTATGCGGATTTCAAAGATAAAGTCACTTATGCGAAAGATATGATTATTAAGTTTTTGCATACCAAAGTCAGGGTGACGCTTCTTTTTTTGAGTTCCTAAACTAGCTCAAGTGTCACACCCCTGCCAGGCCGCACAAAGAATAAAGCATCAGTTTAGAGAAGGTGCACCAACTTCCAATATGCTACGAAAAAAATGCATGTCGCGTGATCAAGTGATCACGCGACATGTTCACGCGTCTTCTTAATTAATTGATTTGTGGGGTTTAACGGGCCAGACGCTAGAGCAAGTTACCGTGCAGAAATTCTTGGGTGTGTGGTTCCAGGAAGACCTTTCCTGGAATCAACACATAAACAAATTAGCAGCAGACTTAAGTAAAAGCGTTGGATGTATCTACAAACTAAGTCCGTTATTACCACCTTGGCTCAAGGAAGCGTTACATTATACACTGTTTTATTCCCGGATGAGTTATTGTGCTTTCATCTGGGGCACAACAGCAGCTCAAAATTATAAAACATTAATGACATTACAGAAGAAGGTACTAAGAATATTCCAGGGACATTATGGTCACCCGCAAGGTCTTAGCACGCGTCCCTTATTTGCTAAACATCTAGTATTACAAGCCAATCAAATTTATTATTTTAAATTGCTCTTATATATTCAAAACAAGAAACTTTACCCCATGTACAGTTCTTGGTGTGTTGAGTGCTACCTCCGTACACACAGCATGAAAACACCAAAAATTAGAACGACGTATGGTCAGCAACACATTAACTATCAGATACCGAATCTTTTTAACAAAGTAGATCACATTGTTGACCTAAATAAGAAAACATGGAAAAATAAGCTTAAATAAATTCTCTTGAATAATTGCACTGAATATGGATAACACTTGTGTTTTAGATTAATAAGTTTTTTTTGTGTTACTTGTCGTGCAGTTCATGTATTCAGCGCGTTCAAATTGTCCAGTTCATGTATTCAACGTGTTCAAATTGTTGTGATTGCAATTTTATGCTTTGCTTATTTTTTTTCTTTTGTTCTCGTTGCCGTGGGAACATCTTTACAGATTCGTTCCTTACTTCACCTTTTCTCATCTATTGCTCTAACGACCCCTTTGTGTTCCATTACTGATCTCTGTCTATTTATTTGTATTTTATATACCTGTGATTGCATTCATGTATTGTTTCAGCTTAGCTGATTGTGCCAAAGTACAAAGCTTTCTTCGTATGTAAACACGAAGAACACTTTGTACTTTGACACAATCAGCTAACCTGTATGTAAATATTGTGTGAAATGTATTCCTTGCCAAACTGTATTTCGGAGCAAAAGCCTCTGTCGGGCTCTGTAGCCTTTTGCTTTTGCTTCGATTTCTGTAAATACAGAAAGAAATAAAATAAAATAACATAAAAACCAGCTTTGATTATGAGAGACGCCGTAGTGGAGGGCTCCGAAAACTTTGACCCACCTTTAACGTGCACTGACATCGCACAGCACATGGGCCTAAATATTTCGCCTCCATCGAAACGTGCACTGACATCGCACAGCACACGGGCCTAAACATTTCGCCTCCATCGAAATGCAGCCGCCGGTGCCGGGATTCGATCCCGCGACCTTCGGATCAGCAGCCGAGTGCCATAGCCACTAGATCACCGTTGCGGGGGTCCGCTTAATTGGTTCATTTGAATGCCTACGTTGATTAGTACGAAATGTGTTGCTACGTGATGCTAGGTTGATTAGGTAATATAGCTTAATGAGGTGCTTTGGTTCATTAGTATGTGTAGGTGATGCTAGGTTGCAGGGTAATTAACGTAATAACCTAATTAGGTGCTTACGTTGATTAGTATGCACTGATGTGTCGAGAACATGGCACGTTATCGTTTGGCAGGAAGACGTGATGTTCCCGTGATCTCTTAATTAGCTTGATTAAGTTCTCGGCTAATAAGGTTAATTAGAATATGCAGCAATAATTTGGAACCCGCACCAAAAGAACATGACTGATGCATTAGAAAAAATTCAAAATAGGGCACTAAGATTTGTTAATTCAAAGTATGGCAGGCAGGATAGTGTTTCCGCACTGCGTTTTCAAATGCGTGTCGCATCTCTTGCTAGCCGACGACAGCTAGCCTGTCTGAAGTTTCTTTTCCTTCTTTCGAACAACTTAGTAAATATAAAAAAATTGGCAGATCCCACGTGGAGTGGGAATGAAGGAAATGCGAAGCACGCATCAAGAACGTAAAATGGATTTGCATTGCCTCGCTATACCGACTTTGGTTCGTCACTCCAGCATAACTAACACCCTCACTCCAGCATAATTAACAACGAGAAGTGCATACGCCCATTCTTGTCACGTTGTAATACATTTAAGAACTCTTTTTTTCCCTCAGTTATAGAGATATGGAACGACCTGCCGGATGACGTTGTCAGTGCACAATCACTCGTTTCATTTTTGTCGCTAGTGGAATCCCATCCCAATAGGTTCACTGGTTTGGTGCAAATAAAGGCAAATCAATGTGCCGCTCCTGTACTCACGCATGGTTACACATGTTGAACAGCTTTTTTCTAGGTGCCTTTCATGCTGCTATGTTCGTAGGATATAACCTTTTCATTGTCCTTTCCTTATTTGTTTTGAGCATGTATGCTAGGTTTTTTTATTGTACACAGTTCATTGACTGCTTTTTGTTGTCACCGATATGGTGCTTTGTACTTCAGATTTTAGCACTTTTTTTCTTTCTTTCTTGATATGAAGTCCTCGGTATTTTGTATGCCCTCTCCTGTATAGGCCTGAAAATGCCCACAGTATTGAATAACTAAACAAACAACGGTTGCAAGAGAGCGCTAGATTAATTAGCTTAATATGGTGCTTAGGATAACTGGGTTAATTAGTACGCGCAGGGGCTGCATGGTGATGCTTGGTGTGCATTTGACATGTATACAGTCGAGTGCATAATGCCGGAGACAACGGAAGCGCGTTCGGAACTGCGCCCCGGCGCCTTCAGGCGGCTGCTCGGCTTAGTTCGAGAGCGAGCATCGACGATGCGAAACGTGGCACGAAGCGCAAGGTGCGACTTGTGCTTTGGGAGAGCCCGTGGCCCCGAGCGATAATATAGCGACGAAAATGCCTTTTTTTGCGCTGTAGCAGGACCCGGAACGCGCCACCCATTATGCTCTCTTCCTGTAGATTCAGTCCGCAAAACGCGCGTCATTTGTTCTCCTTGCATGATACCATCAACGTGTATCGATGTACCTCGGATAGGTTATGGCAGCCTTGTGGTACATGGCCCAAATATCTGCCGCCCATTGAAATGCGCGAAGCCATTGAATATCGCGCAGCCTGAGATAAAAGACGAATAAACGGGCTTCTTGTAAAAGAAATAAACAAATTATTACTGACATCCAGGGAGGTCGCCACCTTCAATATTTGATGAAACGCCGGGAATCACACGAGATGATAGTGACTTTTAAAGTGCTTCCCACTCCTCCCGCACAGCAGTGAGAACCTTCCTCCCACTTCCATGTTTTCAAAGGTAAGGCGCACAAAGCGGAGCGCGCGGAATCTTGCTAGTACAAATTACATGCTGTCGTCATATATATGAGCGTTCGGCCTTTTTTGTAGAAAACATTAGTTCCAAAGGCAGTAAAGCCCCTAGTGCGTGCCTCGTGGTAGGCTCACTCATTCTGGCCAAACACGTTCTTCACGTGCTGCACAAGAAGCGGCCACCACAGCTTTTCACAGCGGCTGCAGAAGTGACACTGCACGCTGTTGAAGCGTGCGAAGGAGCATGGCGGAATGGGAACGGGCGTGCGTTCTGTACGCGCTGTCGAACACAGCTGAGCAGCCTCCACATGGCGCGGTCGTGGTCTGGAGAATTATGCACTCGTCTGTACAAGTGGTTAATTAGGGTAATTAGGCGTCATACGACAGGCAAAGGTGTTGGAAGATGATGCTATGTTAATTAGCATGTGTTCCATGATGGTGCTAGGCGCACAGGCTACTTCGGTTAATTAGTATGTGCAGGTGTTACAAGGCGATGCTATGGTTGTACAGTCGTCAACTCTCATGTCTAGGACGACGGACCGTCGTGCTCCGAACTGCACGAGCGACATGTACAGTTTGAAACAGGTCACAACAGAGCAAGCGCAGCGCCACTGACGCGTCTGCCTTGCATTCCCGATCTTTGGTTATCACCGCGGATGCAAGAACCGCTTTGGCCGGCAGAAGCACTATCAACCGTATAGCGCCGAAAAAAAAAAACAGTGTCATCACCCAGATCGGCGCGTTTTATACTGCGTACTTATATTCTCGCTTCGTGGTATCATATCATACCAACAATGCGCCTCATAATGTATATTGCGCAAAGCTCCAAGAATTATTTATAGCGCATTGCGTTTGTTGCCGTGTGCTGTCATTTAATTTCATAAACGTACTATTAATCTAACTCACCAACGATCCATTGGCTGCGACTAAATGTAAGTTTGGATTGCCCACACATACAAATATCATTCGGTCCTTCGTTGGTCGTGGCCCTTTATGGCCGACGACGGGCAGCCTCAGCACCTTCCTCATAAAATGCTTGGAGCACTCTATATTCACAGTCGCGAGCGCAAAATTCTATAGCGCCCAAGTGCCAGCTTCCGCGCAGCCTGACGCGAGAAAAACAAATCTTTATACAGTTTATAAATGGGCGTAAATCTGTTGTAGGGACCATGTGACCGCGAACAGAGAATCAGAATGGAACACAGCTTGCATCGGGCGCCGACAACGGTTCGCTTCGTTTCCTGTTTTCCTTTTTTGCGCTAAATCGTTGACAGCGCTTCCGGCGGCCAAAGCGGTTTTTGCATCCGCGGTGATAACCATGCACGATCGAGAATGCAAGGCAGCCGCGTAAGAGGCGCTGCGCATGCTTAGATGTGGCCCGTTTCAAGCTGTAGATGTCGCTCGCGCAGTTCCAAGCACGATGCTCCGTCGTTATAGAAATGATAGTTGTCCACTGTACAAGGCAATGCTGATAGTATACTGGCGGCACGTATAGCTGGGCATGGCTGTGCCAACGTCGTATTTCGTGACAGCTCACAGTTCGGCTAGCTTAAGCAGCTTCGCTGTTAAAAAGATCGACAGTAACGGCCCCAGATTGCATTTACGTCGTTTTTCTCTTCGTGCCACTTTAGCCTTCAGCAGTACTCGTCTATACAACCGTGCCAGGTAGCCTAGAGGCCTCGACTAGCATTAGTAACAACACGTTCATGGGATATTGCACCATTTATTAGCATGATTTCTCTAAGAAGGCCGATGTGCTCATTCCAGCTCGAAATTTTGGGCCACGATGCAAAGGTAGTCGATGCCTGAAAAAAAAAATAGCGGTGACCCAGTTTAGTAATATTCAAGCCGGTTTCACAAGTATATTTGTACGATGCTGAAGAAATGCCAACCGCTGACCTTTCAGTTAATGATCCAAAGCAAATGGCAAGCCAGGTGTTACGGCTGTCAGTCACTGCAAACATTGTGACGTAAACATGAATACAACATTCACAGGTGAAGTTCACTCACCCTACATCACAATCCGCACAGATGCGAGATGTGGCTCCATGTATCGCAATGCTCTCAAATGTCACCCATTCTGTAGGGAAATCGCAGTGTATGTAGCAGAGCGAACGCAAGCCCTAGTGACTACGCTGCAGTGAACGATGAGTCATGTACTGAAAGCTCACGAGTTTCATTCGATATCAGATTTCGGTAAATACGCTCACCCCTGTTGCGCTTTAGGTGTCGACAACTTTGTGCCTGGCCACGTTGCTCAGACGAGCTTAACTAAACTACGGTTTCGCTGCATCATCCTTCACCGTCAAAACGATGCGATGTAGAGTTTCAGGCACGCTGTCGTTTATATTGTGGCGCTAAACTAAATTCGACTGCGTATTCAAAGGGCGGGCGTTAACTACTCTGTTCACATCTTTTTCTTTTCTGGAAACACGAAAAAGAAATCTTCGCCTTGTTCTTATTCAGCGCACAATTCACAGCAGCTTGTTCCAGAGGAAACTACGCATTGCACAACGCACCACGACCCACAACCTCCTCTACCAAACTGCGACGAAGGCCCTCACACTGCAAGTGCTTGCGCAGGCTGCAAAACTTGCAACCAGACTTCGAGTGCGACACGCACGATGTCCTGCACGGCTGACAAGCTGCTTCATCCTCGAATGCGTTTCTCATCGGCAAGCGGAATAACCTTGGACACGTAGCGCGAAAGACAGCCTTTAACACAGAAAGAAGCGTCACCACCACGCGTCAGGGGGAGGACATTTCCATAGAACCAATGGGGACGATTTTTGGAAGCGATTGCAGCGCCGTCTGGCTGAGAAGGCAATCGCACTAACAAATGAAAATGTTGTCTTGCTAACACGTTGAGCAGTTTTGGATATATTATGCACGCAACTCAAGCTTTAGAACTGCAATTATTGTTTGTATAATTTATAACTGATTAGAAAGTTAAATACGTTTTAAAATTGCAAGAGCGCCTTCAAAGCGTTACAATGGCAACCGCCAAAGCAGACGATATGCCGTCGTCGTCTGCTACTGTTTCGCGGGTGCTGCCTTGGTCGCTACAGGCACGTACCCAAAAGATTGCTCTCGTTTCCATAATGTAATTGCATCCTGTTTCCCTATTAGAGCCTTATAAGCATCTTGCATATTTACTTGGAAGGTTACTGCTGCCGCAAGGACGAGCGGAGCCACAACACTGATCACACAAATTAGCGGCAAGTAAAGTGGTTTACTGCAAGGACATCGATGTTTACATGAAATAAGGGATACGTGAGTTGTGTTTTAGGAGATGCACCGGTGAGTAGCATTCATAATCGTTGATACGCAAAAAAAGGCACGCACTGCTGCCAGCACGTAACCCGCGTGCTGGCAGCAGTGGCGCACCGACGGAAGGCGGGGGGGTTTCGGGGGTTGTAACCTCCCCCCCCCCCTGAAGCCGACCTAACCCTCCTCCCACTCCGTAACTGCTCCTATGTCCTAGAAGAATGTAGAGCTAATGTCTGCAAAACGCCGAAAAAAATAATAAGATAATCATTATCATTGATGTGACTATTATTTGGCATTTTATTTACTTTTTTTACACACGCAACAAATCTGTAATCACTTGCCCGGACCTTCGTGAAAAATTGAGCCCCCCGCTGGCAGAGATCCTTGGTGCGCTACTGGCTGGCAGAGAAGTGTGGAGGAAGTGACGCATTAGCGGCCATTAGGATGGGGAACACTGGTGGATTTGTGGCCATGTCCTCGCGGTGTGTTGTGTTGCTGCGGCGTATGTTGTTCTGTTGGTCTCGTATCGTGCTGGGCCTTGGCGAACTGCAAGTGTTCGACAGTATGCAGTTTTCGTGCCGCATTCAAAACTATGCAGCGTTCTCCCGCTGGTTGTGGCAGCCAGTGGGTCTGAGCTACAAAGCGTCGCACGAGCGAGCATCGCCGGAATGTGCGGCGAGTGAATGATGTTTGCAATGCTCAGCGCTGTCATGTCAAGGCGGCATCACAGAAGGAGACCATTGTCATTTAGTTTGTATGGTGGATTCTGGCAGGTCAGTGACAGTTGTGCAGTGTTTCTGCTCTTGGAATCGCACAGCAAGACATTAAAGCATGCTTTCGTGCTACATGTGTATTTTGTTTGTAGCTATGAACTGCGCTTGTGCGTGTTATAAGGACTTCTTTTTTGTTCATTTACGATTACGATGCTCGCTCTTCGCAGTACCTTCGGCATGAGAGCACTAAGCGTGGTTTTCACAGAGTGAACCTCCCCAAGGGAGGTCGCGCGTCCTAAAACATAGCGAGACGCGCCGGCGCGTTCCCGCCGTAGCACGGTATCACGACCGTCGGCCGGTGCCGGCCAGCAATGACAGACTTGGGCGACGCTGGCTTCAAGGGGATGACGGCGCGGTAAAGAACCGCTGTCCGCCGTTATTTGCGCGATGTCCATAATGTACTGTACACATATACTACATTGCATTACTGTTCGCAGCAGCTCACCCCGTGCGGTCTGTGGAGTGGTTCCGGCGGTTGCTGCACGCTCGGCAATCTGGCGTCGGGTGATCGCCACAATAGAGTTTCTTACTATAAACTAGAGGGTCATCTGGCGCTGCGATCGTTCAACCATCATGGGAATTATGGGAAGTACAGGCTTCGGATTAGTTCGCGTTGGCTTGCGAACTGGGCACAAGCCATTTACTTCTGCAGTTTTGGTTTTGTTTCCCGCGCACCCTGCGGCGATGTTGTTCGAGGCGTGCAACGCACTCGGAAGAAACAAAAGCTAGAAAGATACACAGCCTCGACTACAGCCAAAGCTAGTGCAACACACAAAGGCGAAAAACCAGCGTCGCATTGCCACATGACGCGATTCCGCCAGCCTGTTTCATTATGCTCGCCACTCGGTATTTTCTCGTTAGTGTTCTGGTGCCCTCTCGATAGAAAGCCTGCGCGAAAAGCGAGCTTTCTAGCGTGGGGCGTTCAAGCCGCGTTCATGTACTTTCTTGCCGTGTTGCGGCGGTACGTGTACTGAAAAGGGCGGACAGAGCGTAGAGACGCTTGTGTCGGCCAATTCGATCCACCCACCGCTAAAAGAATTCGTTTTAATTGTAAATACACACTTACTTGTGATATGAAGGGGCTGCAGCCCGCTGTTGCATTGTGGATACGCGCAAAGCACGAGAAGCGGTGCGCGCGCTTCACTCAGTAAGTAATCGGTAACGAAAAAAAAAACTGTCAGGAGGCCACAGGTATCCTGCTGCCGCCTGAGCCGTTGAAACAGTCACCTGTATCGGTAGTCTTCAGAAACCTTGTTAAAAGACCAAACGCGCGCAGTTCGCGACAGCGTCTGCGAGAGACGCTCGCGGTTCCCGAGCTCGGACGGAGCAGACGCCGAAGCAGACGATACGTTTAGTTTTTCTCTTGAAAGCTCAACGCTTCTCACCAAATATGACATTGTTTTTATTTCCATCAATGCATTATGCGTATTTTTCAGAGGGAAACGCACATGTTTGTTTATATTGATTCAAAAAACATAAATAATTGCTTCGTGGCGCCACATCTAGAGCAAAATTGTCGAATGATGCATACCCTGGTAGCAAAATTTGTCTTTGCTTTCCTTCAACTTCACAGTTATGCAAACAACGTTTATCAGTTGTTACATACTAGAGACAAAAGCAAGTATTAATTGCAAATATTTCTTTTTATTTTTGTTTGAAGCTCAGAAAACAATCGCCGCGAGTCTTAAGAACGAAATCCATCCGAAGGAGATCCGAAGCCTGTACTTCCCATAATTCCCATGATGGTTGAAGCGCCGCTGAACGAGTCGCCGTAGACACTAGCGCCAGATTTCTCTCTAGTGTGTAAGTAAGAAACTCTATGATCGCCACAAATGACAGGCGCGTGCGCCTAAATTTGTGGCTCGTGCTAACGCGCGACTGCCGCCGTACGAAGTTCGCTTTCTCGAAGCTGAAAATTTGTGGTATGACGGGCGCCTTTGACGCGTTCAGGGGGTGGGGGGGGGGGGGGCGATCGGAGTTCGGCCGTTCGCTCAAGAATGCTTTCCGAACGCTGACGAGACAAAGTGGGTGATCCGCGATAGCTTTGAGCAATGCTTTGAGAACGGGAGGAGCGCGGCCGGCGCGGCCAATGGGGAAGCGGCGCACTCCTCGGATGATGACGTACTACGTTTGTCGTCTGCTTCTTAAAGTCAAAATGTTTCTCCCGAGAAATTAAGAAAGCTGCTCCCTTTTAAAAACTGTACTGTCTTCTTCTCAGACGTAAACACGCTCTTAAGCATCAATATCTTTCTCTGCAGGTTTGCTAAGCGGTGTCGCGGGCGCGAAAAACAAGAAGCGTGTGCGTAAGTGGCGTCGTATCTAAATTTCGTCTCGTCGTCTGCTGCTGCCATGTCCTCGCACAAAAACGTGCATCTCGGCCCGCGGGTGCTCAGAGGCAGAGGGAGCTCCTTCTCGCATTTTTGGAGGTGCACCCCGACTCTGAAAGCCCGACAAACTCTTCACTACCGACAGCGCGCTGGAAACTTCCAGTAGCAAAGAACCTCAGCATGCACAGCTCTTTCCTCTCCGTCGAAATTCCACGGGCTCTTTGGCACCCGATCTCCGATCTCCTGACCACTCCCTCGCCTGGAGCGTGGGACACCGTTCTCCGCGCCTCAAGCCTGAAGAAACAACTCCACGCTATCAGACGAGCAGAGGAGGTGGCGGCGAGGATTTTTTTTCCCTAAAATAATGTTGTTCTCTCTCTCTCGGGATCAAGTTCGGCGCACAGCGAACGTACCGTTCGCTTCGACAGGCGAAAGTGACACCGGAATTCACTTTCTGTCAATTCCCCAAATACATCGCGAACCTCCAGCCGCACCGCGTCCTATTTCAGCGACGACAAAACGAGAACTCAGCGCCCAAGTGGACCGCCATTTCCCTCTGTGACGCACCATTCCGCAGCCGCGGCCGCCGTTTCAATCCAAGCGGAGCCGCTGCCGCGCTTGCTTGCGAACGGGCGTTCTCAATGCGTTCGTAAAGCGTTCGCTGAACGATCGGCCTCGGGCATCGTTCTCCTCATAGCAGACGGCACGATCGGTTTGAAAATGATTGACAGGGAATTAGAATCAGAATCAGAAATGGTTTTATTTAGTCATCAAATTAAATACAAAATTTGTGTATACAGAAGGAGGTGCCATAGTCAGAGACTGAACTGACGTCAATTCGACGACACCAAAATCAAGTGTCGTCAAATTGACATCAATTTGACGACACCAAAATCATGGGGCCCCGGAAGGCTCGACGTTCCACAAGTCGCTATGGGTGGCGAAAAAAACCAACCGCGGCGCGTTCCATCAAGTTGCGCGTAGAGTGGAACTACTAACATATCCCCATATTTTAGTTTGCCATTCTCCTGCTAGGGGATCTCAATAAGGCCAAAAGGCGTAGGAGCCAGAAAGAAAACGGCCATATTACATCTAAACAATGATGATGATAGTACATGCAGCACCATCTCTTGACCTTATATTTTAGTTTAGGACGCCACCGCTACCATTATTTTTCGTTACACTGACAAAGGTACAGTTTCTCTTCTCTAATTTGGTTATAGGTAGGTGTTCCGTGGGCACGCCCCACGGATGACGATACCGGAGCGGCGCTGGCCAATCGCGTGCAGCGATTCCCAACGCTTTCGCAAGAGTACCATCTCCGATCGCCCCCCAGGTATAGTCCACGATCGCAGCCGCTCGCAACCTTTCCCAGCGAGAAGCGGAGCGTTGGTTTAAGATACCACATTGCGCATGCGCCGCGCCCCGTTGACATGGCTGAAGCCGGTACATTGCCCATCTCGAAGGCTCTAACGCTGTCTTCGCAAAAAGTGACGTCACGGCCTCTCAGTTTTTTTACCTTCCTTCGTGGTTAAAATTGTGGTTACTACAGCGCCTCTAGCAGGAAATACCGCGTACCCGAAGGTAGCCTTGCGGAGTGGATCTACTGTGTCACGATATGTTTGTTAGCATCGCCGTGGTCGACTTTTACGCCTCCTTCATTGACTTTTGAAACCTCTGAGTGACCTACCCTGACCTAGCCCTGGACCGCACACGCAGTTTGATTTTTCGAGCTCTATCGGCGACTCTTTGCGGCGGATCACCGCGGAAGTATTTACCTTCACCTCTGGGCTGGTATACCCTTCCGCCTAGTTCGTCGTACCTGCCATTCGACGCCGCCCACTGTCTGATCCGTTTCCCAACGCTTCGGCTTCGAGCATGGGGTATGTTATCTTTCGCAATATCTCGCTGCTACGCCTAACGTCCTGCTTTGCGTACCAGTCGATAATTATTCGCATGCTTGTGCGTCGCACAACATTGTCTCCGCAATTAGCGTCGAGTTACTAATTTCGTGGGCATTTTAATCCGTCTTACTGCGAGCCGTGTTCCCTCTCGCTTGTATAGGAACGCAAGGGAGGTGTGTATCCAGAATTTCGATATTGGGGGCGTGTTACGGTCATTCCACGGCAAACGTAGTAGACGTTGCGCATTGAGCATCCCCGTTTCTGTTGTAAATAATTGTGGGCAATCATTTTGGTACGCAATTTGCTTTCGTGAAGTGTCTTTGCGAGAGAGAGTACTTTATTTGTACACGCCGGCTGTTGCCCTCAGATGGCGGCTCTAAATACTTGGACTAGGGCGGCATCCTTGGCTTGCCGGAAGGCTCAGAGCTGTTCCTCCAGCTCCGAACTATTGAGAGCTGCCTCCCAGCGGCGGCGACGCCGGTGAAGATCCCCTGCGGCCCCCGCAGCCGCGGCGACAGCGCCAAGGAGCGAGCTAGTGGCTTCCTGTGTCACGAGCACGTTACGAACGGCGGCCCGGGTTTCAGTAATGCCAACACACTCCCAGAGCATATGTCGCAGCGTTGCGCTCGAACAGCACGCTTTACATGCATCAGTCTCGTATAGAAGGCTGAATAACAATGGCGTAAGACGGCTGGGCTTGGGTAAGTGTGTGTTTGCGGTAAGCGTAAGGTTACGGCTTCGTTCCTGTTTAATTTAACGTGCGGTGACGGGAATTGGCGTCTTTCGAGTCTGTAGTGCTGGGTGAGGTCTCTGAATGTGGTGATGCGATCACCCCACGACCACTGTGATTGTTGTTGCTGCGTGTTCGTTGTATTTTCACGATCCGGCAGAATTTTTTTCCGTCGGTTACAGTGGTTTGAATGTTGTCGTAGTGGGAGTAACATTGGATGACGAAAAAAAAAAAACTCGAAACAATGGAGTACTGCAGAGAACGCCTTGAATATTGCCCATTTACTAGAATGGCCGACTTTATTCGCACGACGCCGTGCGGCTGGCGCGGGCTATTATACTCACGACACAACTGACGCGCCGCCGCGCCTAGAGTGACTTAGAACAATGTCTCCCTCATTAGATGCCAGACGCGTCGCTCGCTTTCCCATTTCGGCTGAGGTTCCCTCAGTTCAGCCAAGATCTGTGAGGCGGCGCTCATTGCCTTTCGCACTTCCGGCGTAAACAGAAAGTGTTTCCCCTCATTATTCACAAGAAATCAATATTTTCTTTCTTTATTCGAACATGTAAACGAAAAATATTGCTGCGTCTATTGTCTGCCAGGCTAACTTTGCACCGTGTGCCGGGCCTGACACCTCCAAGACCGCAATTAGTGTTACGGTAATCTCAGAGGTAATGCTCAGACGAAAAGACAGAGGGCACGGAAAGCGATTTTCGGCCACGCAACTGGCATCTAGTGAAGGCCTCCCCCTTAGCTAGCTAGCTGTTACTCCCACTAGCTGGCTAGCTAGCTAGCTAACCCCCTACGACCTTGTGCTCTCCTGGCCGTTTCGTTAATGGGATGTATACAAGTGATATGCCACATGACTGCATGACGAACGTAAATGTCAGGTCATAACATGAAGATCACGACATGCATGTCATGAGCGACATGGTTTACATGCCACGGTCTTGGTGCTTTCCTGGCTGTTTCGTGAATGGTATGTGTACGAAAATTGGTATGGGGGACAACACGAACCGTGCGAACGCTAACCGCCGTAAATTTGACAGCTTATGTCCTATGCACGACAGCTGTCTTAGTTCTCTTTGAGATGTTCTCATCTGTTGCAGTCTTTATAGTAAAGGAATCCCGCACTTCTAGCATGGATATATAATTGTGATTAGTCAAGATGCAGGGCCGCTGCTTGAATGGCAGCACTTGAACATTGGAGGTCCATTATAAGCCTCTTTAGAATGCATCTCTGTTGTCTCGTATACGTTCGTCAAACAAAAGTATCACATGGGAGACCTATGCAATTGTTTACTGCTCTTATTTTTTTACATACTGCTGGGGTCTACTACCCCAGCAGTTGTCTGAATTTGTGCTTGTTCATTGTTTACCGTATATATTTTCGATGTAGATGCGGCATATATACAGTAATACGCCGTAATAGCTCAACTAGCGGGTAGGGCTTGCGAAGCTTCAGGTTTCGGCATGAAATTCTGGCAACAGCGGCCGTAATTCGATAAAGCCGAAATTTTAAAATAAGGGAACGCCGTTGCACTCTTGTTTAGGCACGCACTAAACACCCCGGGGAAAACTACTCCGGAGCCTTCCACTACGGGGCGTGTGTCATAAACACATCGCGCTTTCGGCTCGTACCACATAATTATAACAAAATTTGTACAGCAATAGGGCTGGTACATTTATCTGTAATTGCAGCTTTACATAGATACCGGTAAAGCTCTTCCGGTCGGACATCTGTCATTAAAAGCATGTGGAATGGAATTGTGCATCTGTCGTTCGTTTTCTTCATAATGCCTTCATTTGACAATTTTCGTACGGCCACGACAGGGTCTTTCCTGCACGGTATTTCTGAACTGACATAAGCTCACGTTGTTGCGGCGCTACGGCTATCTCTACTCTTTCTCTTGTTTTCCTTGAGACGTATTTCTGGGCCTCTCGCGTAATTATTGCGTTAGTCATGGTGACTAACTTCACGAATGAACACCTTCGTAGATATGTCTATAAACCAGTGACGAAGGTTAGTGAAAAGCTCTACGGGAGCGGCACTGTCACGGCACGTAAGCGTCACAGTTGACTAGCAGTGTGACAATTGTTCGTTACACCTTGCAGGCTCAGGCTTTTTCTGCGGCTTACGTGTACACACTTTTTTTGGTTCTCTTCTGTGTGGTTTCATTTTGTGTATTTTTGTGTTCACTTCCAATATCGCCGTTGCCGTAATCTACCGGCAGCACAACGTAGTGGTAAATCCGTTTGGCGCATGATTTTTCATGACTTTGCTACCAAAGTGCTGAGATTACGCTTAGAAATCGGTAATTTCAATGTCGTATACCGCTCCATTGAAGCTACATAGCATCCCAGTGTACTGAGTCGAAACTGAGCGCGGAAAGCTACAGCGCACAGCAGACGCACGTCACCTTCCACGCGCTTCCCGAGCGCAGAAAGCCCACGGGTCCGGCGCAGCACTTGCCGGCAAAAGCGCCACGCAGCAGCCGGCGCTTTGGCCACTCTTCCAGTATTCCTAGTCCACTCTACCGCGGCACTCGAAGAAAACTCTGTGTGCGGCTGCTAGGGCCTTCTCGTCGTTGGTCGAAGTACGTGGAGCGTACGGCGTGTTGGTGTCAGCGGCGCGCCCGTCGCTGACGTTACATGGCTCTGGCAGTGTATGGGACACGAGCAAAATAGCGAGAGAGCCGGAGCCGCACCGCGAAGCAGCAATCAAATGTAGCCACAGGAGATACAGTGTGTTCGAGACAGTCCGATACCACGAGAGATCCCGCGCGTAGGGGGGCATTTTCTTTGCAAAGATGGTATGCCAGGAAGTGATGTACTGTTGCTTGCCTATTAACTCAGTGATAAGTTTGAGAAGCACCTTTCACAACGAGACATTTTAACAGCTTAACATTTTAATCTAAGCAAACTTTGTCCTGTCACGAAGTATGACATTGCAACCTTGGCCCTGTCACGAAGTGTGACCTCGCCTTAGCCATGCCCGGATACCTGCCACCAGTGCTACCAGCACTACTCTGTACACCTAACGTCTACATACTAAAGAACCTAACTTAAGCTCCTAATTACACCCATTAAGTTAATTAGGAATTAGCCTAATTACCATGTAACCTAGCATCACCTTGCAACACCTCACCTATTAATTATACTGACCTAATAAGCTAATTAAGCGATCACGCGACCGTCACATGTTCCTGCCAAAATCGCGTAACGCAATGTCACGTGACATGTTCCCGCAAGACATCGCATGACTTATACGTGCGGCCCTGTTTTAGTAAGCTATCGGTCAGCTTGGCTGTGATCTGGCCTTGCCCGACCCAACGGAGGCTGCGTACTACTTTTTTCGAGAGGTTTGACCGCTTTCGGAGAAGCGATAATTTCATGTTCATATCGCCGTTCCACTCTCAAACCTTTAAGGGTCGAATTATTACACCAAATGAGTCCCCCAGGTCCATTTCTTGCTGATTCAAAATGTTCGGACGAATCTATTTCAAGAAAAATATGGCGTAGTTGTTTAATGACCATAAAGCGAAAAAAAAATCGTGTGTTACGTACACATGGTATATTCTGTTTATTCATGAGTGTAGGACGACATTCTAAAATAAAGCGTTTGCGGTTTTTAGGAAATGATGCCTTGTAATATAGTACAGATGTGCAGAAGGATCGCACCAGAGCAGTTTCCACTCGTCTGATTTGCAGCAGAACAGCTGGTGCGCATTTCCATAACGTGATGGAGTTGCGCGGGAAAGCGAACTGAGCAGAACTAATGATTGTGGGCGCATGCGGAAAGCAAAACAAGCAAAAAAACCGTCTTGTCCTTCGCCTTATCGCCAACGGGACGGAATTTGCTTTCTTGAGTCCCCATTACAGGAAACGCAACCATGACCGCATCATTTGTGTAAGTCAGCGCCTGCCAGGTGCAATCGCACCATGCTGAGCGATAAGCGACAGTAACAAGCGGCCGCCCTTTGAGAGATTCGAAAGCAGATAGCGATCAGTCTTGCGTGCGTGAGAAGCGGGAGCTCCCCCCAAAAGGAACCCGAAACTAGCCACCGGGCGCCCCGCGCGTCACCGGATGCGCGAGCGACAGCCCGCGCGCTTCTGCAGTAAAACGTAAAAAAAAGAAACGGGAAGACATCCGCGCAAGAAAAAAAATTACAAGTATTCCCGCAGTGTCGGAGTACCTGTGATGCAAGATACACGATCGAAAAAGGCGCGATATTAAATGCGAAGCATTTCTTAGCGAACTTCAACGACTTTGAGCGTGTCTGTCTGTCTGTCTAGCCGCCTACGATTTTGCGCTCTCCTGGCCGTTTCGCTAATGGGATGTTTACGAAAATTGGTATGCCACAACATGGCTGCATGAAGAACACAAATGGCAAGTCATAACATGACTCATGATGTGCATGTCATGAACGACATGATTTACATGCCACGCGTTTTGTTAATGGCATGTATACGAAAATTGGCGTACCACAACATGACTGCATGAAGAACATAAGTGACAGGTCATAACATGAAAATCATGATATGCATGTCATGAGCGACATGATTTACATGCCACGGTCTTAGTGCTCTCCTGGCCATTTCGTTAATGGGATGTATACAAAAATTGGTATGCCAAAACACGACTGCATGACGAACATAAATGATAGGTCACAACATGAAAACCATGACATGCATGTCGTGAGCGACATGATTTACATGCCACGGACTTGGTGCTCTGCTGGCCGTTTCCTTAATGGGGTGTATAAGAAAACCGGCATGCCACAACAGGACTGCATGAGGAACATAAATGACACGTTATAATATGAAAAGCATGACATGCATGTCATGAGCCGCATGATTTACATGCCACGCGTTTTGTTAATGGAATGTATACCAAAATTGCTATGGCACAACACGACTGCACGACTATCATAAATGACAGGTCATAACATTAAAATCATGATATGAATGTCATGAGCGGCATGATTTACATGCCACGGTCCTGGCGCTATACTGCCGTTTCGTTAACTTCATATGTATCAAAGTCGGTATAACGAGACAATGCAAATCCATTTTACGTTCCTGATGCGTGCTTCGCATTTCCTTGATTCCCACTCTACGTGGGATGTGCCAATTTTTTTAAACATACAAGCAATGACGTACATGTGCGCGTGATTGACCTTGAAAGGGTCAACGGCACGTAATCAGAGTAAACCCCGTGTCCTCTCTTTATCTCTCTGTATCGGACGCCCTTTCATAATTCACGCTGCATTCATGCAATGCCTTCCGCCCAGTAGCCTTAGGCCGGCATCGCCCCTTTATATATTTGTCGCTTTCATTTCTTGTTGTAGAGGCTCTCCGTGTAAAATATGACACGCCAGAAGAATACTCGCCGTTCGCAAAGCTTCCATAACGCGCGGCCAAGGGATGGGGCCGAAAGACGACCAGCACATACCGCGCCGAAGAGTGCGTGTCAGAGTATGAAAACATAAAGCAGCGTACGTTTTCACAACATGCCTGGCATCCGCATACTTCCTTGAGGACGGTGGTGTGTTCCTGAGCAGTGAGGCGGACCTTTACCTGCTGGCGCCAGGGAACGCGAACAGCGCGCAACAAATTTTTTCCTCGCTTAAAATTAGAACACTCCGATAAAATTTCACGCATAAATCACCTTTGTGTACCTTTGCAAATGAGCGCAAGCATCTATTTTTACTTGGAACGCCTCGCCGATGTAAATGCGCCGAACATGTAGGATTTTGCACATTTTCCAATGTTTACACCTTTCCCACTTCGACACTGCGGGGTTGTCTACTTCAACATTTTTTTACAGGCCTAATGTCGAGTATCCAACAACCAAGTATAAAATATCTTCTTTCTTTAGGCCTTGTAGAATTCTAAAAGATAATAGCACATAATTGCTGTTTTGCTTCAGCGCAAAGCACATCGTTAGACAAAGCAGCAGCCTCCAATTAACAAGAATAACGAGAACGAGGTTCTTTTTCAAGGAAACAGGCCCTGTTCAAGGCTTTCTATGCAGTACTCCATTTTAAGAGTAATTTTTCGCGATCTATGTTTCTCCCACTACTCAACATTCAAACCACTGTAACCTCCGCAAGAAATTTTTTCTCGCGAGAAATACTTCTCGAGGGCAAATAGCGTGCCAGAGTGAATGTCCATTAAAAATTTGCAATAGAATCGTAGAGAGTCGGGCGCGCAATGCGTGGGACGTTTGGCATGGAATGACCCTTCTGTGTAACTAGAAAGCCTATAGGGGGAATTTATTGGTTAGCTCGAAAGTTTTTTGCTGTATAAATCCCCGATACGGGAGCTTTTATTTATGCCTGTCCCGGCGTTGAGCCGAGCCAATACCAACCTCCGCATTATATCGTTCATTCTGCAGCTCCAAAGTCAGCGACGAGAAGCTGAACAGCAGCATCAAGAACGTGTTGCGTGCGTCCCAGGAGAAGCGTCGCAACTTCGTGGAGACAGTGGAACTGCTGGTTGCGCTGAAGAATCTCAATCCCCCGAAGAAAAAGCGTGTCTTCGGCACCGTCACGTAGGCCTCTGCGGGAGCGTTCTATTTTTCCCTCTTCTGCATATGGCGCAAACCTCACTTGCAAAACGAAACGCATAAGTAGGACTTCGACGGAGTTGTACGGTATTCAGCCTTTCCACGGTACAGTTTGCTCGAGAGGGTTCATGAGAACACATATTAGCGCAACATCAAAAAAGAAGATATACTTAGGAATAAGGGGAGACGAAGCGATAGATCGGGTAATAAACGGAAAAGCGGACCCACATCCTTGCCCTCAACCCATAGACACGTGATAGTGATAGGGGTACATGACTGATAGTCAGGCTCTTCGATTTTCGCACTCCTGGCAGCCCGCTGGCCGACAGAGGGCAGCTAGCTGGTTCCGGTTCTGACAGGAAATCACATGTGCTGGTAACCCAATCTTCAGAAAACGTTTCACGACTCCCTTAATGCACTAGTAACACTTTTGAGACACCTACGCCTCTTGTATTTGCTTTTGCCGTGTGCGAGGCTAAAGGCGTTTTTTATTATTGTGCAGGCTGGAGCACGTACCGAGGCCGAAGTTCAGGGTGTGCGTCTTCGGAGACGAGCTTCACCGTGAAGAGGCCAGACAAAACAATCTCGACTGCATGGACATCGAGGTCCTGAAGAACCAAGGAAAGAAGCGAGTAAGGAAACTTGGTGCGTACTCCTCACCTGTGCTTTCTACGGGGGGCTAGGGTCGCTTGGTCTGCTTTTATTTTTCCCGTTTTATTGGTTGATCACCTTGTTTGGCAAATTGTACGATGCTATTCATTAGTCACAAATAAGGATTACTGATAGCACTCGGCAAGCCTATGGAAAATCCTGTTGGGCCACAACCATAGCAATTAACTGAATACTGTAAATACTTGAACCAATTCTGGCACACAGTCAACGCATGCCTCAACTAAGTCTTCCTTTTAAAAGTTGGCGATGTCAGTGCACGTTAAAAAAACCCCAGGTGATCGAAATTTCCGGAGCCCTCAACCACGGCGTCTTTCATATGTTGTGGTTTTGGGATGCTAAAGCCCAGTAATAAATCAATCTACAGAAAAACTTACTAGAATTACAGTGCCAATGTGGCTTCTATACAATGTTCGCCGCAGCAGCCTTCGAGTCCTCCAAACGAATCTATTGAACGCAGGCGTAGTAGTTAAGCATACATTCAATCAGAGGAAGGATAATGTTCCAAATTTTCGCGCCAAGAGATATTGTTCGTTCGTTGCAAACATTGTGGACTATCGGCGGGTTTAGTTGCCCCACCTGTCGAGTGTTACATCTGGGCCGTGATAAAATTGAGTGATGGCGCACCTTATCCAAAAATATTTCGTCACTCATGATGCACTTTCATATTTGAATGTAAATATTGGTCGAATTATGTCGAGATTTCTGAAAATTTCTGCGGATGGGGAGTTCAAGCGCGCCAGTACAGTCATTCTTACATTTTTTTTTTCGAAATACTAAGCACTGAAGCACATTCTAAGCGCATTCGTTTCTCTTCTCACCGCTGTGCAGTCAAGAGGTATCACGCATTCATGGCGTCTGAGTCGGTGATCAATGAGGTTCCAGCCGTGCTCGGCCCTCGTCTGATTAAGGCGGACAAGTTCCCTACGGTTTTGACCCACGAGGATGAGATGACGGACAAGCTTGATGAAATCAAGACCACAATCAAGATCCAGATAAAGAAGGTATATTATTTACTTCCTGGTTCCTTTCCTCGTCTAGCCTGCAAGTTCTGATTACGATGGCATCGCCTGGCAGCATACACAGGATTTCAGACGGTAAACAAGAGCGTTACTTTACTTTCACAGGATGCTGAAAAAGTGTTGGCAGGACAGGTGGTACCGGACACGTAGGCCGCAAAACAAAAACTGTATTGCAGCAGCAGAATGTCATTGCAGTCTAGCTGCTGCGTACTGAACTGGTGACTTGCTGCGCAAGCACAGCCGAAGGGGAAGAAATCGGAAGTGGGCACACATGCGGAGGCAGGCCAACGGGCGGAGACTTGCCGAGCGCGGTCTGAGAACTGTGTGGTACATTTTGCATTCCGCTTGCGCAGAACGTTACCATGCAGATTATAAAACTCGCAACTGGCTTTTAGCGTGCTCGTAGGCACAAAATACTTTGGGCATAAGCGTTTTATAGGATTGTATTCATCACAGTGTGGTAGAATTCCTGCGATTTTTGAGCTGAAACAATTCCAGGTCACCAATTTTCAGGTGTCGGTGCTTGGTACATATTTGCTGGCACATGGCAACCATGAATGTCAATCAACAAAGCAGTTAATAAATGAATAAATCAGTGATTCAAATAATGATTTATCCAATGAGTCAATAAATTCTAATTTTAGTTCAAGATGAATAAATGAAGATAAAATACACAAAGAGCCACTGAGGTCAGTAGCTTTATAGATTGGCTGCATGCTCCCTTGCACAGCAGCAGGTGTAGTTATAGACCACTATTTGTAATGAGCCTACCTTGGCACACACATACAGAGAATATGTTCACAAGGTAACGCAAGTCTGTAGACTACTTGGAGCACAACTTTGCATGGAGCACACGACAATAGTGTCACGGGCTCGTGACGATGAAGCACACAGCAGAACTCGAGGTGTTTTCTGTCGAACTGTTTATTCGGCGAGCCTGTGCCCAGCAGAGAAAGCAAATCACACTGCAAGACCATAGCGGCGCGAACAGTCGTCTGCCGACGGTAACAACCGACCAGCGACGAAATGCGTCGCCTTTTATACGCACGTCGTAACGCGTTCTCACATTATCTCCGAGATTCTCTAGAAGACGCTCAACTGTGCGCGTCAGGCATGTGAAGTTTCTAAAACGGTCGACACGGTTCCAGAAGCGAAGGGCAAGATAAACGCGGCCTGCGCTGCGCGTAACAGGAAGTGATAACGGCGTTCCCCGTAAACAAACCAAAACAATGACGCCTTCAATAGAAAAAGTTTCGCGCATTTTCTTTTCGTACACGTGTGCCACATCGACAGATCTATTTTGAGAGTAAATGAGTAAAACCCAAGTGGTAAGTGATTGCTTTGCACATAAAGAGCAATTATGTGGCAGGTGCACTGAGGCTACATGTACCGCGCAGAGAGATGTCTTGGCCCGATTTTGGAATTAACGATGCATTTTTCGTTTTGTGGCCCAGTGGTGGGGCTATAGCCACGTTGTAAAGAAATGAACTATAATATTTATAGTTCGCTTGTTTCAACCTCGGAGGTGTCCCGTTTTTTATGGGACGGACGAAATGTAAAAATGCTTTTTTTACATTTAAGGCAACGTGGAATATCTGCAGGTGGGCAGAATTACAACGGCGTGCTTCATAACGCGACCACTGCATTTGGAACCCCAGAACTTAATTCAATTTTAACCGCGGAGCGGTTCATAGAGTTCCTGCCATGGCCGGCTTTGGATAAAATTCGGATCAGCTGGGAGGGAGCTAAGCTAAGAGAACGAGGCGTAGGCTGCGTGAAATGAGGAGAGGAGGTGCAGATCGATAGACATGGAGAGAGTAAGAGAAGTGAAGCAATAAAGTAAAATAGTCTCTTGCCGAGGATGCATTCAAACCCGGGTACCAATGGTCCAAGGGCGAGCATCATATAGCCACCAGGCTATGCATCCACTTTTTCTTTTCGTTATTGCGATGTACAACAGTACAAACGAGTAGAAACGCCCATATAACATGCACCAATCATCAGCATCTATGAAGGTGGTTACATTTGCTTATGAACCCTCAAACATTTTAAGGCATCTACTATACGAAGTTCCTTGTCAGCTTCTTGGTACTTCACACTTCGCTGAGTTTTGTGTCACTTTCTACAACTTAAGCATTGACCGATCATGCATAGGGATCAGCGTTTCGTACATACACGCGCTACCTACGTGTGCTATAACGACCTAGAAGCATAAAGACGTCATAAGGGACGCTACTTCTTTGTACAAGCAGAAATCGCATACTCCAGGAATCAGTCCGAAGTTCATCCGGCAGTGTTCTTTGCGGGACATACCCAACAGTGTCCCAACAGTCAGACTTGTTCTACACTTTCTGGTTTGCGACATAAAGAGCGATTCGCTCCTCAGTGTACAAACATACCTCTTGTTCACGCTTGCAGTGGCAGTGTGATAAGGCAAAATGCTGGTATACTCCGGTCGGAACTAACAAATTCGTTACGCGTCGAAGGACCTCACTTCCTGGTCCCACCTGGTAACTGGTTCTATGGATAGAGTCCGGTAGTACTAAGTCTGAAATCTAAGAGACGCTTCCTGAGCACATTGCTCATGTATTCGATGGAAAATTTGCTTGCGAGGAGCCTGGAAGATAACCTTGCATACGTAACAAGATATCCTATACTGCCAGTTTTCTTTGGTGGACACAACAAACTCCGTTGTCGTACCGAGTAACATGAATTATTGTGCGGATATCGAGGTCTCGCCTAGCCTCTTATACGAATCGAAACATGCGGCAGGTCCCGCGCATTCTGGGAATACAAGTCATGCGAATCAGTTAACTAGAAAGCTCTCTATGCCGAAATGTTTCGCATTCTGCCAAGTGTTGCGAGCCCGATGAACGTCTTTGCGCAAATTGAACAGTTGTATGCGCAATGTAGGTTAACCAGGCATGCCCGCAGACGACTAAAGGGAAGCTCGCAGTACAACGCAACGTCGGCACTCACGTTAGGGCGCATATGTTTGTCATGTATAGGAGTGAATGCTACGGCACGCTGATGTGCGCATCCTAAGCGTAATTACCTATACGGGCTCGAGAAAAGGCGTACAAAACGCACGTTAGGTGATAGTAGTAAATGTGGATTGTCCCTTACATTACTACAGGAACAGTTAACACACTAGAACAGCGACCTACATTTCAACACCGCCGCGACTGCGCGCGCAATGGTTTTATTTGTCATGTGTACCTCGCGGGATAGGCCAGCGTGGGCTAGTGATAGCGAGCTTGCTTGCCATCTTGGGGAACCGAGTTAGATTCCTGCCGTCCTAACGCCTGGTGGATGGCCTTCGGTTGTTACAGCACCCTTACTTGCGCCTGTCAGCTTGTTATACGTACATCTCAATCGAAAGCTACAAGGAACGGTGTGCCTTTCCCTTGTTTAACCCTCGCAGACTGTTTTCTGATGAAATGTCAATGGCCTTTTTGGTTGGTCATTGATTGAATAAGCTGAAACGTGAACGTTAAATCACCTGTGGTGCATATCCGCCTAACCCTAGCCCAGAGTTACGGGTATGAGCCACACGTATACTGTTATCGTCGCTCGTGCTGCGTACATGAAGAGTACTTAATTTTAGCCGTGGGTTGATCAGTTATTCCTGTTCGTCATACATTGATACCCTGCCAATTCTTTTATGGTATCCTGCCAGTTCTGGTGTGCACCAAATGAAGGACACGACCAAGAGAGCACGCAGACATAGGCGGATAGGTGGATGAATAGTCAGTTACTCAAAGTTAGACAAAAAATACTTCGCATTAAAAACCTGCTCGTAACGTAGTTTCAAGAGCATGTTACTTAAGGAGCCCTGAAATCGCATTTACCATGTCTTGCATTGGAACAGTTTCCTTGTATTGTCCTTGGAAAAATGCAACAAGAATTTTCACGATTGACTGAGGAAAAGAGAGTTATCCAACAGATAAATTCAAAATAAAAGCAGATGACTGTTATTGATAACCCCTTTCGCATTTCAAGTCTCCCAAAAGACGTTCTATGCTGCTTCCAATCATAATGCGGCTTGCATCTTGCTGTACCGGAACCGTGCTGCCCATTGTTGCCTTCCTACCATGAGGGTCACCCCGCTTTCAACGGCGTCGTTTCCATGGGCTACAGCAACCACGTGGACCGCATAGCGCTCATTGCCAGTTATACACAAAATGAGACTGTAATGCATGAAGTCACGTCTTTTAATAGCCTTAGCAAGCATAGAGCACGTTCTCACTTTAAAATAGTGCGACACGTCTTTTTTTTTCGGCTAATCAGAACCAGCAGCATAACTAGCATAGCAACGCCACATCCGCTAGCAGGAACTGCTGATGCACGACAATGCAACCAGCGTGGGCTACAATTTCAGATGCAAACTAAAATATAATACGGCTTGATTTTGCCGCTACCACTGGTGGTGCGATCATCAGTGAGTCCCACATCAAGCAAAAGTACAGTAAAGGCAACGTCCATAATTATAGTTTCAGGGCTCCTTTGAACAACCATCTTTCTCGGCTTTTACCTAAGAGATTAGTCAGAGACGTTCGGTCGGACTCATAACTGAGCAGGAACGTTGCAAGTACCGTATTAAATCACTTAAAGAGACTGACAACCGAATTTTAAGGACCCTGTTTTTTATGGCGTAAAGAAAAGCTCGCAACCTGTACTATTTTCACCTGCAGTGGTTACTTTAAAAACCGCGTGGATATTTCGCACGCAGAATTTTTCGATCTGAGAAGCCTCTAAAAAAGGCAGAGTGCGCACTCTAGCAACGTTGAAAAGTGATCGCCATGCTGATAATTCACCTCGCTTTCGGACATTGTTCTGCTTTCATTGGAGTGAGCATAGCTGTGGTTTACATTTTGACCTTTTCGACTACTTTTTGAAATAAAAAGACGATGCGATGATTTCGCATTGTTGGCCAGGCCGTTCTTTTATTTGTAAGGCGTTCTTTCGCATGTCCGCGCCTACGTCATGAATGGCTAGGCTCCGGAGCCGTCATTCTGGCAATAGCCGTGCCAAGCCAGTTAAGCTAGATCCAAAACAACGCTTTCGCACGTGACGGCAGAGGCGCGCACTAGCAACGCGCGCTACAAGCAAATGATTATCTGCACATCGTGAGAAAAAGCTTATATAAAAAATTTCAAGCAGTCCGATACTAACACAGATAGAAAATTGCGTAAGTTTGTAGATCACGTGACCGCACCCTGACTCTAGTTAGTATGTTTGCCAGTTGAGTTACCAAACATCAATTCTCTCGACTTTGCATGAACAAATGAAAACATAAATCCATGCTTAATGAGTAAAAGTGGCGTCGTTTGAGCCAATGCGACACACAATTTTTCTGCCAGCGGGTTCATCTCAAAGTTTTGGGTGGTTGTCTGTCCCTTGAATGCTGCTTCTAGTCCAGTGCAATACCTGGAGGACATGCCAGGAGCATGTTGCAAATGTTGGATCTGGAAAATGTTCATAAATCTCGTCCTCCCAAGCGTATAGTCTTTTTTTGTTTCATTTCACCTCCCTTCTGCATCCAAAATTGCGCATATTCTCGATGGCTATCAAGGGGAACCCGCATATGTGTGTCGGTTACTGTGCTGCAGCACATGTTCTCAGACAGTTGGTGGCTGTAGCCACGCACCATGCAATGACACTAAACTTGTCTCTATTCAGTAACCTGCCACTTTGCTTTCATAAGCTTCCTTGATGAACATGCATTTATGGGAACCATATGAATGCGTTGTACCAACGATTGTAACAATTTTTATGTGCACATAGAGAGATCAAAGTTTTTCTGCGATGTTTGGTGACACATTGTGCTTAAAAAGAGACCGGCCACTAGTGCCGCGATGGAAATATAATTGGGCTGCTTGCAGGACATGGCAACAATCTGACGAGAAAGCCTGCGCATGTTTGTTGCGCAAATCTTGGTACACCGTTGATGTATTTTGTTCTTGTCAAACAGGAATTTTCCGCTTGACACGGTCAGTCCCGCAGATGGTTTCAACAGATAAAAATAATTCTCGAAAGCTTTGGTTCTTTTCACCGCCGCGATCCGCCTAGCGTTTGATTCTTGTGATGCGGGTGTTCTTGAGTACCGCGGTGCTGGTACCGCTTCATAAAGGCAACGCGACAGGACGGCTTGCTGGGGCTAACGCTTCTTTTTAAAGAGAATTGTCCACGCCGCAGCAGTTATTTCAAGCGTAAGCGAGAAACACAAAATGGAGACATTTATTTGCTATATGGTACACGAATACAGCACGAGTGACACCGAAAAGTTGCAGGAGACGGTGGTGCGGAGGCCCGGGACCCTTCTATTTGATGTCACTTCCGCCGGGTTTTCGTTCGGCCGCCTCCACCGGCTGCCCCCTGCGATATGCGATAGGCGGAGCATCGATCCGAATGAGTCGATTACGGCGCCGCTACTTGCATTGTCACAAAGCCAGACGTGGGAACAGTGGTTTCAAGTGTGTGCGCTGCATGTAAACGTCAGTTTCGAGGAATCTAAGACCTGTTCAGTTTCCCTTTAAGGGAACGCCGTAAACTACACGTCAGCGGCAAACAAGCAAGCCTGTTCCTGTGTGCTGTATTTCTTGACACAAACCGGAAAGTGCAACTTAAAACAGTGGGCTTTGAGGTGATTATTTTATCGTGGCGGGAAATCTGATATATATACGCAATCACTTGAACACTTGAATCACTTCATTTTCCCGACCTTCTTCTGCTGTGGAATATTTGTTTTCAAAAAGGGTCCCGCATACTGCGGAAATTAGTTGAGTAAGATAAAATGCGTGCTCCGGTCTTAGAAATTGGCCACTAAAGGTTTCCGAAAGATGCGTGATCACAGTACTCGGACAGGACTGTGTTCGGGCCATATTACTTTTTCAGCGCAAAACAACGCACACCAGAGCGACAGGACATGCAAGGAGCACAGTTGAGCGCACTGGAAAATCCGTCTTACGTGTCGTTTCGAGCTGATTAACACGCGTTCGCACCGATTAAACTGCCTACTTATTGTGGCGAGTTCAGGCAATTCGTTCATTAGCTCGGCTTGACAATATTTGAGTTGGCCTTTGGCATAAATCAGTTAAGCTTTTTTTTAAATATATATCTTCGTTGCTGGAAACAGGAAACGTACATGACTATCCACAAAACAGTATAGTGTCCAAAAACTGCAGTCCATTCTCAGACCCTTGGAACATATGCGTGAGTCCTTGGCTTTCTTTCTTGGAAGACGCTCTAAACACTGCCCACGGCAGTCAAGAACCGAATTACTAAGATTAATAAAGCATTATTCGCATATCTAAATAATATTCTAGCCGGACTTTTCCAACTAAATTTCAATGCAGCTGCAAACAGCTCATAGGAGGATGTCAGATGGAACTGCAGCTACAGTCGAAGCGATGAAATTACGTATAAGCCGATACCGCAAGCTTTGTTTCTCGATGTTGGTTTCATATTCCTTGTGTTTTACTGAAACGATCTTTGGCTGTCGCGCGGCGTTTGCTACGTCCCTCCACCATCGCAAAGTCAGAAATCAAGTATGCTTTATAACATCTCTAAATGTTGTCTATAGAATTAGGTTCATCTCACCATTTCAACATCCTTTGTCAAAGTGGTTTGTGATCTCTTAGTTAAGCAATCGTCACATGTCCACGTCTGTGTGCCAGGGTTCTCCCTAGGGCGGACGGCGGTAGGAATTCAGCGCTGGATTTTGTTGCTGCAGTTTTGTGAAGCTCCTCTAAAATGGCAAAATTTCTGATTAGCTCTAAGCCATCTTTAGGTGATTAAATCACTATAACGTTGTGGTAGCTGGAGGGAGCTTTTATATGGATAGTGTCCTGGCATGAGTTGGGGAAGTCACTGAACATGATGTTCACTATTTATGAACAAACATATGTAAATGAATAAAAGGTGAAAGAAATTGAGCCCTTACTCTTTTTTGCTACATTGCCATGAAGGTGTGGTGCTCGTTGCAGCCGTTTGAAGAGGCCTTCTAGAATTCACGTAGGATGAAACTCTTTTGAGGGTGACGTCCCTACATGAATTCCGCGTAAAGGGGAACTCCGGCAGTTTTTTCACCATATTCTGGTATCGCTGTTTTGCAATGTCCCTCGTAGGCCAATAGCAGGCAGGGTGGTTTAGTTTGCTCACAAACTTGCCAATAATTTGAAATGACCGAAGGAACTATGTGTTGAAACCAAAACAGGCAGATGCTTCTTCCATCGTACGCGATGACGTCAGTCTCCCCGCCATCGGAAATGTGGAGCTGGCGCCAGAAAAATGAAAGCGTGATATGATCCGCCGATATATTCAGCTATCCTCGCTGTTCTCAACTTGACAGCAATGATTTGAGCATTGAAGTATCACCTTTGCTCCTCACTGCCTGCCTGCCTGGGCCGGCAGCGCTGAAGGTAATGACGTTGGAAAGAGAGGGTGGCCCGCATGGAAATCCGCTAAAAATTTTAAGAATTCATTTTCAGGACAACTAAATGACTTGCAACTGCCTGGCTTGGCATACATTCTCACAGTACCAAGGAGAACATATATGCCAAATATCATTAAGGTCTGTGGACACTGAAAGGAGTTGCCCTTTAACGGGCCTTTAAACCATCCCCGACATCTTTTTTTTAACATTTCAAGTTAACACGCGCATCGAGTTGAGAATGCCGTCACTATATGAACGTTGCCAAATGCGGCAGCGCTGCGCGCCGCCGCCGCTCCACAAATTAGAAAAAAAAAAAAGAATGCCGTGTGCCTCTCTGGGCTTTTGTGGCATACGAAAGTCAGCCGTGACGTCCCCAGCGTGTTTTTGGTGACGTCGGCAAGCAGAGAGCTCCGTCGATTGGTCGAAGAACCTATACTTCCGGTTAGTCACGCGCTCCTGTCTGTCTGCTCTTTTCCTCCATGCTGCTCTTCCTCGTCGTGTGTGGTGTTCGCATATGCGCGATTGTCACGTGACATTCGGCCGAGCTCTCGGCGGTGGCACTGGCAAGGGGCCGGCGTGTGGCGCAGCAGAGAGCGAAACAAGCAAACGCCTCGTTTTAGTAATCAGACACCGCGGTGGTGTAGTGGTTAGGGTGCTCGGCTGCCACCCGAAATACGCGAGTTCGATCTCGGCCGCGTCGGGATCGAACCAGCTTTCCTTATCGAATCACTATCGCGCGTGTAACTTCGCTTTACGGCACCTTATCGAAAATGTCTTGTGGCTGCGTGTTTGTTGCGGACACCGGCATAACAGCAGCACATCAACTAAAGTTTGACGTCCGAGTGGTTTATGGGTCCTTTAAGTGGCACAACTGTAACTGTAAACAGTTATTCTTAGACGTAGCTTGCGGTTAGTTTGCTGACCTCTGGTGTGTAGAGCAAAGCGTGCTTCACTCTACGAGTATGTGCTTTCGTTTTCGGTGTGCAATGTTGTAGCGCTTAACTCGTCCCGTTTACATACTAATGCATTTATTCAACGTATTTGAAACATTCTGTGAAGAGCAGCGTACCGAGACTTCAAGCTTACCTCCTTGATCCGTATCGTAGCTGGCCTCATGCATCTTATCTTTGCTTGTCTGCTGCCTGACTTTTGGATGATGCAGTTCTGAACATTTTTCCCATTGAGGTGTTTTCGTAATTTCTAACATTTAATCTTAAGGTTATACTTCACTAGTAGACGCGACTGTTTCTGCAAGGTTCAACACTTCAAGTAATATGAGATAAATGATAATATATCAATCAATCAGATTATTGCGATATAACAGATTATTGATGTAACTATATCATACTAAGATAAGTGCTTTGAAAAATGCATGATAATTTGAATAATGGTATCTGATCCAGTGTCAATCTTCGATACCTGTTATCCCATTTATAGAGACCTTCGTGCTCTAATCATCTAACCGTATCCGTTTTTTTTTGTCATTCCAGTCGCTGAACTTCGCAATTCCTGTTGGAAATGTCACGATGAGTCCAGAAATGATAGCTGTGAACACCCAGTTAGCAATCACAGGATTGATATCTCATTTAACAAGACACTGGGACAACGTTCGTTCTCTGCACATCAAGGCCACAATGGGTCCGCCCCAGAAACTCTATTGAGTTTTTCTTTCTTCTTGTCCAGCGTAAGTTGCATATTAAATGTGCTGCTCAATGAATGCGACGTGTAGTCTTTGCTTTCGCGTGCTGTGGGTGTCCAGACTATTTGCGCGCAAGCACATTTAAGCACTGCTCCGCGGGGACAGCTGGATCCACAGCATGCATGAGTAGCCCAGTGGCTAAGTTCTGCGCTGTTGAGCTCAAGGGTTCCACCCTGGCTGCGGTATTGTGACGCCCCGAGAAGCATCGGCGGGCCGATAGACAGGCACGCAGGGAGCGGGCATTTTAACCATCTGTAATGCTATTTTTCGGCTGCCGCACGACCTTGGAGACGACAGGGTGCCGACGCCAAAGGGAACCCCGCGCGCTCCTAAGTGTTTGAACAAAGCCAGCGGAGCGTCCCCGGCATGTTTCGATCACCGTGAAACAGTAGGCAGAACTGCTTCTCGGACACGCACACATGACCAGCCACAAAAGGGACAACTACCGACAGGCGCATCTCGTCACCGGGCACTTCCAGCGTACTTTGTCATATCTCTTGCACCTGGAGTGTTTTGGAATGGAAGCGGTAGTAAACGCTCGTTGCAGTAATCTGCACACATGTGTCGCCGGTTAGGCTGTCCGACGTCTTCGCCGAATGTTGAGTGTTGTGTTTGTTTCTATTATGCGCTCTACACTTTGGGAGAGGAGCTTGCACTGCGTTGCCTGCGGAGGCAGGCCTCAAGAATGTCGCACGATGGGTTGGACTGGCGACATTACCGTAGACAACCATTGGATGGACGCCCTGGTGAGGCGGGGCTGTCAGGGAGAAACTCATTTCGGGACAGGGGACAGGGCGGAATTTTGGAGATTCGAAAGATGCGGTGACACCCCGTCATGTTTCGGTCGAAGAAGTGAGCCTCGTTTGCGATCCCTCGTGTGAGCCGCGCTATCCGGCTCTGCAACCTTGGATGTAGTCGTCGCGAGAGCATGATGTGAGCAGAATTATCGAGGAGAATCCGTGGGGCTACGGCGTCTGTGAGGTCGACATTAGAGTGGCTGCCCAAGCACCAGTCCACAAGCCGACAACGAGACCTACGTGGCGATGGAGCCCGCCAATGCAAATAAGCGTTCCTTTCGTTGCGGCTTGGCACATTGCGTACTTGAGACATTGCGCTTTGAATTTGTAAGCTGTTTTACCCTTTGTATCGGTTGTTCATTGAAGAGTTTGTTTCTGTGTTAATTCTTGTGTTGATGCGTTTACTTCGATCCTTGTTAGCCTTGCATCATTACGTTCGATACTGAGCGTTAATTGTATACATTATGTTCGTATATTAAATTCCATGTTTTGTTAACTTCATTAAGCCTGTTGCCTCTTTTCTTCCCGGCCCCAGCACAAATCCGGTTTAGTCAAATGGTTGTTGAGATGTGTGGCCAAAGGGGGTGAGCGAGAGCTAGTTGTGGTGGTCGAGCGATGTTTCATAAGATGTCGGAAACGCCTCCCCCTTTGTGCGTAGTAGGGACATCTCAGTATAGCTGGAGTGCAGAAACGCCTGTAAGCATACTTCAGCATGCGCTAAATGATTCCAAGACGCTAAATGGAAAAAGGTTCCCCATGTCGGTATTCCTCAATAAATAATGGTTTTGACACATTGAACAACAGCTTTTACAGAGCATCCGGGTGGTAACATAAACCTTGTTTTAATGGTGCTGCTTTTAGAGCACTCATGGCTGGTACGTACACAACCTCGTTTATCGAAGCCTCAATGGGAGCTGAAATATGACTCGTTTACACCTACGCATTGCGAAGAAAATATCAGCGCGAGTGGCGTAGTGGAACAACATATACTATAACAGGCTGCAAGAAGTGTAAGGGATATGACGCGGAGTAGAAACGATTTATTCGAAAAAACACCCTCTGCGGAGCACCTGGCTGGCGTGCGGCGTGTGTCTGCTGTTTTTTCACACTGGCCCCATCCTCGAGGCAGTGAAGTCAGATAGTGGGTGTGCATTTGTGGGCCTATCCTAGAGGCAGTGCACCCAGACAATGTATGTGTGGGGTTTTCTTGTCAAAAGCGATTCTATAACGAGAAAAACGGAAGGACAGGGAGGTTAGCTGGCTGGCGTTTGCCAGTTGTAGAAGGCTAGAGCCGTCTTTGTGGCAATATAGAAACAACCTGACGTTGAGCAAAAATAAATGTACGTACGTGTGTCACGTACTGCGTATACCGTGTGTGTGTGTGTCATTGAAGCAGCAGTAAGCATGATAATCAACCTAAGAACCAGAAAAGCTAAGAATCATCAGCTGGGCCTTAGCTGACGCTACGTATATCCTGGCACAGCCGAACTAAGGTACTGCAAAATTTTTTGATACTCGTAACTTTATACGGCATTAATTGGCATATCAGCGCTGCTCACTTGCAGTTTATTCTTGGCTACCCTATACATGCGAACAGAACTAACCTGAGCGTCATAGTCAAAGCCTTGAAGATGGTCAATGCTCAACCTAGACGCGGACTTCCAGTCCACTTTGCAGGTCGTAATGCGCTGTTTTACATTCATATTTGAATGGATTGTTTGTTTGGGCTATGAACTGTATGCCTTTGCAGCACTGATTTAAGTAGATTTATGTCCGATGATTGCATTTCTGGGACGTCCCAAAACCAGCTGTGATTATGAGACGCCATAGTGGAGGTCTTCGGAAATTTCGACCACCAGGGTTTCTTTAACCTGCACTGACGTCGCACAGCACACGGGCCCCTGCATTTCACCTCCATTGAAATGCAGCCGCCGCGGCTGAGCTGTAAGTCCGGAAATCACAGGCGCAGCTATTTGGATACCAAGGCATTAGAATAGCTGCAAGTGTTATGGATGGCATGCGCTTCATTATGCAAGGCCACTATGAAATAAGCAAATCTCAACAGTTCTCGTCAGATTACTTAAGTGGTGATAGCTTGGCCTACATAGTTACCTGTGCCGGCTGGTTTCCTACGTGCGGTTCAAGATGTGCACCTTAGAGTAGCCAGGAATTCGTTTTATGGAAGGTTCATGACCAGAAGCGTTATGGATGCATGTGGCTATTGTATGATCAGGTTGTCTCACGGTGTAAATGTGGTTTGTCCCCGCTCACTGCAGGCAAAGGCCTGTCCCATAGATCTCCAATTTTCCCGGTCCTGTGCGAACTGCAACCACACTATCCCCGCAAGCTTCTTGATTTCATTGCCCACTTTCTGCTGCACCTTGCCAAGCTCACCTTCTCTAGGGGTCCACTCGGTTGCCCTTAATGACCAACGGTCCTTCACATACCCCGCCCACGTCCATCTCTTCTTAATTTCTACTAATATATCATTAACACGCGTTTGTTCCCGAACCCACTCTGCTCTCTTTTTGTCCCTTAAAGTTACACCTACCATTTTCCGTTCCATAGCTCGCTGCGTCGTCCACAGTTTAAGCTGAGCCCTCTTAGTTAGCCTCCAAGTTTCTGCCCAGTAGGTGAGTACCGGTAAGATGCAGCTGTTTCACTCTCCTCTTCAGAGACAATGGTTAAGCTGCCATTCATTATCTGAGCATGCTTGCCGAATGCATTCCACCCCATTCTTACCCTTCTAATTATCTCAGCCTCATGGTTCGGATCAGGGGTCACTACATGGCCTAAGTCGACATATTTGTTTACCACTTCCGGTGCCCCGCCGGCTATCTGTGTTGTATATAGACTGCTGTTTATACTACAGTGAAACAAAAACACACACATAATCAATAAAGAGGGACATGCTTGATGTGTGATAGCGTTGTGCCTTGATGCACAATTGTTTACAAGTAGAAACGCAAAACCAAAGTGATCGTTGCGACCTTGTCATCGCATTTCGCTTTATGTGAAATCGGTGTGTAGTAAATCGCTTGGCATCTCGCCAAAATGTCCCCTCGTTGAATGAGGCCCCATAGCATAGTATGCAAAAAAGAAACTAAAATCAGTATGTGGATCATAACTCCCACCAATTTTGACAACAGAAAAAATAGGTTAATGTTATCATGCATTTTATTTAATCAAGCCCAACGAGACAGGAAATGCTGTCGAAATGTGTACCTTAAAATTGGTACGTGTTTGGCGTTACCAGATAAAAGGGCCGTTACTACCTTTACAAAAATTCCGTATATGGCGATATCAAGAATTGAGCATATGTGGCTATATATGGAACTTGTCCGTATGTGGTCGTATTTGCCCAAATCATGATAGAGGCATATACGGCAATAAAACACCTGCACGAAGAATGTCACGTATGATTCTGACACGTAGTGAGCAAATACGGCCACATAAAGACGCGTGCCATATATGGCAAGGTATGCATCTGACCATATACACATCTGGCTATATATGGCGCGTGTCCTTATGTGGGCTTATTTGCCCGGTACGTGTCAGAATCATACGGGAAGTTCCTCGTGTAGGTCTTTTATTGTCCTATATGCCTCCATTATGATTTAGGCACATGCGGACACGTGCCATATATAGCCAGATATGCCGAAATTCTGATATCGCCATATATGGAATTTTCGTAACCGTAGGATCGAGCACTGAAGATTTGGGTGCTTCGTTCAGCCTGCCTCAGCTGCCCTCAAAGTGGGAAATGAACTCGGGGCATAGCGGACAGCCGTAGTGACAAGCTCAGCTCTCTGGGGCCAACTTCGGGCCATCCAGCAAGGCCGGGAGGCTGCCGAAAAACAAGGCCTCCCTACTGCCTCCTGGAGCGGCCTAGATCCAGTCCATGAATTTCCAGGATATTCAGTAAAGTTGTCTCACTTTTCCTCGTCTTGGAAATGGACCAAGTTTCGGGCAAAAAAAGCGCAAATCCTTTAGTGTCGAGGAAGCTGCTCTGAGAAAGTCGGTCACGTGCACCTCTTTGAGTGTCGTTGGCAAAGAACGCGACTTCGGTTCGTCATCTATTGCAGAACCACAAAAGAGCAAGAGAAGAAAAAAGGAGACCGGGCTTGCCACATGAGCATCACACCCCTTTGTCTCCGTCACTTGAGAAATGCGCGGAGCTGTCGAGAGGCTGGCCAAGGCAAAGGCAGAATGTGTAATAACAGATGCTATCGCATCCTAGTGGAAGCTAACTGTACAGTTACATATACATTGAGGTGAAAATCTTATACGGCTCACGAAGTACGAAAAGCGAACGTCGGCGACGACACGAATGGTAGCATTGACACTACACCGAATGGAACAACGTCCAATAGCACAACTTTCAACTGAAGTAGACCAAAGGGTATTGATTCCTGGTGTTTTACGTCCCAAAACCATGATATGGTTATGAGAGACGCCGTAGTGGAGGGCTCCGGAAATTTCGACCAACTACGGGGTTCTTTTGCACTGACATCGTACAGAACACGGGCCTCGACATTTCGCCTCCATCGAAATGCAGCAGTCGCGGCTGGGATTCGATACCGCGACCCTCGGATCAGCAGCCGAGTACCATAGCCACTAGATCATCGCGACGGGGCAGACCGAAGGGTATGAGTAATTAGGATTCATTCGAGACCAAAGGAGTAACGAGTTGATAGGAGTGATTTGACTTTCAATTCAAGAGACTGCAGAGTAACTAGAATACCTACTACTGTGACGTCCCAAGAGAGAGGCCGGCGGTAGGAATAGGCAAGCTTGGAATGTCGGCGAAATGTTTATTTCTTCAGTTAGACCGGCAACCATCTTCGACAAACGTCAATTTGGCTGGGTGTATGTTTCTGCACTCAGTTTTACCCCCTTTTGCCACGCCGAGCGGCGTCCTTTAGAAAGTGACCCTTCCCTCCTCGTGGCTTTCAAGACTGACACCCCGCATTGCGGCGCCTAGATGGCCGGGTTTTGTTCCTGGGCAGGGACGGCGGCTGTACGCAAAAAGGAAATGACTCAGGTGGACGCAAAGGCGACGTAGAGGCGTGGGAGCATGAAAACATGGCTGTGGTATGAACTCAGTCGCGGGGTTCGGAGACTAAACTTGTCGCTGGCCGGACCAGACAAATGGCTGTTTATAGGGAGCCCAACCTTAATAGGGAGCCTACATGTGCGCGCCTCCGTCTTTTAGGGTGGTGACAAGTTTGTCCATGGTTGCCTACAATAGCCTTAGGTGTCTGCCAAACTTGACGGGCCGCCATCTTGGATCCCAGCATTAGCTCGTTTACATTGAAAGTAGTGCGGGGGCGTCAACACGGATGAGGTAGTTTATGCAGCAAGTTTGGAAAGCTGGAGGGTTGTTCTCTGAAGTTATCCGCCGTTTTCTAGAACAGAAGAAACGTGTTCGTTGAAAACTACTACATTTTTGAGCGAGAGTAGTGTCCACGGTTATTTTTTTTCTTTTGTGGTGGTGCTGGCCTGTTTCAGAAGTGCGCTAATAGAGCAGTTTCCTGATGGCGGGATGTAAAGCTGCATGTTTAGCTGGCCAAGAGTCACTCTTGTTGTTTAATCAGTAATAATTAAAAATTAGGAGACGTGACGAAAGCGATGCCTGCGTGCGGACGAAACCCTCAGCCAAAGCGAGCGATACGTCTGGGTGAAACGCTAGTCAAAGGAAAAAAAAACAATGATAAATCATTAACAGTTAGTCTAGTCAGCGAGCGGAAGCGGTTTTGCCAGTTGGGTATAAAAAAATTACACCATCTCCCGCTAAAGGTGACCATGAGGCGATGCGAAGCAGCACGGGGGGTGCACAACGCTTTTGCATCGGTTTGACTAGGTGTCGCGTTTGCATCGGTTTGACGCTAGCAGACGCTGCCTGCGTCAGCGTTGTCCCTCGAGGGCGAGGGCGCGTTCTCGTTCCTTGCGAGCTGGGAAAGCGCTCATCGAAGATTTCCGTCAGGCGGCAGCTGCGGGCGCTGCGGCGAGCACGCGGCAGGCGAGGGAGAGAGTGACGTCAGCGCGCACTGCGAGGGGAGCGTGACGTCAACGCGCAGCTGCGGTGTGACCTACTTGGCACCGCTCCAACACCTGCGGCGAGGGGAGCGCGTTGCGGCGCGTTCGTACGGACGGAGGGACAGCGTTACACAGGCTAGTCAAAGAGCTGCTTCGCATCTAATAAAGGCAGGCTGCTCCCACAGTGAGCTTTGATGCGGGCGTAACATGGGTTGCGCGGGAAAAGGGGAGGGGGGGGAGGACTGATTCCAAAACGAGCGAGGTGCTTGCTGTTTAACACTGCGTTTCACGCTAACTCTACTGTTTTTTAGCCTTCTTGGAGATATAAAGTGCAGCCGTGCAATCATACTTCCTTCAATGACCGCTTCACAAGTTTTAACTACCCAAAGCGAGTAAATAAAAAATAGTGCAGTCTGTATGAATTATACTAGCGACGAAACATTCCATTTGTTTCACATCTCTTTAGTTTAGACATCGAAGCAACAGCTGGGCTTATATTTAAATACACCCAGCTTTCAAATATGAAAACCGTAGCCTGAATAGTATATAAATATAAGGAAAACAAATTCGTGGATCATTTGGTGACGATGTTCGTGCTCTAAAATCTCTGAAACTCGCAAAAAAAAAGAATCCCCTACGCACGCTGTGTTGTAAATCACGGCACGCTTTCCGCGCAGCTTGAAACCTACTTTCAAGGACCGGTATCGCCACGCACACATACATTACGTAATGTGAACCGCGCGTAAAATTAAAACGCAACGTGTTTTCGGCATTCTTACGCCCCCTTCCCCCCTCCCCCGTCTGCTGTCGTTTGCGTTGTGGCACGCAGCAGCCTGGCATTTTCATTCCATAGTTGCAGTAGATGTAATTAGCGTGAGGTTGGCGTCATAGCAGAAGCTAAGTTTAGAGCAGTGGGGTCAAATGCAACACAAACGGTAGCTTATTGCCCGCTCGCGCTAACGTGCAGCCGGCGCAGTGAAGAGGAGGAGTGAGTGGCCGTGGGACCCAACATGGCGTCTCGTCGCCCCGTTTCCATGGAAATCTGGACTGGTAACACTGTGCTTTGGCGGGCGACGGCGAGTGGTGGGACAAAGGCTGGCACCCGCATAAAAGACAGAGGCACGGAAGCGAGCACATGTAGGCTCCTTCAAGTTTGCGCAGCGCCGCCCGCCACTCAAGCTGAGAGACGTGGAACCACACGTCGCTCGGACGTAGAGATGGGCAAAGCGGCTCACTTGAGTGAGCGGCTCAGAACGGCTCAGCTCACTGTAATGATCCGGTTCATTTCAGCGTCTCACCGGCTCACCGCGGGTCCGAGGGAAAACGCTCTGGCGCGAGGAAAGGACGGCACCGGGTGGAGAGGCGGGCGGCCGTTCCGCTGCCTTGCATTCGCGTCCGTGGTTTGCCCATGTCACTGGGGGCCCTGTTAACATCCCTGCTTAAGGCAAGCGAAGCACACATAACTTCCGCGTATATGACTTCCGCACAATTCAACTCTGCGAGGGACCTTATATTTCAGTGATCGTTCTACACGAAAGTACTAAGTATAATATGCGCTAACCATTAAAAAAAGTACCTGCAGGGTATGTGAGAGCTTTTCTCTATTTTTTTTTTGTTTCCGGTTCATGAAGTTTTGTTAGGAGAGACTCATTTTCAATCGCTGAGGGGTGAGGTGGGTGGCAGAAATTATGAGGCGCTTAGCAGATACTAACATACATAATAAGCTAATCTCACAACAATAGCACAAAACTTGATTCGACCAACACGTCTTCCGAAAATCATTAACCAAGAATGTTGAAACGCTGCGCTCGTGTGTATGAGTGTTTTCTATCTGTGACTCTGCATCCAGTTCGTGCTTTCTTATTCTTCCTAGAAAGTATGCCCGCCTCCGCTTCATGGAATGGTATACAATCAGCCTTATCGGCGCGGAGCCGGCTCGCCTACAAATCACCACGTATACGGTCGCCATGAATTTTCCATTGGCACATTTCGCCAGAAAGAACGTGACATGTTCTTGCTGAGGACTCGGTTTGTGCACTGGACTGGAGCGCGCCGCCCATTATTAGATATTGCTACCCTTGACTCTTGACCATCGTGATTGCGAAGGCTACCGTGTACGGACATTGTGAATATATGTGCCATATCATTTCGAGAAGACAATTTGTAAGCTAGCCCTGTTGTCGTCCTTTATTCATTGGCCCGGGTTTTCTTTTTCAACGGAAAAAAAGAAGCATCTCCTCTCTGTGCTACTGCACGGCAGTGCAAAGAAAGGGTCGCTGCTTGGAAAGCGCACTTTTGTGGCGCCGCGCATATGTACAACAGTTCCATAAGTAATTACAGCCGCAGCAAGGGAGCGTTAAACAGATACAATGAAGAATTCCCCTCGCTGTGTGCGAAACAGCATCCTTCACGTTTGAAAAGTAGATGCGAGATCTGATTTGAACTATCCGGAAAGCAGCACTTGCCGTGTTTCACTGTCTCGTGTCGCGACCTGTCTTAAACCAAGGGCTTAATTTTAACGTGTGTCACTCTGAATGGACGCATTTCTGAAGACGTTCATATACATAAAATACCTTAGAGTACCCGTCAGTCTGGGTGCCATGATAATGTGCCGTAAATTTGAAGAGATGCTTAGCTTCCGTCACCCATTGAGAGAAACAAAGACGTCGAACAATATCTGTGCAGCCCATATAAACAGATGAAAACTCAACGAAGTGCGATCATGCCATGATATTTTTTTTCCAACATGCACCACGACGAAATAATATGAAGCCTTGACACAACACGGCATGTTACTCGTTTTATTGATGTGCTAAAATACACGCCCAGGAAGTTCAGAGGACTGGATGATATGGGTGACATAATTATGACTGTACCAATGAGCACTAATGAGGACGTAAGCTACGACGACCTGTTGTCTTTAAAGACACCAAATACCCTTCTAGATCTGCAGTCCGTCTTCGAAGTGCTGCACCAGCTTACGATGAACTGCCTCACGAAGCTCACACAGCGTGCGAGATGCGAGTAGCGCGAGTCAGCCCACGACGGCCAACACTCGTCGCCGCCGTCGAAACGAAAAGCGATCCAGGTTCTTCAGCACGGCTAACCGCGGCTCATTGAGCGAGAGAGAACCGCCTTCCGCACGGAGAAAGAAGTAATTCTTGCTCCGTGGCCTTCCGCTCTCGGCTCTCTCAGCGAGAGAAAGCACGGCTCACCTCGGTTCACTGAGCGAGAGCGAACCGCCTCCCGCCCTCGGTGCACTGAGCGAGAGAGAACCGCCGTCCGCTCTCCCAAAGAACCGCCGCTCAGTTTTACTGAGCCGCGGATCACTCGCTCTTTTGAAAGAGCCGCTCAAAAGATCCGGCTCACTCCTGACAGACCCATCTCTACTCGGACGGTCACTCTCGCATGTGTTCGGCATTGCGCGAGCGGAAAAACGTGTCTCTCTGGAGGCTCTTATCTCGCGTTTCACACCAGGGTACTGCAGTTTTTTAGGGGCGAAGCTCCTTAAAGCGGCACCCGTTCGTCCCTCGTCGTAGTCGTAGTAGTGCGTAACCAGTCTTACGCTTTGACCTCCAAGGTGGTGCCGGTGGGAGATTTCTCCTGTGCGTTGTTGAACAATAAAAAATTCGCAGCGTGCGCGTTGACTAAAAGCCGAATTCTTCTGTCTCTCATTCCCCATTAGCAGCCATTTCGTGCGTCCCCGATGTATGTAGTAGTAGTAGTAGTAGTAGTTAGTAGTAGGTAGCCACCGGCGCGTGCCTGCTGGAGCGCACGCCCGCGCCGAGGGCGAGCGCGTGGCACCTGGCGCTCGCCCTCGCCGCGAGCGCCGGGAGCCACGCGCTCCCCGGCAAACTCGACACTGCCCCGGCAAACGCGAGAGACAACGTTGGCGCAGGCAGCGTCTCCTAGCGAGTTTCGAGTTTCTTGATTGAGAAATACCGACTGCTCGCGTTGGAGAAGCGTTCACCGGCAAAACCCATATATATATATATATATATATATATATATATATATATATATATATATATATATATATATATATAGTTGCAGCAAGGAAATCACGTTGGCCCCGGTACAATAAGGAACAAAAGGGAGTACGACGCACGTTGGTTTTTGCACAGTATATTTACTGACGTTTCGGCTGGTGGACCAGCCTTTGTCAAAGTCACGGGACTTTGACAAAGGCTGGTCCACCAGCCGAAACGTCAGTAAATATACTGTGCAAAAACCAACGTGCGTCGTACTCCCTTTTGTTCCTTATATATATATATATATATATATATATATAAGGAACACACTGGATCTTGACTTGCAATGAAGTGCCGGTGGGAGATCTCACTTGTGCATTGTGCATAGTTGAACCGTGAGGATTGGTAGCATGCGCGTTAACTAAATTAATCCGGAACTCGGCACGATCTACGATGCACATCCCGAGCTTCGCCCACTCATCATCATTCACTCCGTGGATATGCTGTAATTGTTTTTGTCAGTACGGTAACCAGGCACACAATACAGATGCTTTATGCGCTGTCGCAGCAGTTTAGCAAAAAGGAACAGCCGACAACTGCCCGTGAAAATGTACTGTTTCCATGGCAGAGACGGCCAGCGTGCATTACGGGAGATCGCAAAATGATGTGGTGCTTGCTCGCGCTGCATCTTGATGTCATTTTTTGTACCATAAGGTATCATCAATAATTAACACGGAGAAGGACGATGGCCAAGCTTATTCTAACAGAAACTGCGTATGTCAAGCGAAAGTGCATGCAGTAAATGTTTGTCTTACATTTCGAAAGAGCCTGCGCTGGCTAGGTCACTCACGATTTTTTAATATGAAGCAGTGGTACAAAAGTTGGCTCCAAACATTACAGTTATTAAAAACATGAGTGCCGGTGCTGTTTTACTCAACTGGTGGAGACAAGTTTTTAGTCGCTGCTCAGTACCGAATTTGAGTAGCTGGATGGCCATAGTGAGTGCGTTTACGCTGGCCATGGAAGCGGCTTTGCCGCTCGCGGTATGTAGCTTGCCGCTTTGTTTGGGTAGTATCTGTAGAGAGAAGCAAGGCGGCGATAAATACAGCAAGGGCATTGCGATGTATGATGCTGTTTTCATTATCAAAAGTTACATTGTAACGGGAACACAGACGATCGAAGGTAGCATTAGATAGGATTGACCAATTCAGCTTTTTAAACAAACAAAGCACCATTACGGTAAGCGCACACGGTCTGACATAAATGGTTGCACTGCAAGAAACATGCGTGGTCGCAGCGAACATTACAGATTATCGTGCCGCATTGTAATTCTGACAAAATCAGCTTCAAAAGCATGAAACAGCATAATGTGATAATGCGATGTCTGTCGCCGTCTTCCGAGGCGAAGCTTGTACGCGGCTGTCAGCATTGCGTATTGTAATGAAGTCAGAGACTCGACAAGCTAGACGTAAAAATGAACTGTTCATATTTATCACATAATCAATTTGAAGTCTGTTGTGGCCTGCAAGCGATGGAATTTCGAGCGAACATGCATGAAAATGCAATTTCTTGCGCCAACAGCTCCGAGCAGACACCACTTTACCGATGCGTTTTATCGGCTGCATAATTACAGAAACTGAAAAGTCGTCTCTAGTTCGACGTCAATATCGTCGTCATTCATTTTCGACAAGCACTTGGCAGCCACGAACACGCCATCGTGTTCAACGACCGACTAAGTCCCGTAATCGCGGTATTTAAGGTGTTGTATATGTTGAGATTAGAAGCGCGAAAATGTGTTTCAATGCCACAAACTATCCTGAAAGTGTCACGCAGCCGACACACGACACAGCACGCGGAACCGCTATGCGCCTGCGAGTTCAAAGCGCCCTGGGCGGCGCAAGAACGCGCTAGCACGCTCAAAAAGCGGGTGCACACGCAGGAGGCAAGAGCGAGAGCAGAGAGGGAAGTGACCGCAAATCGTACGCGGCAGTCGAGTACGGCCCTGCCACCCAAAAATAGAAAAAAAAAACGCGGGTTCGATCCCGGCCGCGGCGGTCGCCGCGGCGGTGGCATGCCGGAGGCCCGTGTATACTGTGCGTTGTCAGTGAACGTTAAAGAAATCCCCAAGTGGTCTAAATTCCCGTAGCCCTCCACTACGGCTTTCCTCTCCTTTCTATATCTTTCACTCCCTTTCCCCCGCCCCCACGGACGCTTAGCCGTGCTCCCTATACGGGCTGCAGAAATTACCGCCCCGAGGTGTGTATGTGCGTGCGTGCATGCGCGCTCTGGGCAACGTGATCACGGCGAACTTCTCTCCGAAGAAGAGTTCATTAGATAGGTATAAAAAAAATTGGAGCTCTTCTCCTTCCGGGAAAATGGAGACAAGCGGAGCTTTCTATGTCCTTTCTTTTTTCTTTCTCTCCTCCCTATTTTTCCTCTTCGTTTCTCCCTTTATCTATGTTTCTATCTCTCTCGCTCTTTCAGTCTTTCTCGTCTTTTTCGCGCTATGCAAGTGTCCTGGTTGAGGGGATCGAACCCGCAACCTCGAGCAAAACACACGGACGCACACCAGCTCCTCGCAGGGCCTGATGTTTTATGCATCTCACGCAATGCACTGCTTCTGGGACCGGCCCACCTGATTTTAAATGCGAAGCATTTCTTAGCGAACTTTGGCGAGTTTCAGCGTATCTATCTATCTATCTATCTATCTATCTATCTATCTATCTATCTATCTATCTATCTATCTATCTATCTATCTATCTATCTATCTATCAATCCGCCTACGACTTTGTTCTCTCCTGGCCGTTTCGTTAGTAGGATGTATACGAAAATTGGTATGCCACAACATGACTGCATGATACACATAAATGACATCATAACATGTAAATCGTGACATGCTTGTCATGAGTGGCATGATTTACGTGTCATGGTCCTGGTGCTTTTGCGGCCGTTTCGTTAACTTAATATATACCAAAATTGTATGGCCAGACAACAATGTCCGGCGACTATGGGTGACACGTTCCATGAACATGAAAATCGTGACATGCATGTCATGAGAGGCATGATTTACGTGCCACGCGTTTCGTTAATGGCATGTATACCAAAATTGCTATAGCACAACACGACTGCATGACGAAAGTAAATGACATGTCATACATTAGAATCATGACATGCGTTTCATGAGCGGCATGGTTTACATGCCACAGTCTCGGTGCTCTTGCGGCCGTTTCGTTAACTTCATATGTACTAAAATCGGTATAGCGAGACAACAATGCTGATCCATTTCACGTTCCTGATGCGTGCTTCGCATTTCCTTGATTCCCACTGCACGTGGGATCTGCGTTCTTTTTTCTTTTTTTTTTTGAACGACGCCAACAGCTCTAGCTTCACAAGTCGGAGAATACAAGCTTCGCTTGAAAAGTCGGGAACTGTTAACTGGCCCTTTAGATCTATGTAGGCCTCATAGATATAAAGAACAAAAAGAAAAAGAGTATATATACCTAGTAATGTAACAAAACTATAACGCAACTTTTACAGTGAGCGAAGGAAAAAAAAATCTGAAGACGTCCACATTCGCGGACAACAAGAAAAAGACGACATTGCGCACTCAAAAAGACATTGAGCACACTGAATATGAGTCACAAGGACGGTCGAAACAGACGCGGTATTGAGTAAAACTTTAACGCAGCTTACACTATTGGCGCAAGGAGCGAAGGGAATGGGCGCTTGGATAGCCCGAGTCTTCCGCTTCTTCTTCACCATCGTCGTCGTATTCCTCTTCTTGTTGTTCTGGTCACGTGTCGTTGTGACGTCATCTTACGTACTGTAGCGTGATGTCAAGGCCGTACAAGATTATGCTGCATGGTATTTGTAGCGTCGTGTGGTTGCTGGGCCAGCTGATTTGAAGGTCAATGCGAGATGCGGACGAAAGAACGAAAAGTTGAAACAGCCTCGCTGTTAATAGAAAAAGCTACTTGAACATATTCAATTTTGCTGATTAATTTTTCAAAGCTATTCCTGGAAAATTTTCTTCTTTAGGTCTAAAATTGCAATCAAATTTAGGTAGCGACTCATTGTTTGGTACTGAATACGTTGCCGACCTTAGGCAGTTCTTGTTCACGGTGTCATATGAGTATGGAGGCACTACTCAACACATCAAGACTGCCCCGCCACGGTGGTCTAGTGGTTATGGCACTCGGCTGCAGATCTGAAGGTCGCGGGATCGAATCCTGGCCGCGGCGGCGGCATTTCGATGGAGGCGAAATGTTGAGGCCCGTGTGGTGTGCGATGTCAGTGCACATTAAAGAACCCCAGGTGGTCGAAATTTCCGGAGACCTCCACCACGGCGTCTCTCATAATCACAGCTGGTTTCGGGACGTTAAACCCCACGAATCCATCATCAACACATCAAGAATTATGCATGGTGATAAGTTGTTATTTCGGAAATAAAAAAAAGTAATTTAACATGATAGGTCTGGTTTCGGGAATAGCGGACGCGTTCTGAGACTTGTAGTGTGAGCGTTGTATCTCCTCAATATTCGCAGTACCTTTTGTTGCAATGTGAGTAACGTTAAAATTTTGCGCTGCTGTCGCACCGAAGATCAAGGGACAATAACTGAGCCGCGAATAGAACACCGTATAAATGATGCTTTCTTGAGACAAAGTAGTAGTAACGGACATATTTTGTGCGTAAATCCAACATATTTACTGAATTATACTCCTCATTCATATGTCTATTTCACGACGGGTCTTCCATGAACCACACGCCAAAAAACATCTGTACCTTGTTACTACTGAGCGCTCAGAAGAAGCACTTAGGCATCACATTTTTTGGCTTGTTGATATGCGCAAACGCATATTTATTTTGTGCTGGCGCCTAATTTCAGCTCCTCTATTTCGAGCCAACAAGACAACTTATTTGCATTCACGCTCTACTGAAGGTCAGAATGTAAGGCACCAACCGATAAAAACATGGGTGCCGTCGCCATAGAAAATTGGTTTTGGAGAACACTGAGCGTGAGATGAGTCATATACATAAACTATGAACGATGGCAATCCATCCGTGTGGGACACCAGTCGTCTGCCGCGGGAAGGTCCCTCGATCACATATTGATAAAGGTCTGTTAAGTAATTTTGTACCAACCTGCTGGCGACTCCAAGGTTGCCGTAGTTATGCGGTGTTTCATTAGGACACGTAGTGTCGCATGCTTCACGGAAGTTATGATCATCATAGTGAAGATCGGCGCCTCTTAACCAAAGCAAAAGAACGCGTGTCCGCGCAGACAGAGAGCTAAAACAAACGGCTGGCGAAATGGACGTGTGGGTTCATGCCACTGCGCCCCTCATCGTGAGAACAAACAGCACTCAGAATAATGATCTCCCCCTTGAAGCCATCTGTACTTCACCTGAACTTCATGCGGTAGGACACCACCTCTGCGGAAAGCTGACTTTAACAACGTCCGGGATCTGCCCATTCTTTATGAGATCAAGTTGTGCAGTCGGCTAAACAAGATAGAAGTGTACCGACTGGTATAGTTAGTGATCATCATCCACTGGTCGCACAACAACATCAACAATAATAATAGTGGTTTTACGTGCCAAAACCACGGTACTAGTATAAGGCACGCGAGGAGGACTCCGCGAATTTTACCACCTGAGGTTCTTCAACGTGCACTGATATAGCACAGTACATGCGTCCTCTACCATCTTCGCCTACATAAAAAATTTGGCCGCCAAGGCGGGGATCGCACCCACGTCTTTTTGGTCTAATAATACTAATAATAATGACAATAATAATAATAGAAACCAGACAATAGTGAGGTCACCCACTTGTTTGAACTACACATGCACCTCGAAGCAGAAACTCGCCGATCAAGGAAAGTAATAACCGCCGAACAATAATCATGTGTGTGCGTGTGTGTGTGTGTGTGTGTGTCGTTACTGCGACCGCCGCCGCCGCTGCTGTTGTGCCTTCCTTCCCCGTGCAAACACTTTGCTTCGACCAGCGACAACTAGCGCGGACGTTGCTTTACTACAAACTTCCTACCAATGCTGCACCACGCTGCGTTTGAGTGTTTTTTGTATGCCTGGGAGACAAGATATTCAACATGCGGTACATGACCTACTGTGCTTACCGAACAGCAAAATGCCATAGTGCTGAAGGGAATTGTTACTTATACGTTCAGGAACGCGATAATATTACTAATATTCACAGCAAAACCAACACAGAGCGGAAGTGAACAGAAATTTCATTGCCACCATACACGAGTCCACGATTGATGTGGCTTTGTATTGGAAAAGCCAGCACAGCATATATGGTGTTTCAGTTAAGCTGCGCCGCTGTTTTAAAAAGTCCTCGCGTGAGTTCCGAGCATGCATGCAACTTGATATTGTTTACTGTCATAGTGGCCACATTAGACAATGTTTTAAAATGATGTCAGGCAATGCAGTGTCATTTAGCCGACTTTCTTTAAACGTAAAATGTCCAATGAAAAAATTGTAAATATGCTAATTGGTGTGCACATAACATAATGCGGCATTAATTTTTTTCAGGCTTCTAATATTTCAATATGTACGTGGCTGTATGCTTGCGCGCTGTGACATTAGCAAGCACCGATGTTGCTCGCAGACTGCAGGTATGAACTGGCCGAAAGGCACGCGGAGCCCTTGTTTTCTCTTGCGGGCTTCTTTATTACGGTCTGTTTGCGTACAATATGCACAGCTCAGGCGTAGCACGTTCGAGGGCGCAAAGGTCGCTGCACGCAATCGTCTACCCACGTGATACTTATTAAAATCTCGCGCGCTCTCTAAGGCGCGCCCCAAAATTAAAACCATTGCACCAGTCCGCATGAAAATAAGTCACGAGGGCACTAATGAGCATGATTTAAGACTTACTGAACACTTCGCGTTTAGGGCAACCGTTTAAAACTATCTGAAGTCATTAAGAAGTTCTCATATGGTTATAGTCAGCATAAATATCAGTCCTTTGTGGATCAAGAAGGGCGAGGGCAACGGCCATCCTTTTTGCTTTGCGAGAAGAGGAGGTTGGAATTGACGCTGAGGAAAGGATCCAACCCTTAGTATCTGTGGATACCGCTGCAAAGCGAGCGGAAGCGCCGTACTGGGCAGCATCGACAAAGCATGCAAGCGAGGAGTGGGAGTGAGCGTGAGCTAAAAGCGAGGATACTTGAGCGACACCCACGTTGTGTTATGGGTGCATATTTCGTGGGAGGGGAAAAAACCTTGATGTAAGATCTCTTAGATCCGCAGCTAGGACCTTCGCTTCTGGGTCCGTCTGCAAGGAAGTTTTTAGAACTCTCGCTCTCGAGGAATTGAGACACAATATTATCACTTGGTTCCCTGCTCAGCTTGGCTCGAAGGTCGGAGGCTTTTCCAATGTCAAGGAGCTAGCCCACTCCCAGGCGCGAGGTCTCACTTGCCGCGCCGGGACTTGCGCGGCTCAGACAGAGGAATCCATTCCCAGCCTTCGTATTAGGGATATTTAGAGTACATTTAACGAAATGACGAAACACTATCGAATGGGCCGTAGGTCCTTCCCACCCCCACACGAAAAATTGTCTCGGCCACAGGCAGTTTCTTTTCACATGCTTCAGACGGGGACATAGCGCAGCCTTTCTATTTACAGTCACTACGCAGAGATTTCACGATGTTGTCCTGACTGTAACGAACGCAGTGACTTTAGACACATTCTCTGGAGGTGCCCCTCTTTACAAGAACGACATAAAGACTTCTCTGAAGAATAACTTTATTGCTTCATCAAGATTCTGGTCCTACTACCACTAATCAAGGCTCTCCAGAAGGCCCACGATGCGGCGGTGAGGCGAGGACTCCCTGTCCCTACGTGGGAGCGGCCCGCGATCCGCCCTCATTAAAACGAGGGCGGATTCCTACAGGACCTGAAAAAAGTTTATCTCTCATATGGTTAAGATGACAGTAGACTTTCTCAAGTGCGTCGCACAATCGGAACGCGCAAGCGGATTTTCAATGCAATGTCGCACTGCGGCCCCTATATAGTTCAGTCCTTGATAACTTTATTAACTAGCCAGTACAAATACGCAAGTCGAAATTCGGGGTGCTTAAATAAAGTACCCTAATCGCAAATCTACGAAGCAATAAAAAAAGGAGGCAACGCAAGCAAATAAGTTTGCGCCATTTACGAGGAAACGATATCACCTTATTCTTTTCTTGCATGTGCCGTCACTTGAGGTTTGTTTTTGCTTCAGCCGTAAGTGCCCTTTCAGATTTGTTCTTGTGCAATGTTGTGATATATTTATTGTGGTTAATGCAGTAACATTCACTTCATTTTGTAAAAACTCGTAGCCCTATATTTATAGACAATTATATTGTGAAGTGTTTGCCCCTTTTTCGATTTATATGCTTATGTACCGTTGCCCCTTCAATCTGGAATGCACTCTGCACATTAAGGGTAAGAGTAAATAAGAAATGCACACATACAGGCAGTTCCAAGCTCCGTGAAAGTCTCACGAAGCGCTATGTTTTGATTGAATAAGTTTATATGGAAGCGCCGCGACAGAATTTCACTTTTGGGAACCACACGATGTTCTTATCACTTGAGGTCTACGGCGAGCTCAGTGTCACGTAGTGACGTTGCATAGTCCTAAATATTCCATGAGTAAGGTAAGACATTTTTGCATCAGTGAAGCACTATTGAAAAAGACGTGGTAAAAAGGGAGTAATAACTGTGCCATTTACCTCTACGGCAACATTGTTACATTTTGCTGGTGTTTTAGAACCTTGGAATTGCATGAGAGGTCGTAAATACTGTCCTTACTACTAAGTGTGCCGTGAGCGGTAGTAAGCGTTACTGCACGCGTATGTGATGGGCTGTTAAAGGCTACTGCGCCTGCTGATAGTGGTATATTACTCCTTAATAGTGAAGTGCTTGTACAGACTTTAGACAAATTGAGCCCCCGCTATGGTCTTCTAGTGTCTGTAGCACTCGGCTGCTGATCCGAAGATCGCGGGGTCGGATCCCGGTCGCGGCGGCTGCGTTTGGACGGAGGTGAAATGTTGAGGCCCACGTGCTCTGCGGAGTCACTGAACGTTAAAGGGCCCCTGAACCACCCCCGACATTTTTTTGAACATTTCAAGTTAACACGCGCATCAAGTTGAGAATACCGTCACGATGAACGATGTCAAATGCGGCAGGGCTACGCGCCGCGGTCGCGCCAGAAACTCGAAAAACAATTCCGTGCGCCTTTCCGGCCATTTCCGGCATACCGAAGTTAGCCGCGACGACATTGTGGTTTTTGGTGACGTCATAAGAGTCTGAGATCAGCTGATGGGTACAAGGAGAACGTCGAGTTCCGGTTAGTCTGCTAGCAAATGCACGCGCCCCCTGCCTGTTTCTTTTCCTCGTCGTGTGGTGTTCGCGCGTGAATTCGCAAATGCGCTACGCTACGCAAGTGCAAGTGACGTACAGCCGACTAGAACATGCAGCAGCTGTCTGAACACGACGGAGGGCGCTAACAGACAGCGTTGGCACAGCATCAACAAAACACTTGGGCGAACGCGGGAGCCCGGCGGAGGCGCGTCAACCGGATGCGCGTCATCGGCAATGTATGTCATGTGACATTCGGAGGAGCACTCGGCGAGGTGGCGGCACCGGCAAGTGGCCGGTGGGGCGCAGGAGACAGCGAAACAACCAAGCGCCGCCTTTTAACAATCAAACGCGTCTAACTCTGCTATTTCGGCACCGTTTCGAAAAATTCTTGCGGCTACGTGTTCGTTGCGGACACCGGCACAAAAGCGACACCACAACTAAATTTCGACCTCTTGGTGCTTCAGGGAGACTTTAACCCCACGTGGTCAAATTTCCGGAGACCTCCACAACGGCGCCTCTATGATCATATCGTGGTTTTGGGACGTAAAACCCCAGAAATCAATCCCTTAACTTTAATTGGTGTTATGATGTTGGAATAACAGCCTAGGGCAGCGTAGTGGCATACATGCATTCGAAACTAGTAAATGAGAAATCTAGATCCAACACATTGATTACTTATCGCAATGCATGTCTGCTCACCGGTTCGCCCTGTATGGCCATATATACAGCGTTAACGTTGCTGTTGCGGGATACGTCACTCAGAAGCTGTGATCCGTGTGCTGCCGTTTCTGGTTCGCACATACTTTTGTCTACACTGCCACCTAAACAAGTCAATGTACAGCGTAGTCACAGTGCTAATCACATGATCTAAGTAGTCGTCCTTAATGAGTACCAATCAGTGTCACGTGGCAGCGGCGTACAGCTTTTATTTCATCTTTTTATTTTTTGGAATAGAATCGACTTAGTTTGACTATGGGAACAGTACGTATAAACCGAATCGGCGTAAGCCGGTTAAAGATTCATCCCTCTCGGAAAACCCAGCGGCGCTGACCATTGTCATGCTTACAATTGCACCAGTGTGACGCTGCCCACTGGCACACTGCACGCGGCACCCTCCCAATGTTTCCTTTTCACGTCTAAACAAAACATTTTAAAAACTTCGCTGGCACACGTATGCTGCGACACTGAATACAGGTCGGATAGGGACGTTTCCTGGATTTTTACCAATTATGATCATGCACACATTATTAATATAGCCATACCATGCATACGACCGCAATTTAAAAAAACCTGGAGAAAAATAAAACGTTCGGGGCTCAAACTTACGACACCCACAAACATCGCGTTGCAACGCCGATGCCTTACGGTAACGTCACGCAAGACGCGATGGCATTGGGTTTTTTTTTAGGTCTGAACTAGTCTCTGTTGCCTGCCTTTTTACTTATGCCGTGTTGGAGTATCTCAGTGCAAGGAACTAGCAAACCCACGGTAGTTTATCGCTTTATATATGTGCTCGCCAGGAGGCTAATATCATTCGAGTATGTGGTGCAGAAAACGAAAACTGCGCACATCAAGCGTGCATTTGGCGTTCGCACTACAGCGCCAAGGTGGTAGTTCTACAGTCGTATGAGGAGCATACCCTATTATTACTGCACGCTGAACCTTTTAGATATTGTCAGTAATTCGTACGTAAAGTATCGCACTCCCGTTCATGTTCCGCGTACTACAGCCGTACTAGGCCGTACACCGACGCTTAAACTTAGGCAGTACTTCGCGATGGATGTTTACCGCAAGGAAAGGAACAATGAATTAGAGTATTAACCTCTTGAGCGCAGTTGCACTCGATGGTGGATGTAAACGTGGCCATAGCCCCTACTTCACTACATATGTGAGAAAATGATTGATTTCTGGAGCTTAACGTCCCAAAACCACAATATGACTACGAAAGACGCCGTGCAGGAGGGGTCCGAAAATTTCGACCACCTGGTGTTCCTTAACCGGCGCGCACTGACATCGCACAGCACACGGGCCTGAACATTTCGCCTCCATCCAAATGCAGCCGCCGCGGCCGGGATGAGATCTCGCGACCCTTGGATCAGCAGCCGAGTGCAATAACCACTGGACCACCGTGGCGGGGCTATATCAGAAAATGGATCCACCGGGAGTGAGCGTTATCAAAAAACCTTGCTTCGTAGTGGCTAAGTGTTGCCGGTATAGCACTCCTGTAATGGTGTCAAAATCCATGCGCACCTTTCTCCGTCTGGTCAAACATGGATTATGAAGGCGATCGATGGTACGTACAGGTCTCCAAGGCACTATTCTTCGTTGTAAGCGATGATGAAGACAGTGCTGCAATGGCAAAGACTGTCGATTATTCGCATCTATGCAAGCAAGCATCGTGGCGATGCAGTACCGGACGCATTGAACAATTGTTGCTCGATCTGCAACAGCAAAGCCGCTAGTCGTTTGGCTGGAGCTTCACGATCGAGATGTTCACAAAAAAAGGTAGGTGCACCGCTCTGGCACGGCCGAGGGATATGCCTTGGTTAGACGACAAGATTTTACTGCTTTCCCACGGAAAATGTGCTAAAGTTTAGACGATACTTCTCTGTGGAGCACCGCCCATGTCTGTTGGTCTGCTCGCAAATTTTACGCCAGCAAGCCATGTGGTAGGTCCTAAGGTAGTTCCTCTATATGACTCCCAAGTTCATCACGAGCCCATGTGTGCAGTGCCTTTGGCAATGCAGCGCGCTGACAGCCTGCGGTGCTTCGCGATGCAAGCTGGTAGGGCTGTAGTTGTACTCGCTGTGGTAAGGCTCCTTTATTTTTTTTCCAAATGTATAGAAAAGGTCATGACCCAGCCGCCGTGTCCTGCAATAGGCCGGTTGGCGACACGTGACCTTTTTCGAAATCTCGCCCCGCGCAAAGGGACCGGCATCGGTCGCCGCGCCGGTGGAATGTACGGCTGTTCTCTTTTCGAACGCGGAGCTTGAAACTTCGGATAACCCTATAAGATACCGCACGCCTATGTTGCATTATTGGTGTAAACTAAACCTGCATACGCGCCTTACGCTTGAGTAGGCACAGGATATTAAGAGCTTGAAATAAACAATCGCAGCGTGACATGCTAGTATGCCGGGCTGTGCCCTTGGTAGTTAATTAGGTTAATTAGTATGCACAGATGTTGCGCGGTGATATGTGTAAGGGTAATTAGGTTAAGTAGCTTAATGCGTTCCCTTAGGTGCTTGGGTGAATTGGTATGTACAGGTGTTGCAAGGTGATACTAGGATAATTGGGTTAAATAGCTTAATTAGGCCTTAGGTAGTTCGTTTAGTACGTGTAGACGTTTAAATGTTACAGATTAGGTTAATTAGATTATTGAGCTTTATTAGGCGCTCAGGTTAATTATGCTAAACAAAATGAACAGGTCATACCAGGTGATCCTGGGTGTACAGAAATTAGGGCAAGTAGCTTAACTACCTGCTTATGATAAGGTTGATTAGCATGTACAGGTGTTCAGGGTAATGCTGGTAGTACTGGCGGCACGTAGCTGGGCATCGCTGAGGCAAGGTCACGTGAAGGTCATATTTCGTAGCAGGGGCGCTAGAAAACTATTCGCAAACTCGCTCCGAAAACGCCTCGAAAGCATGGTTCAAAAACACATGTTTTATCAAAAGTTGAAGGTGCTCCTTGAATCATGAGGCTAAGATAATTAGGAGGATTAGAATGAGGCGGAGTGCATTCCGAAAGCATTATCAGATAATGAATGGTAGCTTACCATTGTCTCTGAACGGGAAAGTGTATAACAGTTGCACCTTACCGGTACTCATCTACGGGGCAGAAGCTTTGAGGCCAAGTAAGAGGGTACAGCTTAAATCAGGACGACGCAGCGAACTATAGAACGGAAAATGGTAGGTGTAACCTTAAGGGACAAGAAAGCGGAGTGGGTTAGGAAGCAAACGCGTGTTCGGGACATATTAATTAAAATTAAGAAATTGGCGTGGACAGGCCATGCAATGCGAAGACAAGACAACCGTTGGTCATTGAGGGACAACAGAGTGGATTCCTAGAGAAGGCAAGCTTATCAGGGGCGGCAGAAAGTTAGGTGGGCAGATGAGATCAGGAAGTTTGCAGGGGATAAATTGGGCCCAGTCAGCACAGGACAAGGAAAATTTGAGATCTATGGGAGAGGCCTAGACAGTGTTGCGACTGGGGGTCCATTGCTGTGGGATGCCTAGGCCACCATGAAGGCGGTGGAGTCAGGAGTGCGGCCGATGTTCAGGACGTTCGGGCGAAGAAAACGACAAACTGTTTTTACATAGTATATTACAATATATACAGGGTATTTACAAGAAAGGTCCAAAACTTTGGAGGATCTTCGTTCTCGGGATCCGAGTCTGTGCCTCCTTCGATGTGCCCCCGTAGCCCCCGACGGAAACTTGCACTCCTGCCATTGGTAGAAGTCAGGCAGGAGGAGGGGAAGGGGGCCCGTGGTCAGCAGACGCCTGTCTTCCAATCAAGGCCTCTCCGAACTCCACCACCCCGACTGCACGTGTGGTCCCCCGCTCTGGCCGGCTGCAGGTCGTCGCCTCCTTTCCGTTTCCCGCAACGCTGGCTTGCCCCGCGGTCAGCAACAGGGCTAATGGGGGACGGACAATGTCCAGCAGCGCCGCGAGAGTCTTCAACGGCAGGCCGAGGCGCCCCAACCCTGGAAAGAAAGTGTGGCGCTGGCGGGCAGGTAGGCCTGAAGGTGCCGGCGAGGCTGCGCCGCAGCTGCCCCCCTACCGGGGCAGCATCAGCTGATGGTATCTCGTCGGCGAGCCACGAACACAACAGGCAGGTCGGATTGATGGCGCCGGTGAGACTGCGCTGCAGCTGCATCAGCCGTGGGGACCTTGGTGAAGAACCACGATCACAACAGGCTGATGGTGCTCCCAGCTTGCGCAACTCAATAGAGAGTAATAGCTAAGCGACTCAGCGGGCCAGCGGGCCGAGCGAACGAGCGGAGACGCCAACTGCGCATGCGCGGCACGCTCGGACAGCCAGCGCATTTACGGAGCGAGCCGCTCGCCCGCTCATTTCGTCTCTTCAGCGGAGCGTGCGCAGCGGGCCAGCGTGCGAGCGTATTGCAAGATGGCAGCCCCCAACACAAGCGGCGGCGGCATGTCGTCATGTCATGTAGCAAAAACGAAGATGTTTTCCCACATAACACCTGTGATCTAATGAAAAATTACTTTTGCGATATCCTTTTCGCAGTAACTTCAATTTATTCGACAGATAAAAACCTCTGCTCGATTGACAGTAACTGCAACATTGTTGAACAGGTGGCGCAGCAGTACGTTCCGCTGAAAGAAGCGGGGCGTCGCTCAGCTATTACTCTTCTCTTCATCATGCGGTCCGCTGTCCCCTCCGCTCCATCGCTGGGCCCGCTGGCCCGCTGAGCCGCTCAACTATTACTCCCTATTGTCTCTGCCGGAAGCTTCTTGAGCAGCTTAGGCCACAAATATTGCCTGCTTCAAGTGTGCTCAGTGTGCGGTTTCATGCGTGCGCGCAATGCTCGGGAGCTATCGGAGCGTCGCATGCTAGCACTACTCCTTGGACCCCTCATGAGGGCGCGCGTGTACTTGTCGCTACCTTTAAAAAATAGAGGCTGTGGCCGCGTACAGCGCCACTCGCAGTGCGCTCAGCGATGTTTCAGCGTTACCCGGTGCTCATCAATAACATTTTAGTGCGGTCCAGTTGTCAAAATGCGCGCGCTCGACAAGAACGCGCTTCTGCACCCGCGCCCCCGCCTGGAGCACACCGCGGGGAGGCCGCAGGGAAATGTCATCCATATTTCTCCCCGAAGCCCCGGACCGGTTCCTTCCGATGGCCAGTGTGGAAAGACTGGGAGAGGTGTCAGGGCGAGCTGACGTGAGACCTAGCAGTGTTTGAGTTTGTGACACTTCCAAGCAAGAAGGCGTGCAGCCCGAGGTCCGGCCATCTTCGGCCTCGGCGCACATCGACGGACCGACAACCCGACGCCAGGGCTCGGACCTCCCGCAAGTGACCACCGCAGCTAAGCCTCCGCGCCCAGCGGCTCTCATTTCTCTCATTAGGACTCTACCCAATCGCGCCCGAATCCGGTGCTATTTTAACCATCGCCTGTTTATAGCTGCAGTAATATGTCCGCGTGGTGTTCAAGCATGCATTGTCGGGAGTATTTTTTCTTGCCAATTGACTCTTATTTTTGTTATTAAAGCCCCACTTGGTATTCCTTGTTGTCTCGTTAAGTCTCTCGTATAAGTTCACCTCGCGTGCGCGGTGCATTGTATCGTATGTTCCTGCTATATTAAATTGGAGCAGTTCTTGTTAGCACCATCGTCTACTCTCTTGTCTAGGCTCGCGTGCGATCGGGCGTGGACCCGATCGCCAGTCGACCCTAACATAATGCACGTGGAATGGGTTGTCGCCTCACCCACACCTAAACGGAAAGTGTCGCTGAACCCTTGACACCAGTGCAAATGCAGTGCCACCCAGAACCTAACGGTGCGTCCCAGTGGCTTAACAGCAAAAAATTCCGTTCCCAGCCTCACCCGTTGCCAACTTAGCACAGGAAGACGCAGTTTCTCCCCAGGACAGGGATGGTAGTAGTTTTTAACTTTGGTTGTTGCGTAATAACTACAGGCAAGACATTCTACGAAGATAACTTTTTTGGTCGTTTACTAACTGCGCGTACTCCTTAAGAATGAATTTGTAAAAGCATTTAAGACAAAGCAGGTACTAACATTTTAAGGGAGTGACAGCATAGTGTTTGATGCACCCTATCTTTGCGATGGCTCACTCGTCTTCCGCTGCGCTCCGTGTTTTTTTTTTATATTTCCAAAGCTTGCCCCTGGGTTGGCGTGAAAAGTAAAACTGGATTCATGGATGAAATCGAGGCAACAACAAAGGGATGGTCCACGGATCCAGCGATTTATGTCGGGGCCAGGCCTGAGGTCTGCTGCATTTCCTCCTCCATTGTCCCCGGTTTCCATATGCTAGCTAGCTAGGTTACTCGGACTATACGGGGCAAAGAAAAACATAAGGGAAATTATGTGCAGTTTTTAGCTGTAGTGCAGCATCGTACACGCTATCGAAGGTCGGTTTAGACCCCACCGGCGGCAGGCGTGTTTTTCAGTCCACTGTAACCCCTGTCCAATGTCACTAATGCTAAAGAACTTAATTTCCCTTATGCCCCATTATCTGTTGGATTCCTTAGGTTGAATAACAATAAGCGAGCCCTTGGTCCATTCCCTTTTGTTCCGACTATAAGATGCACAAACAGAGTCGTAAGAGCTGCGCTATGATCGCACAAACATTAGGGTTAAATATTTTATTCCAGATAAACTTGTGTTACCACCAAAGATCTTTATAGATATTTTTCTAAATGTCAGCGCGACAATCGGTTGCTCACCGAAAGACCACGAAGTAAATAGATGCGTTAGGTTCAAATATAAGGAAAATCATTTTAAATCAGCGTACAACGAAAAGCGAGCACTGGAGGGAGTAACAGAAGGCGGCCTACCTCGTGTTCGACAGTGAACACTGAATACCTCCGCTCGACTGCTGGAAATATTTGCAGTTTGTTGTAGAACCTAAATGCACAGCCAATCGACGGTGCCCTGCAGCAGTATACTGGCTGGCTGGAACATAGTATGATGCGGCTCTATTTCATAATCAAATCATCTATATTCGTATCCCACCTTCGATTTTAAACAGATAAACAAGATATACACGGTTCCTGCAGGAGGTAAGTGCGAGAAACCATTATCTCACATCACGCACTCCAGTGATCGTCCTTCATTTGACGCCGATTATGACGCGCATGCATGAGCGCGAAGAGATTTCGTAAACGAATAAAAACTAAAGGATAGTCAAACTAAAGAAAGTCATTTTTTTTTCTTTCAGATAAACTCTAAACAAGTGTACAACTGATAAAATTATCTAAAATTCTGGTAGAAAAACTTCGCGTCCGGAGACGGGTAAGCGTAGCGCCCGTCGAGGAGATTTTCCGCGCTAACGCAGACCCTGAACGGCGCCGCGTGATGCGTCTTGTCACAAGGCCCTTCACAGCACTGCTGACAACAGCTCTCCGAGAGCACGGTCGCCGATGGAAGACGGCGCTGGTCCAGATGTAGCAAACGCAAGTTCGCCTCGCTCTCCAGGTCTCGGAAGAAGTGCGTATGGCCTATCTCCCCAGTGATGTGGCCGTTGCTGAATGCGGCTGGAGACGAAAAGCCATTACCAAAAAAGTTCTGGAAAGGAGGCGATTGCGAGGCCTCCTGGAAACAAAACGGAGAGACTGGTTCGTCTAAGATGCGATGGAACAAACCAGGATCACGCGTAACTTGTGCGCCGAACTCGTCCAGCCACGGCCAGTCTTCAGAAGACTCGCTCACCGGCGAGAAGCTGCGTCGAGAAACCGAATTGGTTGTTAGACCTACCAGAAGTTTCGATCAGCAGTGGTCGAGAAAGAAGCCTCAGCCTTAAGTTGATATTTCTGAGGGCGTAATCACTTTTGTAACCGTATTACTGTGCACAAAACAGTTTGCGTTATTAGACGTTGATCACACTTGCTGTACCATGAAACATTCCCGTGCTTATTACACAGAGCGTACATATAATGAAGATTGGTAATAATCGGTTTCACACTAAACAGCGTTACCGCACCACTGCGGAGTTTATTAGTCGCCCGTGTATACTGCAGCGGGAAAGAGCACGAGTGATCTCGAGTCCCACTTTATCCCGCAGAGGATATTTCTCGGTTGCTAGGTTTCGTTTTCTTTTGGCATAGCTTCAGCATATTGTCACTTCTAGCATCATGTTTTCAGTACGTACACAACGCCACTTGTAAATAATCGCAGTTCTTGCGGCTAAAGTATTTTCTCGCGCGACGATGGACAAAACGACCCTGGAAAGGAGGGAATGCGGCGCGTCAAGTTAATTATAGTAGACAGCAAGATAACTTAAACAATTTTTCTGGATATATGGTATATGGTCACGTACGCATAGCTGGCTATATATGGCACGCCTCGGTATGTGACCGTATTTACCCAATACGTATCAGAGTCTTAATGGCATTCCTCTTGTTGGTATTTTACTGCCATATATACGTACCTCTGACACGATTTGGGCAAATACGGCCACATACGGACACGTGCCATATATAGCCAGGTGTGCCTACTTCCCGATATCGCCATATATGGCATTTTTGTAAGGGACCAACCTGCAATGCCCGTACGACTTGCGTGGGACTATGTGGGAGTCGCTGCTGGGTGAAACGTCCTTTGTTTTGAAAGGAGGCCTCACCTGCCGGTTCATTCTCTGCAAATGAAGTAGATGAGCTAACATAACTCAATGTGACAACATAACGCTCTGCATCAAAATAAAAAAAATGAGCTAAATATTTGAAAGGGCCAACAACAAGTTTGTATGATCATGCGATGGTGTTCATTTGCGCAAAGTAGTTGTGAGCGAAATACGCCATGGTTGACTGCTGTGCTGTTAGTTACCGAAGGAATGCACGAAAATTGTGTAACACGCCTGAAGGGAAAACAAAATTGGGCAGACCGTTAAAACGTGACAGTCTCAGCACGACTAGCGTTCCCGAAGCATTTCGTTGGAGAGATTGACATTGAAGGGAATCAAGCGAAATTCAGTAACAAAGAATATAAATGTGTTTGCTGCGGGATAACTCGAGAAACGATGAGCACGTGTAATTTAATGAGCAGATATTCACCCAAATGTAGGTTTAAGCTTTAGACAGCAAGAAACCTTAGGATTTAGGAGTGGCATGTGAAAGGTGAGCGGGCCCGTGATAAAGATCACTGAATGACGGTTGGAGGATTGGAGGCGGGAAATAGGGAGAAAGAACAAAAAGCAGCACGGTAACAAAGGCCTCTTTGTGCCTCCTGATGAAATGTGGAATGTTAACTCTTGAATTTCAAGTTTTCCCTGAAGACTCATAAAGGTTGGCAACACGTTAGGAAACCGACAAGTGTGATCGTCCCGTTAGAGACAGGACACACAGCATCCATCCATCCATCCACTACATCACTCCTGAACATAAAGGATCCATCCGACAACTTAACAGCTTGTCACTGTGAGTGGCTAAGTATGTCTTGACGCTCTTGACGTTCACAGTGTCTGGTCCAGGACGGTCCATGTCCAAATATTATTCAACAGGCACGCTGACGTAGCCGGCGGAAGATGCGCGTTGATGGAAACGGTAGGGTCCTCCATAGCTGGGCAGTACTTCTGAAGAGAGACCTGGCACAGCGGAAAGAACCGAGAGCCACACAGGCCTTTCTGCTAGGAATTAACGGATGCAGAAGTGTCACGACAAGGGCTCTTCTTCGCTTTTGGTCATATTAGGTAAAGGCCCATGCGAGATCGTGGCACTGTAGCATGTCACCACAGCACGGATGTCGAAATAGTTGCTCTTGCACAGCGACAGTCCTAATCACGCACTGTATAGCAATGCTCAAATGTGGGAGTCACTGGCTTTATTACCCGTACCGGCGGGCAACCACCGCCTCCTCCACTGGGGAGAGATGTATACCCCGACCTGGCGCTCAATTATCTGGGAGCCACCTCGTGAATATGGCATGCGATTTCCACTTTTCTCTACTTTTCACGCTCTTCGCCCTTGCCTCCTCGACGCCGCGGCGGGCAGAGTTGGAACCGATATAGGAGTACTTTAAAGCTGAATTAAGAAGCACGGGAAACAAATTTTAATAACTGCCGAAATTTCAACCTTAGAACGTAAACTTTCGTTGGTCATCATAGCTAAAGACCATGCACTGGCGTCAGCACGGTTACCTCGAACGCTCTGTAACGTGACCTAGACCACTTGGAGTGAGGCTAGCGCAGCATAATGATGGGTGCTGTTGCCTAAGTATTTACTTCACTTTTTATCGTATAAGTAAAGTATTTCGGCTGCAGCGCCCATCATAGCGCGGCGCAGGCCTCCGTCTAGGTGGTCCAGGCCACGTTACAGAGCGTTCGAGTTAACCGTGCTGACAACTGTACTTCCGAATAACAAGGAATGCATAACTTGTTTGGTATCGCATTTTAAGAACGCAGCGAGACAGTACATAGGGCTGCTGTGGACTCCCTGTCCTTTTATTATCAGTTTAATAAAGTACGGGCTTACTTTAATAGTTGTCGAAGAAGTCCATGCCATAGAATTATGTGTAATCCTATCGAATTTCGTAGGGTATACTATAACGGCGTTCTAATCTATTCCTATGAGAGCATATTTCAGCCTATGCATGTATATACCGCGGGAGGGCACGGGATAATATGCGTGCTGAGGTTAAGTCAGTAATTCGAGAATACACGCAAATGTTCACCTGATTTCATTACGAATGTTTAAAGCCACTTTCAGTGAATTCCATGCCAATTCAGCAACGCTGCAAGCAGTACCTGATATTCTCACCTGGTGGCTGGCCGACAGAATCTCCTTGAGGAAACCTTCCTTGAGAGTAATGAAGATTGGCTTCGCAGTCGTTGGCCAACCGTCGTCGGAGATTTGGAGAATACGTGCAGTGACCTGGTACCGGATGTCGCCACATGACCTATCATTGTAGAGAGGAACCTAGAAACGTGATCCAAAGGTATATAGCTCAAATATCTGACTGGTTTGTGTGGTTTCTCACATGCAAAAAAAAAGGTAATACGAGATCCGACGAGGCACATCGCAAATTATTGGAACTTCGGGCTAGTTCAGACCACCTACACGCTCGAATGATGAAGGGTGTTGTGAAGGCGTCGCCATACTGCCACACAATAACGTCCTTTGTTCGTCCAAGTCAGTAGAACGCGCTGTAATTATGATGGATCCACAGCAACTAGCCCGGTCAAAAACCTTGCTCCGTCACCTGACTTGCTTGCATTTTATTGCTCGGAAAAGCCGCGCTCGTTACTTTACTATTGGGGACGTTATGGTACGATGAGAGCGCGTACGTCTTTCGTGACCTAGCAGTACCAGGCTCCCGGCAATAAGCCAAAGAAAAACACACGCAAAGACACCCCCAAATACGTCATTCGTGTTTTTTAGGGTGTATGCTTGCTTAACATAGTGCCCCTAAAGCGAACTAGAACGCGAGCATTTTTAATTTTGTCCCCACATTTAAAACGGCTGCGGCATCCGAGAAGTGAACCCATAACGTCGCGCTCAGCAGCGACACATTTGTAGTCTCACAGACGTCGTGAGCATCATTAAAAAACCCAAGTAAATCTTCGACACCGCGCTGATACGTATGTAATTTAGGTGGTTTGACTTGTGAAAAGCACGTATATATATATATATATATATATATATATATACAACCAGGCGCTCGTGTTTGGCGACCGGGCAACAGAGAAGGAGAAAGACGAAGTCAGGACAGAATAGAACAGCTTTGCCCACGAATGGGTGCTGTGGTGTCTTCCTTCACAATGGCGCAGTCGACGGGACAAGCTAGGTTGCAACTCTTAGCTAGGCATCAGCATGCATATTATATATATATATATATATATTATACACAAACACACACACATCGCAGTTAGCCACTCATTCGAAAGAGACAGTCTAAATGGTGTTTGCGAACAATATGATAACTCGGCGTTTTTGGCACCGTTGCACGTGTACTAACACCCCAAGGGTATATACCAACGGGGAGCATTTCTCAGTGAATAAAACGGCGTTAACACAAATTTGTAGCTCACTAACACACTTCGCGCAATAATGCAACTAAAACAATCGTTAGGTTAGGTAAGTATTGACCCCGAACATATTGTGCAGAAAACATTAACGGGCAAGTGTTGGAGATATAACTGGCCTGCGCAAACGCCGAATTTTCTATGCGTCAGCTCCGTCCGACGGAGATAAGTTGCAAAAAAGGAGAGAGTAAGCGCATGCCCACAAAGCGTGCTCACTTCGACCTATTGTCTGCAAGACTGTTACTACCGAAGGACGTCGCCAGGCATTTGCTTCTCTTTCCTTCTGTCATTCCCACTCTCCTCTCCCGATGTACGGGGTAGCCAACTGGAGATTTCTGGTTAACCTTTATATCTTTCTTTTATATTTCACTGTGTGCGCCGAACAGGCAGCGCGAGTATGCGAATGGTCTTGATCGTATCTGATGTTCCGATGCTCAATCAGTAAGCTATGTAGAAAATAGAAGATGCGCCGCACGCCCCCACAAATGAGATGAGCTGGCGAATGTGGATCGTCGATTTGTTAGTTGCTGATGCATTTTATTTTTCATCTGTAGAAAGGGCCGTTATCTACGCCCTGGGCGCTTTACAGCTTCAGCGTGGCCGCGAAGCTTTGAGGTCGTTGTGAAACTTAGAATAAGAGGTGCTGTCGACAGTCTGCAACATTCGTTAAAGTGCGCACTGTGTACTACAAGTGAAAAAAATTTCCTAATTATAGGAACGTCATTGGGCTGCTCCTCTCAGAAGGACATCGCTTAAACAACTGGAGTGGCTGAGGCTTAAGTGGGCAAGAATAATATGTGCCTGCCGGGATGAAGACCGAATCAAAGATGCTGCTCGCTGCATCGCTAGAAAAACAGCGGATGATCTGCAGGTTGTTGCCTGTATTATTGACAGCCTCTTCATAACAGCTGGAGAAATACAGCAACTCCTCATGAAATGTGCGAGGCCATAAAAGTCGGTGGGAAAAGCTGACAGCCGACGGTGACCTCGTACCGGTGCTCCACGACTACATTCCACGCCGCATGTCTGCCGTGGTGGAGCTCTGGAGTGACTTTTTCACCCGGTACAGAACGGCCTGATGGGCAAAATTGGTTCACACCTTCATTTTTTTTATTTTTAAGCATATCAGAAAACGTTCTGCGCATCATAAGATGCTTACCGAATACATTTGGTTTTCTGTAAGATTTATGGTGGCAACGAAGTTTACTCCTTACCATCCTGACAGTTCATGCGTGAATCAGACCTAGCATTTTTGCAGCTTTCCTTGTCGGTTCAAGTTAGATATATCTGAACCTTTGAAGCAAGCGCGGTGCAGATATCGGCCTTTTCTACAGCAGAAAGCAAAACGTTTGTATGAGCAAGTAAAAGAAAATTACAGCATATCCACGGAGTGAATGATGATGAGTGGGCGAAGCTCGGGAGGTTCATCGTAGATTGTGCCGAGTTCCGGATTAATTTAGTTAACGCGCACGCTACGAATCCTAATGGTTCAACTATGCACAAGTGAAATCTCCCATCGGCACTTCATTGCAAGTCAACATCCAATGCCTATATATATATATATATGGGTGGCCGGTGAACGGTTCTCCAACGCGAGCAGTCGGTATTTCTCAATCAAGAAACTCGCTAGGAGACGCTGCCTGCGCCAACGTTGTCTCTCGTGGGTGAGGGCGCGTTCTTCTTTGCGAGCTGGTAGACCGTTCATCTAAGAAAGAGCGTTTCCATAGTCAACGCGCGCCTTTCGCTCTCTCTCTCTCTCTGTCTCTCTCACAAGACAGCAGATGGAAGAGTGAGAGCGAGACAGGCACGCGCCGGGGGAGAGAGAGAGAGAGAGGCACGCGCCGGGACGCACGCGCCGAGGGCGAGCGCGTGCCTCCCGGGAGATACTGCCGGTTACGCATGACGCCTGACGCAGGACAAGGTTAGGCTAAGGAGCTTCGCCCCTAAAACGAAGAATTATATCCTTCGGCTTACCTCGTGTGTGGGGGCGCGTAACGTAGTACGTACAAATTTCGTTTCCTCGATTGCTTTCTGATCTTGGCTACATAAAAAACGAGCGCGTACTCGCGCTGCCTGTTCGTCTGAAGCGCATTCCGAAGCGCATTGCTGTGGGGTGACGTCCTTAAAATTTTAGGAACAGCCTAGCAGTCTATGGGCCCAGCTGAGCGCGCTTTGTGGGCGTGCGCTCACTCTCGCCCCTTTTCGCAACTTGGCTGTGTCGTACGGCGCTAGCGCTCAGAGACGTCGAAGCTGGTGCAGGCGAGTTAAAGATTTGAGCGGCTGTACGCGTCCACTGCCGAATCTTTGACCCTTCCCCTTTCACGAAGCTGGAATGACTGACAAAAAAATGGAATTTGTTCACCACAAATTACCACCGCTTTGCACCATTGTAACTTGTATTCCTTATTAAACAAACGTATACATACGGACGCCTATGCGCGCCTTTTGAACATCGCTGGTACAGTAGGTGTATTCGGGGAATATTTTTCCCACAACTATAACCGTGACCGGCTTGCCCGTATTTTGCTTGAAAACTCGGGGCTAGCCCCTTTTCCTTTCACGAGGTATCTGCCATGGTAATAATTGCAGGCCGTTCGCGACCTAAAGAAAACCGACCGCGTGTCGATAACGCAAGGATAGCACGAGCGTCCCAGACAGGTTATTGCTGTGGGACATAAATACACCCGATATACGCCTTCTGTGGCTGTGTGTTCCAGAATAATGTACACTTAACCAGTGGGCGCTTATGTCAAACACAGCGACTAGCGCATTCATATCACGTGTACTTCCCCTGCTTCCGGCCTTAAAATGTACCATAGCACTCACCGTTGTGTTCCGAATTTTTTCCACGAGGAGTACGGTCAAATCAAGGGTCAGCGGGTACGCCGCCCATCCGAAACCATCCAGATGGTTGGGCTGCGGTGCAGCATACGTTGCTGCATCAGAAGTGGATGGCATTCAGCGGTTAGACAGCGAACAAGGTCATCAAAGATGCAGTAAATGAACGAGACCGCTAACCTGAAGAAAAATCTTTGTGGTAAGAAGTGAATTTTGTTAATGTCCGTTCGAATAAAAACGGCATGGAATGAGTTACTGCCCTGTACAAAACTGCACGGTAAAAAGATAAGCTAAGACAGAAAGAGCGCCGACTTGCAAAGCAGTCTAATACATGAAAACGCCGTACAATTTTTACAAGCGGATTTGACATGCACATCGCGTACGTCACCAATCCCGAAGCTATAGCGACACGGCAGGCAATCGCCGGGAAAAACTCCAAGAACTGACTAAAGTACCCCGAAAATGGCCCCACGAATTCTTCTAAGGACAATTAGCTTACAGGTCCCTATGGTGCACTAACAACACACCCGCAGTGATTCAAATACCGAGTCAGAGCCAAGGGTGATCGAAACAAAAACATTCTCAATAAAATTGAGCAGTTACGCAATGTCCCAAAACCACGCCATATGATTCATGCCACAATCATTCACAACCACGGCTTCTCACAATACAAATCGATACATATGGGTCACAACACTACGCAGAACCAATTATGTAACAGAATATACAAGCAAGGGTGCCTCGAGCTCCTCCTCCCCCACCGCTCCCTGCAGGGTGGCGACATTCATATTGCAGTAAATGCCGCCGATGTTGAGCGCGTGCACTGTCAGTGCCCATGCTATCACTCGCGCGCGGCAAGGCAAGCTTCTTGCCATTCTACAAATTCCCCGCGCATATGCACTGCGAGTACAAAACCATTGAACTCGGCATGCTATTACAGACTCGTGGGAAGTTTTCCCATTGACTCATGTGTGTTCTTTTTCCTGTATCTTAACTGTAATACTTGCTTAAAAATTTGAGCCCGCGCACGCTCACAACCGACGCCCTTTTTCTTTTTTGCTGGGCTTTTTTTTTTCCTTTTGCCTATTCCGCCTAGGCTTTTGCAGGTTCTATAGCGCGCAATACACGAAAAAGAAACGACGATAAGACTGATATTGACGGTTTAATAAAGTTAGAGCTCAAGTCCTACTGGAGGAGCGGCCTTGTATGTGTCAATCTTCCAACGAAATTATGTTACTGCGTAAAAAGTCAGAAGCTTACGCGTGACTAGTTTTAGGCGCTACTACTAGTACAATCTGAGACATGTTGCTTCTGATAGAAATAACTTTCCTATTTGGTCAGGACACCAAGTAAGTTTACGCTTCTGAGTGAAGTCGGTTTCGTACCTTCCAATTCATCGCTCTGTTGTTTAACCGTGTAGATTCTCAAATTCCTAAAGTTTCTCTTTGCTTGACACTCAGGGGCCCTTGGGGGCTCTAATATTTATTTCTTCAAAAGCCGATTCACGCGCCGAGTTTGTGAGAGTTTATTATCTATGTGATGAATGACATAACCGCTTTACTCGATTTGTTAGGCTACCTTTAAAGAAATCAGCAGATGGGTGGAGAAAGCTGTATGAGGACAGGCGCTCCGCAATAGGCAGCACGGTAGCAATACTCGTACCGAGGCTAGGCTTGAATGAATTTTTCTGTAGGGATGCTTCATCGTTCGTGGTTCTAACAAAAAAGAAAAAGACGCAGGGAGTTTATCTGGAGTGTTCGTGCCCGAAGCTGCATTGGCAATAATTTGTCGGGAAACTAGGCCTGCGGTCATAGTAAACGTTAAGCTTACATACCTGCACCCGCTCAAAAAGCCTGGGCTGTATTAGTTAACACAGGTGGAAATGAACGAGGTGGGAATCATTTCAATGAATGCAAAACCTTTGGGGTTTTAGGTCCCGAAACCACAATATGATTATGAGGAACTCCGTAAGGAGAGCTATAGAAGTTTCCACCACCTGGGGGTCTTTAACGTGCCCTGGCAGCGCACAGTACACGGGCCTGAACATTATGCCTCCATCGAAATGCAGCCGCCGGCACGGCTGGGATTGATACAGCAGCGACCTTCGGACCAGCAACTGGACGAGTTCCGTCAACATGCGGTTTGCGGGTCGATCTCGACGTTTGGCCCATCGAGCAGCATAGTTCAACTTCTTACGACTTGATTCACTGTGCGGGAACCCATTGAACGACGCGTCCCAAGCTCTCAAGTGCGCAATCTTTATCCCCCTTCCCTCTCCCCTTTAGTTTCCTATATATATTCACGAGTGTGAATAAAACGAGCGCTTTGTTTTCTGTTGGCATGGTCCGACTGTCACGTTTGCTGCTGGAGCGGTGTGACCGCCTCCTAACCAACATACTGTGTCAAACAGACAACTCAATGACGATCGATTGCTGGTTGCTGTTGGCGGCGGTTTCCTTAAACTGCCTTTGGCTGGCCTTCTAAAAATTTCGGTGTGAGTCACCTGATCCCCGCACGCGCAAAGGTGAGAGTAATTTCGAATTACTGAGGGCCCTCTCTCGGCCCCTCAGCACACCGATGAACTTGTGAGGAATAGAAAGCAGCGAAAGTTATTGTATTTATACTTAGCTAAAGAATAGTTGCCATTAGGATACCGCGCGCAACATTTCTAGGGCCACACAAATATCCCTAAATTTCACGCAAAGGACGCTTAATCCCCGTTTGACACCACTATACCTAGATCTAGGGATAAATCTAGGGTTTGAATCACTGCCACACTGGCAAACGCCCCGCTATATTCTAGTAAAACACGTTCCTGGCCTAGTGTGTACGACATATTTGAAACAAAAAGGTTGCGCGAAGAAACACATTCACAAGGGAGGGTACATGGACAAGCGCTAACTCCGATTTGATGCATACCCCCACTGATACCTCTGCGCATGCGCGCAAAATGAGAAGCGCTATGGCGCTATTACGCGGCTCCGGCGCAGCGTCAGAGTGAAGGTCAGACTTGGCTATTGCGCAACGGAGGCGCACAGCTGGGCACGCGCCGGCGCCAGTGTGTTTGCCGGGGCCATGATGTCATTCCTCTGGAAAGAGCAGACCGGCGAGGGGAGCGCGCGCCGGCGGCTCCGGCGCGCCAGCTGGGCGCCGTGTGATGTCACTGCTCCTCGCGCATGCGGAGCAAGGCAACCAGGACCACGTGAAACCGCTCAACCTTGGCCAGTGTAGCTCTAGCTGCAAGACTTGGGTCGCGACGTGCGTGTTATCTCTTCGTCAGCCGTTGTGTTGAGGATTTCGCTGTGCGCACCGTTTTTCTTCGCGGGGTTGGATTCGGCGCGGCGTCTCTAAAACGATGCCGTGCTCTTCGACGAAGTGGGCGCTATTTTGTGACATCTCTCCCTCGACTGTTTAGCGTTGGCGCCTACTCACTCCCTTCCTCGTCCTGTCTCGTTGTGCGCGTGGACCCACTGGGGAAAAATTGCGCAATTCTGGCTCTGGAACTCTTGGCAAACACCAGAATCGCTCCTGTGGGTTTTGGCCAGCCTTAGCGTGACGTCAGACGCGTCGAGGCTTTCGCTGTGCCTGCTGTCTTTTCTTCACGTGGTTGGATTCGAAGTGGCGTCTCTAACAAGATGCCGTACTTGACGATGTGGGCGCTCTGTGACAGTACACCAAGCAACGGCATCACTGTACAAGTCCACAGCAATGTCAATGGCGCCAAAGAGCCAAAATTGATATCCGGTATTATGAAGCATAAAACAAATATCACCGATACAGGCAATAGAATCGCGCCTGTGGGTTTTACAAACAAAGCTGCTCTATTGGATCTCGCGTAGTCGCCGTAGTGGCAGTACACAGGATACCCACTAGCTGAGCCAACAGGTCTCGTGGTGTTGCTTTGGCCAATCAGGAGTAAGAGAGCGGGCTTAAAATGTGGTGGCGTACCACACGGTGGACCTCGCGTACCATATCAACTCCTTACATTTCTCACCGAAAGAAAAATGCAGAGTAAGAGAGAAAAGCACGCGAGTTTGGAAAGAGAGATGCAAGGACAGTTAGAAAGAAATAGCAATTTCTGCCGGCGCTTATGTTCGAACCAGCCCCCTCCCTCTCTAAGTGTCTCAACGAATGTGCTACACATCCACGCTTGCGAGGTGCTGCATTGATTTTCTTTTTTTTTATTGCTTATGCGAGTGTTCATTTGGTTCCGGCACCGATATCTGGAAGGCGTGTGTATCCTTAGTTGGTTCTTAGACAGTACCACAGCATTGGTGTTCGACGGATTTTACGATGTAGAACTGGCCTTACCTTTTTTCTCTTTGATGGTACGCTTCTAACACGTTCGAACGAGTCCTGGCTGTTCACTAGAAAACGCGTGTCCTCATATTGCTGCACATAGTCACACGATATGCACAACGGAAGGGCAAGTGCGGACTTTTGCCATGCTCTTAGCGAGGCTCTCTTTTTTCTTTCTCGTTTCTTTTCATGAAGTACTTGCACCAGTAGCTGATCCCAAGTACGAACCAACTAGCGCAACATCGTGTTTTGCCGATTTGAGGACACTCTTCGGACACTTCGTCCGCGTTTTGAAAAACTTGTACTTGCACGCAGGACATTATTAAAGGTACACTGAAAAAAAATGGAACGATTTCTCTTGCGTTAGTACGAAATCAAAAGCAGCACTCGCGCTGCAATAGAACGCTAGGAAAGCAGGAACATAAGCGAGAAATCGAAGCCACTGCAGCGGAAACTGCACGAAGTGCGTATAGCATGCGATTTTCCTGCGCTTCCCTTTGCTTCTAATGAGTATCGTTGGCGTTTTCGAATTGTCTTCGCCTAATTTGATCTCGCCATGCAGTTAATTACCCTTAAGGTGCACTTTTTATTCTATAATACTGTTCGGGTTTATTTTAGTCATTCTCAATCTGCATCCATTTTAACCGCGGTTTCAGTCAGCCTGTTTTGGCCCAGTTCCTGACTGATGTTGTTTAAGCGTGACGACATGCGACATCACAAGCCAGCAGCCCGGACCCTGAAGTGTTCCACGCTGAAAACGTAATGCAGGTGGCGACGCAACATTAAAGTTGGCGGCGTCCACTGTAGGGCACACAGTCATTCACCGGTAAAAATGAATCGCACTGTTTCGTAAGCAGGCCAGAGAGTTGACGTAGCCAAGTTTCGTGAAATTTCACTGAGCTAATCAGGCCAACACACGAAAGACAATGCATTCAGTTCCCTCGTGCTAAGTGATGTCAGGGAATTCGGCGTGATTTCGGCGCGAGACTCGAAGATGAAACTGACTTTAATATTACTCTTATGACGAACCTATGAAGGCGAAATGAACGAAGGAAAATATGCAAGTTTGAACTGATTTAATGTTTCTCTTTAGTGTCCTCTTATATGTTTAGATGTCAGATTCCTCCTTGTAAGGTATGCGCCTGTGGTGCAGGGGTTAGAGATTCGGTATTAGAGGCCCACTGCTTGAAACGACGACGCCAGAACAGTCAGCACATCTACGTTTTTGAACAGTGGAGCTGTTCAAGCTTGACGCTGTGCCGTGCAACGAATGACCTCGTTGTCACGCAAGAAGGAGAAGCGGACCCACTCTTGCTCTCAGCCCGCTATTACGTAACAGTGATTACGAGAAGGACAATGAGCAATGAAGTTTAGAGAGTGTTTAGCCCGAAGTGGCGGGTTGGATCCCCGCAGCTGCATTTCCAGTAGCTCGAAATGCAAAAGAAAGAAAGAAACAAAACTAAGTTCATGAGTCCATGGTGAACGGTCACGTGCGGTCGGTAGAAAATGATGACAGTGGTTTGACATTATTGCCAGTTACGTGACCATCAACAATAAAAGAAGAGCTTTTCTGTGCAGACCGTTCTCACAGCGTGGAACATCCGCAGAGAATTATCGCAAAAACGACTTCTGTATATCGGCCTCAATTGATTTTTTTTATACTTCTGAGCGCATTCACATGCTTTCCGCATAATCTGTGCGAGAAAACCATAAAGGTTTCACGCGAATTGGTCGCACACGCGAAAGAGGGAAACCCATAATTTATGTAAGAAAGGTAGATTTGACAATCACAAGAGGCTAAATCCACCCCGTTAAAAACATTTCAAAACCGACTACCCCATGCACATTTCTTAGTCCAAGCATTTACCACTTCGCAGGAAAACTGGTTCGCGGAAACAGGATGAATACTGCTGCGAACTTTTTATTGCGTCGTTTAACTGACTGTGAATTTCCCTAGCTCTACCCGCTACATAGTTTTATAGGCATTTGATTGCAGAAAAAAGCGCGTATTCTAAACGCTCCGATCGCGCATAACATCTTGAAAGACGAAGTAACTAGGTGGGGACGAACGAGATCTAAGAAATAAGCTGTTTTCGGCGTCGTTTCACGCAGTAATAAGTAGCAGCGTATATTGACTCCTCGTATGCAGTTTGCGCAATATGGGTGAGATAGCGCTCTCTGCCTGGATACCACTGGCTGCCTCAGTCAAAATAACTGCTGCTACCGTACGATCAGTAATTAGAGATGTAACTGGGTAATCATCTACCCACTGTGGTCTAACTATGCTAAAAAGCAGAGAACAGTACGTAGAACACGGATGCAGCGGTCGCCTGCATACCGAATGACTGAACGTGGAGTGAATGTGTGGAATGAAAAGAGTGGAATGAATGCGTGTGCGCAAGAAGTAACTGCGTCAACGGCTCTTCGGTAACAGAAGGCACTGAGCTATAACCACGCTGCGTTGTCCTGCATAATAAAAACTTCGACCCCGTAACGTTGCCAAGAAAGCAGCGCGCACGCACAAGTAGCTGAGCCTGTATTATAAATCGTCGCTTGTGACTGGGAGGGCGCTACGCTTTACTTTGCAGTATGCACTGTAGCAACGGACAACGACTTTCATGGCCACCCCATCCACGACGGAACATCCACGCTGGAGGAGACTTCCGCCAAAGAGAAGCCGGAGTATCACTGGCTGTGGCCAAACGCTGTGACGCACACGCCTCTCGATACATTTAGGAAGTGTGTTTAATAATTTCTGGGGCTTTACGTAGTTCCACAACCACGGCGTGATTATGAGAGACAGCGCAGTGGATCGAGGGCTTCGCAAATTTCGAACAAATGGAGTTTTTTTTTTAACGTGCACTTACATCGCGCAGTACACGGGCCTGAACATTTCGCCCGCATCGAAATGCAACCGCCGCGGCAGGGACTCTATATCGCGACCTTCGGATCAGCAGCCGCGCGCCACAGCATCTAGACCACCGTGACGGGGCTAGTGCTAGCGCGTTGGTGCAAGGCAACGTAATTCCATATAGATGCATTCTGGAGCGAGGGCGGCTTGAGAGGGATATATCGCGCATGCTCAGGCCATGGGTACATTTTTTTTTTCTCCAGCGCGCTTCTCCGGCGAGTGGCTATACATGTCTGACATTCCGAGTTATTTTGTGAGCCTGTGAGGGTAGCCTTCTGCGCAGACTGAAACATGTGTAGTAGTCCAGCAGGCAGCTGCACGAGGGCCGTCTATCGCTGGTTGGTTCGAGACGCATTGAATGCGAGCGCCGGAAGGATGCACGCGGCATGTATATTTATACCCTGGGCCAAACTGCTATATCGGCTGGCAAATTTCGCCAGGAGATGGTCAAAGGCGTACTTTTTGTCTTTCCTTCTGCTTGCTGTGGCTAGTGTAATAGTAGCCGTTCGTGATAAGCTTGGATGTGCACCGGTGTTCCTGCGATAGCTCTGGCGGCCACGCGTGATTCAACATAAGCAGTGGCAATAACTCATCGGTCAAGCTTTCGGCTTCAATCAGATACGAACGCATTAGAGGAATCTCGTTTCATTTTCGCTGCCTTAGCAGCGGCGGTTGCTGCTCGCGTCAAAGCAAACAAAGAAAAGGAGAAAAAGCGCGGATTACGTTCACCATTGCTGGTGACAAAATATATAGCGTGTTAACGCAAATAGCCGCGAGCAGCCATACCGCAGGCACGTGTTTGGCGCTCATATCCAACGTGCCCCAGCGGCTACCGGTACGCGGCGGTGGTGCAGAACGCAGCCGTCCTTCAGACAAGTGTGATCCAGACTGTGCGAAGAACGACAGCTTGGGTTATTTGTTATGCTTTTTCACAGTTCCTACGACATAGATCCCTGCCCATCGGTAAGATTCTGGATTTAGGTTTAACACGGTTAGGAATCTGCACAACTACAACAGAGTACATGTTTCTGCAGAAAAAACGTCAATGAGAAAAGAAATGCTCCAGCAAAACATTGCCGTATGCGCTCACCAATGTCACGGTCGGGGTTGCTTATCTCGCCATCCAGATGGGTGTCGAAGGAGACGAAGTAACGAAGCGGCCCTTTCATCCCATGCAGTCGCACGTGGAAGCAGTCGGAACTGCACTCGGCATAAGAACGCATTAGAAGACTTCGATAGCTATACACCTTGCGAATAGTAAGCACTTTTTGAATACTTATTAGGGCGAATATTCGTCGAATGTTATCTTTGTTGTTAACATGTGCAGTCGATTAGTGAAAGCGGTATTCAATTTTTTTAGAATATTCGAGGTAATTCGAATATTATGAAAGTATCGCGAATGCAATGCGGTCATCTTGCCGAAAATGAACATGTTCCGCGTTTACGCACGGTGCCGAGACTGGTCATTCCTTCTCGGGCAAGCATCGGTAGTGAACAGAGGCATGATGGCGGCCAACGACGAGCGTGACGGTATGTAGTACATCCTGTCACCGCCAACGAGTGCGATTACGATGATCGTCTTCAATCACGCGTTCAGTTGCTGATCGTGTGACTGAAGATCATCGTGATCGCACTCGTTGGCGGTGACAGGATGTACTACATACCGTCACGCTCGTTGTTGGCCGCGCGCTGCTAGCTGCTGAGAGCGTATAACATCGTAGCGCTCTGCGCGCTTTAAAGAGGCAACAAAATTTGCTGCCTCGCCATTTGCAGCCACCTCCTTGAACAGTCTCCTCATAATGCATTGTAGTGGCATGACCACGCTGAAGACTTAAGATCTCTTCATGGTGACGCCGAGTTCATTTCTTGTCACTTGCTTTGTTCTAATATTTAGGAAATACTGCTACGACCTGGCGAGACAGTCTAGACAGTGTGTTTCTAAGAGTAATGCATTATTACTGTACGATATCAACATAACCATGTTAAAATAAGACATTATTACTGAATGCGCATTTGCGTTTTAGAATTACATTCGATATTCCCGAACCAAGACATTCGCATTTGAAAAAAATTTACACTCGCACACCCCTTAATATCGGCATTTTCTTTCAAGATCGCGAAGCAGTGATAATTTTGGATGGCCGGGCATTCAGCTGATTCAATGGCACAAAGATGAACTGGACAAGGGAAATAAGCAAAGACGCGAAACAGCAACACAGCTTTACAAATCTAGCCGTTTCATAAAATATGTGACGTGGTTAGTGTTCTGAAGCATGCTCTGAAGTTCTGAGGATACACTTTCTTTTTGCCAACCTTAAACAGAAAAGATCTTAAATAGAGATTAAGTTAACACTGCCTACCTCATATACATACGGCTCCAGCGTCAGCAACATTGCTGCGGCTCGGAAGAAAACTGGGCTTACATTCCCCCATCGCCCAAGCAATGCACACACACCCAGTTCTTAACACAATATTAATTTCTGGGATTTTACGTGCGAAAACCACGATGTGATAAAGAGGCACGCCGCGGCGGAGGTTTCCAGAAATTTCGACCACCTGGGGTTGGTTACCGAAATCTAAGTACACGGAATTCTGGCATTCCGCCTTCATCGAAAACGCGACCGCTGCAGTCGAGTTCTTACCAGCGCCTTTCGTCTGAGCAGCTGAGCACCGAACCACCGCGGCAGCCTCGCTCACTCAGTGCTTACGCATGAACATGGCCACGACAGAAATAAGCCAGTTAACACTCTAATGTTCACAAAAAGTTCGCAGAGCCGCCTACCTTCCGTGCACGGCTGCCGAAAGAAGGCCGTCGCTTCCAACCACGATCTCGGCCTTCTCTTCGTCGCATTCTAGGCCATCTCGACATCTGTGAAACACCATCTGCTGCTGCCACTGCCTCCAATGAGCAGTCATGAGCATGTCGGCTATGATCTTGGGTACGACTGTCAGGGATGGCGCCGCAGTGCCCCCCGAGCGCTGTGGTGGTCGCGTAGTAAGACCATCCTCGTCGTCTCCCAACTCGAAGAAGCTCCTCGGGTAGCACTGGATGCTTACCATTTCTTCCTTGAATCCAGAGCCTTGCGAATTATGCAACGCCGCACGCTCGCCAACGTGCGCAATCGAGTCCCAGAGCAAGCCCTGTGGAGACGCCCCCCGGTCGACCATGGCGACGAGCGCTTGACGAGAACGGAGGCGAGCGCCGAAGTGAGAACACGCTCGATCCTAACGTAAGATGCGATAGCGATAAACGCCGCTAACAGCCGCTAATGCCTCAACGCCATCTACACAGGCCACCACTATCAATATGCCACGCCCAAGGTCAATTCACGTGATCACGACGCTTCGGAAGAAAGAGCAGTCCCAAACCAAGCGTTAGCGACATCAACATGGTGGTTTGTGGCAGCCATAGAAAGAGAGAGGTAAGGAAAGGCAGGGAGGTTAAGCAAACGCGCGTCCGGTTTGCTACCCTGCGCTGGGGAAAGGGAAAAAGGGTTAAAAGTCATAGAGTTTCCCATAGAGTTTCCTACTAAAATACCAGAGGGAAAACTGGCGCTGCGATCGTGAAGCTGCCATGGGAGTGATGGGTATGACCATAGAGTTTCCTACTAAAATACTAGAGGGAAAACTGGCGCTAGTGTCTATGGGAGTTTCAAACAAGGCGGTTGAGCCAGCATGGGAATGATGGGTATGACATGGATTTGCCTAGTCTTCGTTCTTCTGGCTTCATATGGCTTTGCGACTTCAGAAAAATAGGCCGTTTACGACAAAATATTGCACTAAAACGGAAGATTTTGGAATAACTATGTGCGTGCGCAGGTACTAGTTGCTTTTTCCTGATTAGAAAAATACTGAACTCTCATATTGCGCGATATGGCAATGTTGCCTCCTCTGCTTGTGCCCAGATTTAGCAGCGTCCATACAAGTTTAAGTTCAAGATGTAGTTGTGTTCTAACTTAAAATAAAGATTTTTGCTCTTGTAAGTGACGTGCTGACATTTTCAAGTATGTAAAAGGTAGATGTGTCTTCTAAATATAACAAACGGGCTTTCGCTCGTTTTTTTTTAGTACAGGGCAAGTGCTCCACTACATTTTTACAAACTATATGCATGGGTCAAGCAGCTGCGCGAGGCCGTAGCAGGAGCGCAGTTACGCCCATCGCTTGGTGCTTGGTTTTGTAAAAAACGTGATGTTAGATAAACAACCGTGCCTTTAAATTCCATCGGGAACTGCGCCTGAGCTTTTATCTGAGCTGACTTTTTGAGCGTCGTCCGCAGCGCGTTTGCCTATTGTCCACTGGGCGTCTACTGCGCGTGATAACTACGCGCCTGCTTGGCGCGTTCGGTCGGCGTTGAATTAATCAGACAGCGGAATTCAAATGTCGTAGTACAAGCTATACGAACAGCCTTCTGAGAAGAGATGTATGTTAGCCGTGAAAGCGACCCTACGGTTACAGATCCTATCGCATCTGATACAAATGAAAGGAAAAAGAAACATCGAAACCGCGTCCATAAGGTTCAAAAAAGACGCAGCGCGAATATTTCTAAGATTGGACACAATACCGCTGCAAATAATACATTGCAGCCATACATCAACAAACACAACAAAGAAACACTGCATGTCACCTCATCATTGCAAACGACTTTGGTACATGCGACAGTCTGACGATCTCTAGCAGTAAAGCCAGTAAAGCGTACACTACAGCCGCTGTCTTCGTCGCGTAATGAAAAAGTGTAGTAACGTCACTCGCGTCACTGAAGTTAAAGAAACCGGAATAAACAAATCCACTAAAACGTTTGAAGCCGTAGCACGAAGACTAGACAAATCCATGTCATACCCATCATTCCCATGGCAGCTTCACGATCGCAGCGCCAGTTTTCCCTCTAGTATTTTAGTAGGAAACTCTATGGGTATGACAAGGATTTGTCTAGTCTTCGTGCCTGCGGCTTCAAACGTTTTGGTGGATTTGTTTATTCCTGTTTTTTAACTTTAGTGACGCGAATGACATTACTGCACTTTTTTTCTTTTTTCATTACACGACGAAGGCAGCGGCTGTAGCGTACGCTTTACTGCTAGAGATCATCAGACTGTCGCATGTACCAAAGTCGTTTGCAGTGATGAGGTGCCATGTCATCTGTTTCGTTGTTGTGTTTATTGATGGATGGCTACATATATTAGTTGCAGCGGCATTTTACGCAACTTTAGAAATATTCGCGCTGCGTCTCGCGAACCTTATCGATGCGGTTTTGCTTTTTTTTTTCTTTTCCTTTGTATCAGATGCGATAGAATCTGCAAACGTAGGGTCGCTTTCACTGGCTGACATACACCCCTTGTCAGAAGGCTGCTAGTATATCTTCTACTGCGGCATTTCAATTCCGCTGTCTGATTAATTTAACGCCGACCGAACGCGCCAAGTAGGCGCACAGTTATCGTGCGCATAGCATACGCCGACAGGGCGATATGCAGACGCGCCTGCTGACAACGCTCAAAAAGTCAGCTCATATCAAAGCTCAGGCGCAGTTTCCGACGGAGTTTAATGGCACGGTTGCTTATTTACCATCACGTTTTTTTGTTTTTTTTTGTTTTTTTTTCACAAAACCAACCACCAAGCCATGGGTGATACTGCGCTCCTGCTACGGCCTCGCGCACGGGCTTGACCCATGCATATTGTTTGTAAAAACACAGTGGAGCACTTGCCCTGCACTAAAACAAGCGAGCGAAAGCCCGTTTCTTATATTTAGAAGACACATCTACCTTTTACACACTTGAAAATGTGAGCACGTCACTTACAAGAGCAAAAATCTTTAAGTTCGAACACAACTGCAGCTGGAACTGAAACCTGTATGGACGCTTCTAAATCTGGGCACAAGCAGAGGAGGCAACATTGCCATATCGCACAATATTGCTAAATTTCTGAGCGTTCAGCATTTTTCTAACCGCAAGAAAGCAACTAGTACCTGCGCACGCGCATAGTTATTCCAAACTCTTCTATTTTGTTGCAATATTTTGTCGTAAACGGCCTATTTTTTTGAAGTCGCAAAGCGATATGACGCCAGAAAGAACGAAGACTAGGCAAATCCATGTCATACCCATCATTCCCATGCAGGCTCAACCGCCTTGTTTGAAACTCCCATAGAAACTATAGCGCCAGTTTTCCCTCTAGTATTTTAGTAGGAAACTCTATGGTGGCAGCTGCGATTGAAGCGCGCCTAGCTTAGTATGGCGCAAAAAAAAGGGGGGGGGGAGAAAGGGATCTTTAATAAATAACGCGACTGGATTAATTTTTCTGAAACGCAATATTCTTCAAGGCGGGCTTTAAATCCGGGGGAAATAAACACTTGTGGCTTTTACAGTCGTATCGACAAAACACAACTATTTAACTGATGTAAAATAAGGGGGCGTTTATGACGCTGCAGGGAAGCGCGCCTGGAAAGTTAGCTTATTGTGCCATACGCCCCGCCACGGTGGTCTAGTGGTTATGGCACTCGGCTGCAGATCCGAAGGTCGCGGGATCGAATCCCGGCCGCGGCGGCTGCATTTCGATGGAGCCGAAATATTGAGGCCCGTGTGCTGTGCGATGTCAGTGCACGTTAAAGAACCCCTGGCGGTCGAGATTTCCGGAGCCCTCCGCTACGGCGTCTCTCATAAGCAGAGCTGGTTCTGGGACGTTAAACCCCACATAACAACAATAATTGTGCCATACGTCCTCATGCAATGTTCTACTTCGCTCTTGCCTGTGTTATCTGAATTTCTGAGGTCAGAATTTCGCGCCTCCTGAGCGCCCTGTTTCGTGAATGTGTTGCATCGCGGATGACGCTTTAAATCAAAAGTGAAGCGAGTTAAAACGTCACTGTCAACGGTGGAGGCGCAGGAGCAGTCACGGAAAAGGCGAACGGTGAACACTTTTCTGTCTTTTCCTGAAAAAGTGACGTGTAGAAGAATGCAAAGATTTTTGTGCTGTTTGTCATTCAGTGATCGATTGCAGCGTCACTTTCCGCCAGAGAATTGTAGAACGTGAAGTCACTCGCGCTTAATCATCCAATGTGCGCCATACAAAATCTGTTACTTTAGGCGCAAGGTTTACGCGCATGCCTCTTTCATCCATTGCTTGAAAAGGGTGAAATGGAAAGTTTTTGAAGGAGTTTGATTGATTTGTGGGGTTTAGCGTCCCGAAAACAAGCTGTGATTATGAGAGACGCCGTAGTGAAGGTCTCCGGAAATTTCGACCACCTGGGGTTCTTTAACGTGCACTGACAACGCACAGCAAACGGGCCTCAACATTTCGCCTCCATCGAAATGCAGCCGCCGCGGCCGGGATTCGATCCCGGGACCTTCAGATCTGCAGCTGAGTGCCATAGCCACTAGACCACCGTGGCGGGGCATTCAAGGAGATTGAAGTACGTATTTCATCCCACTTAAACATAAGAGAACTTGTACCAGGCAAAATACATATTGACCCCAAGCATAAATCTATATCGTTGTCACATGGCTGTCAAGAAAATAAAAAAAATGTTTTTTTTTTGCTTTTGTTTTTGTGGGGCTTTACGTCCCAAAACCAGTTCTGATTACGAGAGACGCCGTAGTGGAGGGCTACGGAAATTTCGACCACCTGGGGTTCTTTAGCGTGCACTGACATCGCATAGCACACGGGCCTCAACATTTCGCCTCCATCGAAATGCAGCCGCCGCGGCCGGGATTCGATCCCGCGACCCTCGGATCAGCAGCCGAGTACCTTATGTTGGATTCCAATGGCGGAGTCGGGGCAAGTTTTTCTGCTCCTTTCGGAGCAAGTGTGTTCCAATGACAGAGTGAGGACGGGAGTCGAGAGTTCCAATGAGAGAGCCGGAGGGGACTCAGAGCGGGAGTTGCTCCGTGGAGCAGGAAAAGCTGCTCCGCCAAAATCGGCGGAGTGGACCGGAACTCTGCGTGACGCATTTCCTTTAACATGCTTGCCTGCTTGGAGGCGCGGCGGCGCCGCCGTAGAGTGTAATAGCTTTAGTATAGGCAAAGTCCTTCAATGCTTTTCTGGTCACGAAACTCCGCCGTCACTCTATGGGAGAGCTTCATACGCTGCCCAAAACTGCCGCGACGCGGCGCCACTGCGCCACAGAGGGCATCGTCCGGGCTGCTCGCGTACTGAAACGCGCGCGCACAGCGAGACAAGCTGGTGGATAGAGCGTGCGTACGTGTCCGAGTTAGCCAAAATGTTTTAAGACGACGATGCCCAACACGTGTTGCGTGCCGGGGTGCCGTTCCGGCTACAGAGGAACGACCAAGAAGGTGTCGTTGTTTTCTTTTCCATCGGACAAGGAGCAGCGCGAGAAATGGAAGCGGGCCATACCGCGGCAGGAAAGTGGCGACTTCAACTTTGAGTCGAAATATACACGAGTGTGTTCAAAGCATTTCGATGCCTCGGACATTGCCACTTCTTATGATTTTAATATCAACGGCGACGCGCATTAAAAGAACAAAGATAACTTCTGGTGTGTCTTTGTCGACAGCACGAGCGGCGTAAGTTACTGGTTTGCTGTCTCTTCTATATGAGACTGCTTATAAAACAATCGCCTAATTACAATACACTGTCAAATGTGTTCGACCTTACTTTTCACGTTCGCCATGATTATAAACTAAACGCCGCGCCGATTGACGATCGGGTTTTACGTCCCAAAACCAGCTGTGATTATGACAGATGCCCCGTGGTGGAGGGCTCCGGAATAATTTTGACCACCTGGGGTCTTTAACGTGCACCAAACTCTAAGTACACGGGCCTCAATATTTCGCCTCAACCAAATTGCAGCCGCCGCGGCCGGGATTAGATCTCGCAGCCTTCGGATCTGCAGCCGGGTGCCATAACCGCTAGACCACTGTGGCGGGGCAACACGCCGCACCGAAGATTGCTATGAAGTTAGTATTACCAGAGTCCTTCACTGCTGGCATTTAAGGACTCTGATATTACATATATTGTACCTAAGGCTCGTAGTGGGGTTTAATCGTTAGGTCGACAAATTTGAAGCGCATGGAACAGCTGTTTCTTTTTTTTTTGTCTTTAAAAGAAGGCATTCTACGGAAGCATTTCTTGCAGTAATGGTTTAATTGTTCGGGTTTTCGGTCGAATAAAATGACACCAGGAGTCTGATAATGTTCACAGTTTAATAGAAATTGAGCATCCGTGCCGTGCGAACCATCTGGCCTTATGCGCCACTTTGCGCAGTCGAGAGATTTCGCTCACTTGCGGGCGAATGGACGTGTAACAACTCTATGTTCGCGTCTGTTCACAAGTGGCACAGCAAGTGCATTATTGCGAATGTACAGCGTCTGATTTCAGGCAAATTTTGAAAAGCTGGACCAGTTGCAGTATTGCGACGAACGAGCGGCGCTCCCCCGGCCATGACGGCTGCATTTCGACGAGGCGACACGCAAGAGCAGAAAACAGGCGTGCACTTTGATTTACATGCATATAAAAACGACCCCAGCTGTAAAACATTAATCAAGGATTCCCCACTACGACGTTTCTCAAAATCATGTCGTGGTTCTGGTGCGGCAAACCCCGAATTTTTGTGTCATTTTCGACTGCGACAGCGGCGAGCTGCATGTCCAGAGCTGTTTCTTTCCTCCCGGGTGCTCATTTCAAGGCAGACGGCGCGTTCACGCAGTCACCGACGCACGCTGAATGTTCCAAGTAAGTGCGGGAACGTGAAACGATTTTTGCAGAAGTTTAGAAAGCTTGGAAATCAAAGCAGACCAACACACTACCGCAGCGGTAGCGGACGGCAGCATGCCCTCACGTGCACAGCTGCGCCCCTAGCGGCCAGTGCTGGCTCCATATGAAGCTGAGGCGGCACTTTCGTTACCAGAAAAGCATTGAAGGACTCTGGTATAGGTGTTCTGTGGTACTAGCCGCCGGTCGCGACTCGCGAGTTGTGGTAATGGCGGACGGCATGGGCTTCTCGGATGCCTCGGCAAAGCGTGCGGCATTGCTTCTGCTGCTCGATAGCGACAGCTCCGAGGCGGAAAGCTCAAGTTCCCGCACGAGTGATTCCTCGGACACTGACAGTGACGCTGAATCTTGCGCTTACGAGCGGGAATTTGAGAGGATGTTCTACAAGAGACCACGCGCAAGGTATCGTGGGTAACTCGGCAGCTTTCGCCTTGCTCCAGCGGCGCGAGTTCCGTTCCAATCGCGGATATGGAGGATTTGCTCTAGGCCAGAGTCGAGTGCTCGCTCGCAGAGTCAGTCGGCTGCTCCGACTCCGCCATTGGAATTCAACATTAGCCACTAGACCACCTCAGCAACATCATATCATCCGCGAATAGATCCCTCGGTTTCTTGAAGCGTCATTTGCGCCATGCACCATCAGATATAAAACTTCTTGCTTACAAAACCCTCATCAGATCTAAACTAGAATATGCAGCGCCCATCTGGAGCCCCCACCAGGTATACTTAATAAACGAACTCGAGTCTGTACAAAATCGTGCCACTAGATTCATTCATTCTTCATACTCATACGACGTCAGCATATCATCCCTAAAACGTGAATGTGATCTTGCTAATCTTTCTGAGCGTCGACACATCAGCAGTCTACGTTTGTTCCACAAAATGTTTCACAGTTCCCTCAACCAAGCACCGTACATCATCCCACCGACGCGCATATCTCATCGCACGACTCATCCTTATTCAGTTGCAGCGCGCACATGCTCGCACTACTACTTTTGCGGCCTCATTCTTTCTTCGCACAGCAGTGGACTGGAATGGCCTCCCCCGTGACATTGCAGCCATCACGTGCTCATCGACCTTTGCGGACAACTTATCTGCTTATTATTCATCATGAAGATCACTCTGTAACCCTCATCTGTAAACCCACCCCTTATGTAATACCCCCTAACCGGGGTCTTTAAGGTATTAAAGTGAAGTGAAGTGAAGTGGCGGGGCTAAACAAAAAATGGTGCATGCACATATGCGTAAGGGGTTTGATCTTTCAAGTATGCCCAAGAACTGTAGCTACATTTTGGCTGTTACAGCGACTGCGTATATGCTCTCTTGTCCCACTAATATTTGCCTTAGCTGAAGGGAAGAACCTTCCCTTCACAATACAGTCAGCATTAACCATCATTACAAGCAGCGCAAACAGCACGCTGAAGAGGAACACACGGCGAGTGTTCCCCTTCTGTGTTCGCGTTGACTGCGCTGCCTTTAACGATGATATCGTACCAACTCGCCCAGAAAGACACCCTTGTGACGGTCAGAGCCAGGTTTCCTTTTATTTCTTTTTGGGAGGGGGTTCCGGCACTATTTGTACCGGCTGCACAGTCATTCATGCTGTATAATTCTTGTTTTATGGCGTGATACCAATAAGCTTACTGTCGAAACAAATTTTCGCTTTAGTGGTCATATTTTAAAGCAAAGCTGTTTCAGCATGGCATAAATATGTCCTGGCTCTGCAAAATACCGTTGCCTAGCAACCAGAGACACGCCAGCGCTGCGCACCACCTGGCCTCGCCTATGGCCTATGGATCGATATGTAGATGGCAGCACCGTCACCGCGTGAGCGTGTATAGACGTTCGCCGGCGCGCATTGAAATGTACAGCGGAGCTGTGTTGGGAGCGGTTTGAGGCAGTTGTTAGCTAAATAAATGCATTGCATGCAGTCAAATGGTAATACATGCGTCCTTCAATGTCAGTTCAGTGCAGTAATCGTGCAAAACGTTTTTATTGCACGTGAAAGAAGCGTCATATGCAATTCAACGGCTGACATCACGCACCCTCACATTTTGACTTCCTCAACGGTTCTCTCCGTCTATTTTTCTTTCACCATACTTAAGTTCTCCAATGTCTACAATGTTGCCATTGCGGTTACGCGCCTGAAAGAGTTTAGCATTGAGTTCTCGCTCATTTTTAACTATTGGCGACAAAAACAAAAAAAGGGCTGTTACTGCGCGTTGAGTTGAAGCAGCAGCTTGTGTAGTCTGCTGTATCCTAACTGAAATAGCTGACTGAAATAGCTGTGCCGAACCGGAGGTGTGACGATGACATAGTGCGTGTGCTCACGATGACATAGTGCTCACGCTGAAGACACAGGCGCGCAGTGAATTTGATTGGTTGATTTCTGGGGTATTACGTCCCAAAACCACTATTGATTATCAGAGACGCTGTAGTGGAGGGTTTCGGAAATTTCGACCACCTGGTGTTCTTTAACGTGCGCTGACATCACACAGTACAGGGGCCTCAACATTTCGCCTCCATCTAAATGCAGCCGCCGCGGCCGGGATACGGTCCCGCGACCCTCGGATCAGCAGCCAAGTACCATAGGCACTAGACCACCGTGGCGGGTCAGTGAATTTAAGAAAGAGCAAAGACAGCAGTGCAATGCCAAATAATGCTGTAATTAATACTTTTTATGCTGCTTGGATAAGAATACGTGACAGCATTCGACACTGCACCGGGTCAGGGAACGAACATATTTGAGGACATGCAGGCACGTAGGCAAGGGGGGGCCAGGTCCCCCCGCCCCCCCCCCCCTTCCCCCCGAAATTCGTCCAGTCAGCCATTAACGCAGGGGTATAGAGACACAAGTACAAGTAGCGCCGTGCGTATTTCAACAATTGAAAAACAAACCACAGTCAAGGAACTCACCAAGAACAGCTACCCAAGCAGTTTTATTCCAAAAGCACTTCAATTCCGAAAACATCGCAAAGCTTGCTCATACATTCAGCGTCCGGCTCGGCACCACACTCTCCCACATGTCCTTGTCGTTAGCGAAACCATCGCTCGTACTCTCAGAAAAGAAGGCATCCGAGTGACTCACAAGCCCACGAGCACATGTTCTTTACATATTGCCAAAGACCATTAGCGGATTGAGAGAGCCCTAAGCATTGTATACAAATATGCAATGCGAGCTACATCGGCGAAACCGGAAAACCTCAAAGAAACATTTCGACAACACAGGAATGGCCTCTACAATTGTGCAAGAGATTGCAACCCGATAGCCGAACATTCCCAAGACAGCGACCACCGTATCAACCTTCCTGACACAACGGTCATACCAAATGAAACCAATTATCGGGAACAGTTACCGCTTTGTGATTGCGGAAACAGGCAGAAAACTTTGCAACGCGGGACATTTTAATATATGTAAGACAAGCTTGTTGGAAACGAAATTATCAGAACGAACTAAATGTTGCCATACGGCTTCCACAACAGAGAAAACGACCGGTACCTGCCGGTATTTCGTGCGGCCTTTCTTCGTCGCATCAGTTATGTTTAGGAAGACGATTCTCACCTGGGGTCAGGGCGCTTGGTATATGGATTGCTTCAAAGAACAGTGCAAATAATGTCAGCGACATACAGAAATTGATAGCGTTGACTCCACCGGTTCATTCCGTGCGGACATATCCTTTTCTTAACGAGAGGAGCGGTGTCTTTCTTGCTGCAGAGCTTGCAGGCGGTATATTGCGGGCCTCATTTATACAGTCGCGTAATGGCGGCAACTTAGGGAGCATTCAGGTGCCTTGTTTCACTGATGGCTGCGCGTCGTGGGAACACGCAAACGTACGGCTTTGCTTTGCTGAAGACGCAGAGTTTTTCCATGACCTGACGGCGCAAGCTAACCTAAAGCTTCGAAAAGCGGCTTTTCTTGGGAAAGCGACGGCTTCGACGACCCATAAACCCGTTCTGCTACGCTGGAACCTCTGCGAACCCCACCACCCTTTGTACGCTGCCTGTGTCGTCGGGCAGGCGCCCGCGTGGCGGAAGCAGTAAACAGGGTAAACAACGCTTGTAGTTCTGCGGAAGGGTACTGCAGGCGAGCCACGTTGATTCCATATATAGATGACCTGAAAGCTTCCCTCAAACGGCGCATTGCAAACCATCGGAAAACGCTGCAAATTTTGCAGTTTGTGTTGCCAAAGCAGGCATCCAAGGGAAAGTTTCAATCTGTGCAGAAGGCCTTCGATTTTACCTCAGAGCCATGACAACAGCGCATATTCCTACATCAAAGTGGCGAATGGGAAATCTGGAAAACTAAATGGGAAGCCATGCAAGACGAGGAACTTCCCCGCTTTGCGACGGAAGCATTAACTGAATGCGACAAAGCCCCCTTCCCGAACGTTCACACACTCCTCAAGATATTGGCAACTCTCCCAGTTACAGCTACTGCAGAACGCAGGTACTGGATACTGAAAAGAGTAAAAAATGTATTTGAGGAATCGAACAGCTGAAGAGCGGCTTAATGGCCTGGCTCTCATGTCCATTCACCTGATGCAAGTCAGTGTCGGCGAAGTTATTACTGTGATTATGGTGAAACCGCTACGCGTGAAAATTGCAGCGCGAGCCACTCTTTTGCGGTCAAGCTGCATGCTCGCTTTTTTTTTTCTTTTGCACTGACTTTTACTATATTGAAAACCACTCTCAATGTCATTCTTCATGATTGCTTCTTAAAACCAATGTTAGCGTAGTGCATCTTTTGTGTCATGAAAGCATCCGTAAGTGGGCGCCAGATTCCTTCGCATTCCTTTTTTTTCTTTTTGTCCCACCTCTTTCCGTCACTGACACTGTGTGGCCCTTCTTCGTCGAGATTACTTGGCTGGGAAGTATTCTTTGTGGTGCTCACGCACTAGCCTTACTGCAGTGTCAAAAAGCTTGCTTCCCATCTCGGGTTAACTCGCCTCTTGTGCTGTATTCGACTCTGTTGTCATTCTCTACTAATAATTAAGCGCCTTCTATATTCCCGGGCAAGATTGTTTCTTTAGCATTGTATATAATGATCATGCTGTTTATTTATTTATTTATTTATTTATTTATTTATTTATTTATTTATTTATTTATTTCAGTACCCTCAGGATCCGAGGGCATTACAGAGGGGAGTGGATTACAATTTGAATACACGTACATAAAAAAGCACTAATTTTGGGGGTTACATAGATACAATGAAAGAAACCAACAATGAAAAGTGCACAGTAAAAGAACAAAAAAAACAGGTAATTAATAAATGCAAAGCATAACAGTGTCTATTACAAAAAGGAATCAACGCAATCGAAATAACACCCAAGCTCAAGCGCGTGCCTATAAACCAAAGAATACATCGTTGCAGCGATATTTGTCAAGATATAGACGTGTAAAATAAAAGAAGAGCAAGAAAGGAAATACTGAAGAATGGAAATACTATAATCCTAAAAATAATACTATTATGATAACAGGTTAGTTACAGCAACCTTAAACTAAGAGTTATCAGCAATCTCGACGACAGATCGGGGAAGGTGATTCCAACTTGCTGACGTACGGGGGATGGATGAATTGAAAACATGGTTGGTGTGGCATGTGGGAATACCAACCTTATCACGATGGTCGATGCGGGCGGATACATAAGAAGAAGGGGTTATCAATTTATTCTTAAGAACCGGATTGTCATAATATACCTTATGGAACAGGCAGAGGCGAGATATTTTCCTACGTTGTGAAAGCAGAGGCCTTTAGGGTAAATAAAGTATGGTGCTTTTTGCAAACAATTAGGCCTTGGGCCTCCCCCGGAAAAAAAATCCTGGCTACGTGCCTGAGGACATGTGTGATGTATGCGCGCGCATGTAAAAGCGCAGTGGATAGCAGACGACGCAAGGAGCTATCTACACTAGGGAGCTTCGTCCAATCGCCGCTAGGCGCCGACTGCGTTCGGTCTCGAGGCCAATAGATACCGCCGAGGCCGCCGCTGCAGGTGACCGCGTAGAGGCAGTGGCACTTTACTGCTGATCGGAAATATTCCGATCGGAACGCCTTCCGGCCTCGGAGGCAGCGTTTCTATGGAACCGAAATGCTAGAGCCCCATGTACTCTCCGTGTGTACTGTGCGATATCAACTAAAGAATGGATGGCTTTAAATTGACGCTTTTTCTTTCATACGCTTCGTTTATCTCAAGTGCTTCAAATAGTCGCAGAGCTTCCGTCTTTTTCCTTCTCCAGTGACCGAACAGTCACACAACAAACAGGCAAAGGAACACAACAATCGAACTTTTGTTCGGTGCGCACTTCAACAGACTCATACGTTTAAGGAAGCAGAGTCTGTAAAGTAGAATAATTTTCTACGTGATTTAATTAGTATTTTGCCATGTCCTCCAACACGGGCAACGGCTGCTGTCCTTCTAAAGGGCACTAGTGAGCAGAGGTCTGGCAAAAACCTATTTCCTCAAAGGTACCACCACCTCTGGCAAACAAGAATACTCACAGCTCGTCCGCTATCACGATGTAAACAAGGTGTTGCACCATGGCTTCCCAAGACAGCCCATGGATCCAGACCCTACAATTTTCAATGTTTATATATATATATATATATATATATATATATATATATATATATATATATATGCGTTGAGAAACGACGGACGAACGTGCGAAAATGTTTATTTGTTCCAACGTTTCGGCAGGAGGGCCTGCCTTTGTCAGGCAGGCCCTCCTGCCGAAACGTTGGAACAAATAAACATTTTCGCACGTTCGTCCGTCGTTTCTCAACGCATACAAAGTACTGGATCCGCAGAAACGCTACTTGATATATATATATATATATATATATATATATATAAACTCTGACGAAGGCAGGCCCACCTGCCGAAACGTTAGTAAAGAATTTGTTTCGAACGTTTGTCACCCTCTTCCTCAAACACATATTTCACCGGATCCATCGATTTTCATTCGCTCATATATATATATATATATATATATATATATATATATATATATATATATATATATATATATATATATATATATATATATATATACAAACAGACACGCGCACTTGTTTGGTTTGCAAAAAACTCTTCATACCTGGGGATGAGACTGTCGGATTTTAAAGACGATAGTCTTTCTTGGGATGCCTAAACGCGAAAAGCAGTCGCTCTTCTTGTCCCCCGATCCAACCGTCCGCTCAAAATCAGGCGAGAAACTATACACAAGTGGCACGGGGTTATACACGACAACATTATACAGCGCAAAAGAAACCTCAGGCTTATTCTGAGGCAACATGTATGTACACAGCCGTGATCCGCAGCGCTCACTTAATTCATATTGGAGTGTTTTCTGCATGAGTAAATGACATATGAACGCGTTAGAAATGGTGCCGAAGAGATGCTACACGTTAAAAACAACCCAACAGAAGCCGCGGCTCTGTACTCGGCTTTATGCCAACAGGAATTAAAAGGTCCCCGCAGAGCACGCGAGAGCCCGGCGAACGCGGGAAATTTGAAATTGATTTAGCAAAACCTACATTCATGGTGGGAGGAGTGAGAGGGAAAGGGGAGAAGCCGTTATGACGTTTGAGGGGTGGAAGTAGACAGTCGTCTTTGGACGCCTTTTGCAGAGAAGCAAGCTGATATGCTGCCATATTTTTTGTTGTAGTTGTTCTTGCGCGCTGAAATTTGTATGAAATAAAGCTGTCTATATAGAAAATTAGTCTTTGAGACGCGCTGGAAATGTTAAAGCATATAACAGTCATTGCTATTAATATAAGGCGCCGCGAGCATGTCCCGTATGGTCTATACAATATAAGCGTATTTACGGCACCTTCTCTTTGCGTGGAAAAAGCGCGAATGTTTCAACACTTACTCGCCGAACAAGTGCGCCCACATGAGTAGCTTTGCCCTGTCGTTTTTTTTTCTTGTTCTTGAGCGGTAGTTTATCGGCTTTCACGGTGTCTTTTCGCATTCGCATCGGCCTGCATGCCTCTCATCCGGCAGTGCGTGAGCGCGACGTTTGGCTGAGTTCACGGTTGCGGAATAGGACCGTGGCTGTAGTTTCGTTTCGCGGATGGTTTCTTTTCGGTGCTCTCAGACCGATGTCTGACTGGTTTCTAAACTATCAAGGAGTGCCCGCTTATCACATGATCGTTCATCGCTTACTCGTTTGCTGCTTACTGGTTTTAGGACTGTTCACCGGCGGGGGATGGTACGTACTACTGTTGACATGCCTTCACGCTTGCGTGCGCGTAAAAGTCGTATAATATTTCATTGGTCGTCCTTGACGAGAACAAGCTGATGGATTTTATGTGCCGGTGAGGAAGGTGCGCACCCGATCTCACATGTTTCCCGCCCCTCGGTCGGAGGTGTGCTGTTTTCTTCTAATGGCTCAGTGTACGGGAAGTGCTGGTAACTAAGGATTTTCCATGTAGTTCGTGAAGCTATAGCGGCAGCCATACTGTGTATGCAGGGGTCCGCGAGGTGAAAAAAGGCCGAACCGCAGAAAACGCTGTGAACATTGCATACTCAAAATAACATTATGCACCGAGCCATAAAATTATTAAATGTTTTCCTATTCTCAGTATGAGTCTCATAATAACTCAAGACTGTTGAGGATCAGTTCTGACTCATTGATGCGCTGAACACAAGGAACAACAGAAACTTTCGGTTTCTCTCTGCAACAGGCTTCCGTCATGGCACTTGCACAGAATGTTTCTCTCGCGGTGCTGAAACTTACTGTAAATAATCTGTGAACTTGCACCATTTTTTTTACCGTGTAAGCAGCAACTTGGGAGTGGCAGAGACAATATATCACAGCAACGGTGCCCTTTTTGTTTTGTTTACTTTGGCGGCCGGTAATTATGCCGTAGGTCGTCGCGGAACATGGTAAAACGCGTTAGTCTACATGTCAAACAGTTTTGATTAGGCAGTAGGCAAAATATTCCACAAGTGACGAAAGTGAACATTCTTTGACATGCGGGCTTCCTATCTCCGATCTCTGTATACGGCACGCACAACTACTTCGCTAAAATCGTAACCTGACAAGAACCTGCCGCCGCATCCCTGTACATGCTGCGCTGTCGTGAGATTTTTTGTTTCCGATTGACAAGGGCGGTGCGGAGCAAGAACTCTATGTATCGCGCCAGTTATCCCCTTTGAGATGTGAGGGATTTCTCATCAGTGCTAATACCGCTATATCAACTGCGCCAATCACTGTGTTGATCTACGACCGCTAACAACAACAACAACAACAACAACAACAACAACAACAACAACAACAACAACAACAACAATAATAATAATAATAATAATAATAATTCCTGGGGTTTTACGTCCCTGAATGACGACATGATTCTGAAAAATGCCGTATTGGAAGGGTCCCGAAAACTTCAACCACCTGGCGTTGTTTAACGTGCGCTTGCATCGCACAGCACACGGGCTTAAAAATTTGGCCTCCATCAAAATGCAGCCGTCATAGCCGGGATTCGATCCTGCGACTTTCGGAGAGCTATGATCGTCAGATATAGTAACATTTTAGGGAAACAAAAACAATATCAGTAGTTAACTTACGCATTCATGTTCGCGACTGGCACTACGATATTTCGCACTTTTCTGGACAGGGCTGTACCCGAGGTTTACATTGGGGTTTCATCTATCAAGCCTACCCGGCTGCCATTTGGTTCCGTGTTGTGCCTGTCATTGCGGAAATTTCGCAGCATTTGCATATATGAAACGTCTAACTGCCTGTAACAGAACGAGACGTAAACAAGAACAACGACCGCGGCTGTAAACAGTAGGCGTCTAGTGATGCACGTTGCATACTTTATGCGACAAGAACTACATTTACCTTTCGTTAGCGCAAACAAATTAAAATAGCGGTTTCCATTTATCCTATTGCTAGTTTCAATCACGACAGAAGGCAAAAAAAAAAAAACGTAAGGTGACCTAGAACGCGCATAAAGTGTTTGACGAGGACACACATCCAAGCATTAGCGCGCGCGTGCTCCAAGCCGCCTCGCACACACTAGAGCGGAGAAAGGCGCGAGTTTGCTTGTTGCCGCGTGCATCCTATAGTCCTGTAAAAACAGTCCGTATAGTAGCGATGCGCTGCAACATTCTGCTATAATTTCTGCATGCCACCTCAAAGGGCATAATTTTTATGAAATTTTGAATATAACACAACACTCCCATCATGGTTTCATAGGCTACACATTAAAATAATAAAACGCACTCTAAATGTGCGTGAATTGTGCCAAGCCACTGAAATCTTAGTGGTATGTTCCAGTGGACCTCTGCGTGCCCTTTTTTTGATATACCAGCATTGTTCACGACGGATGACTATTGTTTGCCTGTTGGCATTCTGTTACGGCGAGGAGCGCGACCACCACCGAGTGATGGCACCACCTGCACATGTCCGAAATCTTGGGAATGGCAGTTCCTACCTCTGCCAAGTTAAAGTGCCTGTGAAGTATGAGACAGTAGAATACCGTTACGAAGAAATCGGTAATCCAGGAGATACTGATAACTTACATGAATATGACTTATGCACCAAGGAGGGACATCAAGGCGTACGTTCTAATGTTAACGGGAGAAAATGTTTTTCAGCTCTTGCGTCCATGCATAAATATATTGGGAAAGTAAGTAACACAACAACTACAACAAACGCGTGCGTACTACACATGATCTATATTGCTCCACGATTGACAGGCGTTGACACCATGCCAGTACCAGGGTGAAAAATTTCTGTCCACAGATCTATCTACTGCAGAAATGGTACTCAGTTTCGAGCGATCCTGATACAACGAAGATGCATAATGCACTCGTAAACGTAATTTTTAAGGAATTTTTGCTCTTGAATAAATCAGCATTACCTTGCCCTTGCTTCTCTGTTTTCTCTGACATTCATCCTCGCCTCATAATTTGAGATATCTGTGCTGTTCGTTACGCTGCCTTCACAAAACACTTCGTTTACAAGTAAGGCTACTGCTTGTGAAAGGCATTACAACCATTGTAGGAACATTGCAATTCTACTATCATGAATAAAGAAGCATGAAATATTTTTGTGTGGCAGTTACCTACATATGTGTTGTGTATAGGTTACGGGCCCGCCTAAAGAGTTGAAATTTGTGCCTGATCCTGTTGACAGTGCGCAATATCTCCTTTTTTTGCCGTATCCGAGGTGAAGCCACAGAAGAACAAAATAAGGCTCAGCATCCGTGATGCTTCTAGTTACATAGGCATACCGACACGATTTTGTTCTTTCTTCGTCACCTATATGCCAGCGTAGTGCTTGCTTCCCATTCTGCACTTATCTCAAGAGGAGGAGTACTCGCAAATCCTTTCGTGCCTCGCTGGGCAACGCAACGACAGGATAAAACTACTGTCTGAAGGCGTCGCACGAGACTCAAACGCCGCTGTGCAATGAGAGAGAAAGTGTGCACGGACGGAAAGACTGAATGCCTCTGAATTCAGTTCTCCGTACATACAGCGTTCAGATTGGTTGTACACGTGTCGAATCGCACTCACTATTATGATGGGTTTTGTCTGGACATGATTACAAATTTTTGGCTTACACATGCACTCTACATCGCTTGTACCAACTTCGGCTGTCTCTAGAAATGGTGCGGACCTTACTTGACCGACGTTAAAAAAACGAAAAAAAAGGCCGAACTCTGTGTGGTCACGTCGCCATTGCTTAAATCGGTTGTGTTCGAAACGTAGAGCGAGAAACAGGTCCTAGTTGCAGGTATCTGTCTTATCCTCGTCGTTGAACCGCGACTTACATGCGCTCAAAGAATGCGGCCTTCTAGGGTGAGTGCACGCGAGCCGCGCTCCGGTGTCCGGGCAGTCCGAAGCTGACCGCTTGCCAGAAACACAGATATCACTGTAAAACTGAATCTTATTTTTGATTGGTATTTCACGGGCGGGCGATTACTAGTGCAGTGCGCCAGACGATCTCAGTGCAAATCGCACTCAGTCATCTGCCTCACAACACTAGCAATCGCACACCCCTTACGTAAGCATTCCTCAGTGCAGTCCTGATGTTGTTTAACCAGAAGGGTTGTGCAGTACGATAGCAATATTTTGAAACGTTCTGCAATTTGAATGCAAGCACAGGAACCTTTTTTATAATAGTCATACACAACTGTGCCCCTCCCATATTTCTTTTAACCAAGCTTTCTAAATCAGCAAAAGTGGAGCGCTTAATTTGCCATAGATAGTGCACTAAAAAAAATTGGCTGCGTATCAGCGTGCTTCGCTACAAATGACGTTGAAAGGTGATAGCCTTCTGCCGGCCGTACTGCGCTGTGTGAGATATTGGCGCCATCTGGCAGCGCCGTCGCGAAAAATGTGCTCGTGCAGAATCCCTGGACCCAGCCAGGTGGCAGCACCAAATTGCTGGCAGAGGCCTTTCTCGTGCGTCGCGTCGCGTCTTTAGCGCAGCCTAAGAAACACTAGGGTCTTTAAACACTGGGGTCTTTAGAATTACGTGTCCATGTATTTTCTAGTAAAGAAACACACCACCTAATGCTTTATATTGATGTCGCGCCTCGCGTATGCGTAATATTTGCTTTTTGATCGACAATGTTCACAAGTATGAACGCATCTAGCATTTCAAGATGGCCGGGCAAGTGGTTAAACGTTGACCGGGTGGCTGAACCGTGTGACAGACTGACAAACAGAAAGACAGAGCAGAATTCCTTTGTTCAAGTATCCCAAAAAGGCTATAGTCTTTAAAAGGGATAGAGTGCGCTTGCGAACACGACGCTGCGATGTAAAGCTTAACACCGTTGCCTGGAAGAGAGTCGTGACACTGGGAAATCGGCTCGAGCTTTCCTCGTCTGTTCGTCTCTGCGATCACCGCGGGTGGCATTGCACAGCACGAAGCAGGTGCTGTACATGCATGGTGCATATCACCCGAACGGTCGTCGCCGTCCCAGAATGTGGCCATTGGTGACGACTTTGCGCTGTATTTGCCACTGCACGACCGTGCCTGGCTACCAAAATTTCATATCGGCTCCGTGGGCACTTTCTGGCTATTACAATGTTTTATTTTTGTGACTTTACCAGGCATTTAAAAAATTATTTGTACATTTAGGAACTAAAAAAGGTAAAGACGCAGTGATTTTAGCTTACCTGCCCTGTTGGTGCACAGACACACGTGTATTCTATTTTTTTCAGCAAATGACGACACAACTCTAGAAGCGGCTTCGAAATGTTTCCTCTGCATTCGGGTGCTGCACGCGGACGCGTCAATCCGCATGGCATAGAAAACGTGAATAGTCGCGGAAGCGTGCTGAAGCTGCTTCTGCATTTTTTCGCGTGTTCCTTCCTCGGGCTTAAGTCGGATACTGCAACTGATGCGATGTGAGATTATTACTGTTGCGTACCTAAATGTCCGTCATTTCAGTGGAGAGGCCGCGACGCGTCATTGTGTCGAGAGGAGCAGACGACGCGCTACGATGGGCAACGCAGAACTTTGCAGCTTATATAAAAAGATCGCAATAACAGCGAGGAATCGAAAGACACTATGCTGGTTTGTTTGGAACACTTTACTCGCGGCGAGTTCTGTCGCTTCGTTTAGTAGAACATAATTTCTACCAGTGTTATTCTAATATCGGACAGGCTTCTCATATGGCGTTTTCGTTTACGCAAGTTCTTTGTGTATTGGATGTACGCGAAATCCGGCCACACTCTTCTGCGCCAGCTATCGCGTTACAGATGCTCAAATCAACCGGTAGAAATATTGTAACTCGCGTTTTGACGCATGCAGTACAGTAGTGATGCGGGAGATATGATGCATAGGCGTACGTTGTCTGCTTTGACTAGGCGCTCTATCAGGCGATCTATCCGAGCACTGTCGTGGTGTGGCTCAACATGGCGCGTCGCCATCTCATCTGTTCTGAAGAATTGTAAGAACAACTGCAAATAGCGTTTGTTCAAAGTTTTGGGGCGTTCGCGTACGCAGCGTACCGCTTGTTCGTTTTACGACGCTGTGCACGCAACTGCATTTCGGCGCTATGAATGCGTTTCTAAGAAATGCATGCCCAGCTTTCCGGGGCACCGACTACTGTGGCGAAGCCGACCCTCGACCGAAGCGCTCTGCTTAACTCTAGGGGAAAGATTTTACAGCATAAGCTGTTATGAGATCAGAACAACGGCGCCGTAGTTGTCCGCCGCCGCCGGTGTCCGCCCGTGTCCGTAACCAATATCGCTCCTCGTGAAGAACAGGACAACTGCTGCCATCTATTGGCGCTGATTTCCTCCGCATAGCCTTCGCAATGTGTTTTTACGAAGCGCTGCCTCGTGAAGCAGTTTTGTCGTATCGCTCCATGCATCACGCGACAGGCGACGTGCTCAGCCCCGACAGCAACCTGACGTGGCTCTTCGATATACCTGATGGCGCCTCCTCGCAAGATGCGGACCGCAGCTGAAGAAGTGAATCGCAGTGTTACGCGCGCGGCTGCAGTAGGGCGACGTCGGGCACAGCAGACCCCTGTGCAGAGAGCAGCCCAAACCGTAGAGTTATGGCGCAGGGGATACGCATCGCCTGTACTTGCACTAGTTTCCCCAAGCGTTTACAATGGCCTCTAGGAAGGTCGCTCCATCAGCTTACGCTGTCACTGTCCTGCGATTCCGCGCAGGCCTGGCTCTTTTTTCTTCTTTTCTTCTTTCTGATTAGATTTCAATGTGGTACAGGCACGTATGCATAGTCATGGGAGGGGCGGGCAGCGGTGGGCGCGACATATGGCCCCTCATACGTGCCGCACCATAATGTTTCCTACAGCAGCTTCACTGCAGTGTGTATTTTTTATGAGGCGGAGTATATGTTACAGGTATGGAACTTTTGTCATGCAGTGAAGCCCACCAGCAGTGGAAATTGGCGCTGTCTCATATGTATGTAGTTGTGTTCCTCGATTATAAACCCAGCGCACGTGTTGTCGCTAGTCGCTGTACGAGCGCCTGCACGTTGTAATATATTTACAGGCATCCTTCGAGAGAACCTGTTTCTGACATGTCTGAACACATTAGCCTTAGAATTCAGTGTTTATAATGCGCGGACAACCTACCAAGTGTACAGCGAAGGCCAGTTTATTTATTCGACACGCAAACATTTAATTGTAACGAGTATCTATCTTGATTGAGGAAAAGGGCGGACCATATATTTTTAACGCTGTTTTTCGTAACAGTGAAGTGAAGGGAAATAATGATCGGGAATTGTGCGATCATCTAGGTCTGACTGACCTATAGCTATGCTAGCCTGCTCGCACAGTGAACTTGCAGCAAGACTGCCGTGGAGCTGCTACGGAAGTCAATCTACTTCAAGCTCTAGCTCCTTCTTGCATTAAATGCGCCCTCGTGAATTTCTTAGAGGGTTCAAAGATATCGGAAAAGTATTAAACTATATAAAGTTGGTGCATGCATCGCTATTATTAACAAGAGCTATGGGTTCAATATTCCTTGTATCTTCTGCTTGTTGCTATATTTGTCGCTATGGACATGTCCGTTGTGGTAAAGGTGCCGCAAATAAGAGACAGTCTGCAATCAGTATGCGCTATGTGATCATGTTGAAGTCGACTGTGTGGACGGTGCGGATGTGTGAACATTTGTAACATATGAATTTCTCGTCTAATGGACAGTTGTACCAGAAAAGTGACTATATGTGTGATGTGATGAAATATGCGTGTCGGTGCCCGAGTGCCTGTATTCGTTGACTTGGATGAACTGTTCAAAGCTCTGTGATGTAAACCACCCTGCAAGAGAACAGGAGTAGCCGGCGCCGCACATGGGCACCAACCTCTCCTTCAATTACATTTATTTAAAAAAAATGCACGGATATTCCTTATTGTGTACTGACACTGCCAAATGCTTACATCAATACATAAACCACTGAGAGGCAAGAATATTAATCCAAATTGACGACAGAGTCAGCAATGACGTCAAAGTTGAGGTTCATGATAGTCCTCATAATCTCTCTGAATTTGAGAGAATGGTCCCGAAATTGCACAACAAACTAGAACACGCACAAAATCTCTAACACAACCAGAAATGAAGCATTGATTTCCTGACGTAACGCACGCTATCGGGTTTGCAAGTGCTGTTCTGTTTGGCGTTTGGCCTATTTGGCTAAGGAATTTCTATAGGTACACCGAAGCGCCACTTTTGTTCGGTCTCACAGGGTCGCCAGCATGAAGCGCTGTTACATTGCTAACATTGGGCAATGTTTTGGTCGGTGTTTAGTCTCGTGCCAAAACAGCACCCACACAAACAAAGGAGACTGAACAATCCTGAAAGCCTTCGCCCACCCTGTCATACCAAATCCGTAGCGCGCACAAGAGCCGCGCCCACACTTCCTGACGTTGCAGCGAGAGAACGCGTTGAGTTCCGAACAAAGATCTCCGATCGCCCCCCTGGTCAGTTGCTGAAAACGTGTTCGCGACCCCCAAGTGCATGTCGAAGCCTAATGATCACATCGCCCGCAACGTGAAGCTAGAGTCGAGTGCGCATTTTCTGTAATTATGTAGCCGGTACGCTTTTTCATTCCAGTCACAGAATACCACAATTCCTTGCCACTGTCATTCTTGACCCTCATCTAATTAGTGCAGTGGACGAATGCTCATTCCTTGGTGTTACTTTAGACATAAACTTAAAATTTACGAAACACATGGTCAATTTGAAGCGGAAACTGGCTCCTGGCATTACAACTTTACTTAAAGCTAGGCATTATTTCAGCAAGCCCACACTACTAACTTCGTATTATTCTTTCATTCACAGTTACCTGAATTACTGCATCACATCGTGGGGTACAGCTTATCCATCGCATATAACGCCGCTACAACATTTGCAGAAGCAGGCCATCCGTATAATAACGTCCAGCTCCTTCAGTTGCGGCATTTCCGACGTGCTTCACAATCACAGAATCCTTTCAGTGCATAGCCTTGTTAAATATAATTTCCATATAGTGTTATTTAAACTAATGAACAGCCCTCGTCCAGTGAGCATAATGCCAAGGCTATTTTAGTCAATATCAATCGAACAAAATTCGCAGCTAACAATAATTTATTATTGCCATTAGTCCGTACTAATTATGGAAAACACTTGGGTTGTTTCGGATCGTTATCGACTTGGAACGGCCTTCCTCTAAATGTGAAGCAGTAATCGTCGTTAGCTCCTAAACAAAGAAAAAGAACGTCATTGCATTTCTTCTTTGTAACTTAGAATCCTCAGATGTGTAAAATTATCTTCACTTGCTCTCATTTCCTGCACTGTTCTTACTGCCGCACTCGCTCATTTTTCTCATCGCCCATTATTCATTTATTCAATGTTTCTTTTTAGGGGCGAAGCTCCTTAGGGCGTGGGTCTGTACATCCCATGGTGTTCGTTGTTGGTGATGTACGTAGCCACGTCAACTTTTATAAAAAAAAAATTCCGAAAGTTATGTCCTCTGCCTCGATTCGAACCCAGGCTCTCGGCGTGGCAGTCGAGCGTTCTACCACTGACCTACGCCTGTGGTCGAAAAATCATCGCTAAAAGACCTAAACAGGTATAATGTCTCCCGCGCAATCGCATTAACAAACGTAATGTTACGTTGAAGAATAGTAATACACCGCTACACGACGACGCGAAAATGGATTGTATAACGAGGTCGAGGCACCATTTGCAAGAACACAGAGCTGCGTGCTTTGTAGCTTTGAACTCATTACGGAGGCACTGGTAATTATGGCGTAGTGGGTACTTCCCTACTTGGCAAAATGATAAGTTATGGCGCAGGAGATACCTACCACTTCTACTTGCACTAGTTTCCTCAAGCGTTTAAAGTGGCCTCTAAGAAAGTAGCTCCTCCTGCTTACGCTGTCACTGTCCTGCAGTTCCGCGCAGGCCTGGCTCTAGCACAGCATATCCCCCTTAAACGCGAGATCCCAGCGTACGAATACAGTGTTTCTCACGCCTTTACATGATGATCGACTGGGCGATTTACGCGAAAGATTCACGGTTTACCGATGATTCCCTCCGGAGCTTCGCCCACTCATCATCATTCAACCCGTGGATATGCTGTGATTTATTTTTATTTTGTTCTAAACGGTGTTCTTGTTCTATTTGCATTGATTTAATTTCGATTATTTGCAGTTTGCACTACTTTTTCTCTTTATAACTTCTTCGACGCTGTTGACATTCTTGCATTCTGCTTGTACATATAATACGCATTTTCTGACAGGAGGTCCCCCTTCAGCATGTATGTTCTATATAAAAATAAACTGAAACTGAATTGAAACTGATATAACGCATCTCCGTTACGACAGTGGTGTCTGTTGGGCGCTGTCACCGAAAGCAACCTTTCGACACACCCTGCTGAATCCAACAATGAAGCCTAGGTAGGCATAGGGAAATTATTTGTAGTTGTAGTGCAGTAACTATGACATACACGAAAGGAATTTAAGCGAACGAAAAAAATGCATCTTTCGTCGGTGGAGACCGAACCTAAGACAGGTGTGTTTTTTTCCTTCATTTTATATTTCTTCTCATTTTTTTGTGATGATTACTACCCCCCCCCCCCCAACAAAAAAGATGCAAATAATTTCCTCTATACCTTCGTAGGCTTCATTATGTGTTGGATTCATTTGGCTGTGTCTAACAAACAAACGAGCCCTAGATCCATTCTCCTTTCGTTATTTCATGTACTTAGGTGTGTTTCGTGTGCGCGTTTCGCTCGAATTGTGATCTCTTCAAAGGGGCCCTCTAACACTTTTTTCGCACCCGTTTTCATGTGCGTATTGCGTAGACTGGAAGGTGGACAGACAAATGCTACAAGAATGACAGCGATAGGAGCAGGCAGTGCAAAGTTATTAAGGAGACAAAGTTCAAAATACAAGCAAAAGAATGCGGACCCTCAACTTGGATTTCGCGGGGTCAGGTGATCGCATTTCACTCTCCACAAACGTCATAGAGCTCGGCCAATGGAATTGGCTTGAGGCGCCTACGTAGAGGAAGTTCGTACGCCATCGTTGCCTGTTCGCTCCAGTGTAGTGATGATGCCGTTGCCATGCCAACAAACAACGCGGAGCGAGAGCGTGCCACACTGTCAGTTATGAGCTTTTCTGACCGCTCCCACTTTTAAGAGCGGACACTCGTGCTTCGAACCGATGCTTTACGCGTCGTTCCGTGTTAAGACACTTCAAGGCAAGTGCCGTCGTCTTTAAACTCGCCGTCATGACCACTGAGAGGGGCCGGCGAATACGACATACTCGGCAATGTTTCTTCACGGGTTCTTCAGCTAAACGGGCAGACATGGAAGCATAGAAGTGGGAATATGAAATTTTAGCGTGTCAACACAACCCCAATGCGCAAAGCACTTTGCGTAGAGCGGAATACCGGGTGTAAATATTGCATGCGCAAGCACGGCAGACCACCTGGAGCGGTTGCCGTCCGCTTCGAATCTTTTGAGTGGTCGTCGCGCGCTATGTAGCCCTCAAGTTGCTGACGGTTTTAGTTGCTTTAGCTTTGTATGATGAAGCTTCGACGGTAAAGCACCCGCGAAAATTCGACACCGTTTCTTAGCGCGACACAAATTGTCGCGGCTGTAGGGTAGCGAGTGGCTGCGGCTATCTCGGAGGACATAGATCACGCGGTTTTGCTTGTTCTGTTTACCACCCACAGCTGGCGCCACTTGACTGTGACAAACAACGCTATCCGATATCCAGTACGTCTTTGCGTATACCGGTTTAGCGGACACATTCGAATTCCCTTATAGCGCTGCGCGCGATACAACACACTTTGACAGAACGGAAAATTCCACCCAGTGGTTCAGCGCTTTAGCGAGTCGCGAACGTGCACAGGAGAGTTGAAACAAAGGAATTCTTTTCGTATGGACATACGACTCGTGTAAGCAAAAGGCAAGAGGCGAAACGGGAGCCAGCGCCTCTATCGCGTTTTATAATTGTTCTACTACGACTGCGTCTATTGGCGTTCAATGAAAACCTACGCAGGCGAAAAAACAAACCCCAATATTACTTGCTTACCGACGTAGTGCCCCGAGCACTTATAGTGCTTCTTTCATCCAATCACCGGCTCGAGCCCTAAGTGCTCGTTCACACAGCCGTCAAACGGCCCGTCACGTCACCGTCACGGGCGCCCGTTTTCGTCAGGGGAGAGGGTTTCCGAGACGTTTTCTCCTCAAAAACGGTTTGACGGAAACGTAGAGCAATGCTCTACGTCGCCGTCAACCCATTACGTCTCGGAACCCTCTCCCCTGAAGAAAACCGGCGCCGTGACGGTGACGTGACGGGCCGTTTGACGGCTGTGTGAACGAGCACTAAGTCGTCATTTCCGCACAAATAGTTCTGACGCGCGCCACTACGCACTGATGCGGTCGGCAGCGATGTGATGATTTCATTGATCGATTAAATTATTAAATCAACTGATATGGGCGGTTTGACACCTGCCAAAAATATCCTCAGCCATCTGTCTACGCGACCCGCAAATAAAAAATGGGTGCGAGGAAAGTGTTAGAGGGCCCCTTTAAAGCCAGAGCAGCTGCCGTATGAATTTAAATTATTATGAGCCTAGTATGAAGAGTTCATATTTGTGTATACCCCGTGCAGTATCTGGCAGAATCAAAATGCTTAGTGCGCAGTTGCATGGACATTTCCCATTTGTCTTATCTCGCTGGGCAGCGCCGTCGTCACTTCAGAAACCTTCATCTTTATGGTAGCTCCTTTGTCTGTATCGTATACAATAGCCACTCTAAACCATTCATGTTCAAATTTTACGCTGGAATTAGTTCCTGATAAGAAATCCACAGGACCTTGCAAAACCTTCGCTGGCTTTATTGCCTTGTTGGTTCTCTCTACCGCAACCTGGATGAAAGACTAGTTTATCTCCACCAATTAAGCAAAAGAGGGGCACTTCTCATGGTAACATATGTAATGCGTGGTGTACTGAGCCGCATGTATACACCGACGCTGTCGCATTAAAAAGGGCTACATAAACTGCTTGATTCCGACAGTCAGTGCACACACTCCAAAATGTGAAGCGGCTAGTTACTCCAAGCGCTTTCGGTTGACAAAGTTTCGGCTCATACGAGCGTGGTCACCACGTTTCTCCCTGTTAATGAGTGATGCCACCTTACGCGACAAAAATTACATTCAGAATGACCAGATCACGTGCGAGCACCATTTGATTCTGCGAACTGCCGTAATCCACGCCTGCCGCCTCTGCTGCTCGCGCCACTTGCCCGATAGACTGTAGATCTTCAAGGGCAGCTCTCGGCCGTTCCTGTGTCGTAAACTGTTTCTGACAGTCCGCAAATCACATGTATTGCGTGTTTGCTTTTCTTTAGTAACCAAGGAGCGGCAGACATCGAAAAAAAAGCACAAAATTAAAGCCTCGAGAAGGACGTTGTGCGCGCGCACAGTTCAAAAGACTTGCGAACCCAATCACCCCAGCCCCTCCCCTTCACTTTACCAGTTCGGTCTCCCCGCTAGTGTGGCGGATGGCGCTGCGCGAACCTACAAGGTTGGGCTCCTCATCTAGGTGAAAAGTCATTCCCGTAAAGGTATTCCTCTGCTTCTATCATATGTTTATTTTCTTATTTGTACGGGTGAAGGCTTAAGCCAGAACGTGAAGGGGTAACGTGCTATGTGAGGCTGCCTTGGATCATTGAAGTGCCGCTCGAATTTTAAGCTTGCAGTTTGTATTTCACTGACCATCAGACTTGTTGGTTCTTATCATGCTATGACAATCCACTTCTGTGATTTCATTCGGCACACTGTATATTAGTAAGCAAGGGGCTCTAAAAATGTGCTTGAGTAACACTCCAAAGAACTCGTGCCGGCATTTGGGCAACGTAAGCTTCATGTAAACGCCTCAACGTATGGCGACTCTGGTTATACCTGTCTCATGACCTTATTGGTAGCCGAAGGATTACTAAGGCTGATTCAGCAGCAAGAGAAGTCATGTTAGCCCATTTTATTGCAGAACGACGACAACATACCTTAATTAACTTTTGCAAACTCTAAAATAATTGCGCAGTGTCTTAAAATTCCTGATACATTCACAGGCCCTAACACACTAGACAGTCTTTGCGGAATGAGCACACAAGAACTTCAGAACGGAAATACCGAGAAAAGTGTGAAAGGTAGGAGCCATTTACGAAATTGGAAACATAAGCGTGCGCACAGTAAACGACCTTTCTGATCACCGGGAAAACCGGGAAAAGTCAGGGAATGTTTAGCCACCGGGAAAAGTCAGGAAATTGTCAGGGAATTCGTCAGCCAAGCGAGACATGTCAGGGAAAACTGTCGTGGGGCCTGCCCACACTACTAATGACTCGCACAGCCGATCGCTTTGGGCGAAACGCTAGCGTCAGGGGAATAAAATTTCCATAGAAGGACTATAGGAGGTGTCCAAATTCCACGCTCAGTTTGCTTTTTTTAATGCAGGGAATCTTGAAGGCAATGCATTTTGGTAGCAAATCTTGGAGGCGATGTATTTTGGTAGCCAATCTTGGAGGCGATGCATTTTGGTAGCGAATATTGAAGGCAATGCTTTCTTACGACGTCAAGTGCCAAAATTACGTAATCGATGTGGAAGACGGCATGTTTTCGCCGTCGCCTATTTTTGAGCCATCGTTTGCACGCACTAACCTCTACTAAAATTAGTTAGCGCGTTCTGGCTGCAGAGGCAGGGTAACGTAGCACATCGAGCCGAGCCACGACAAGCCGCACGCAATAAATCCAGCATGGCGACGTCCCTTTTTTGTACCACAGCCTGTGGTTGTACAGTGCGACTAGGCTCTACTACGACTGAAACTGTGTGAATTGTGAGCTTTGCGTTTTCGCGGACGTTTTCCCGGAGTTCCTGCGTAGTGCGAATTGTGGTGTGCGACGTTGTCCGCGACTAGGTGCTTCTGTGATTTGAGGTGAACATATCCGTATATTTCTGTGATGACATATTCCGGAGAGAAGAAATCCGTCGGACCTGCAGCATTTCCGACGCGAGTATCAGTGTCGCGCGCTGCTTATCAGTGCTGCGTTTCGATGTCACGCGCCGCAAAATATTTTTCATCGAAGATGTCAGGAGGCAAGAAGTGTTCCCTTGATGCGGAGTGGGCGAACCCAAGTGTCTCCGACTATGCAAGTTGGATTAGGCCTGTGGAAAATGATCCGCACGAAGCCATGTGTACAGTTTGCCGGAAAACGTTTTCGCTGAGCAGCATGGGTCACAGCGCTGTTTCAAGTCATACGTCTAGCAAGAAGCACATTGCTGCATTGAATTTTCTCAAAAGTGCTTCCCAGTCAGTTTTTAAGAGCCTGACAGACGCCTCGCCTAGCAGTAGCGCTGGATCTGCGCCTGCAGCTCTGATTGAAGAGGTACAAGAAAAAAAAAGCAAAGGCTGCTCAGTGAAGCGCAACTCGAAGCTTCCATTCTTCAAGACGAGATAAACTCTCTCAAACCCTAATTGATTATGAGGGCAGTTACAATAAATGTTTTCCTCTACAATGAAATGTGTTTTCTGCATACCCTTTTTATATGCTTCACGGACCATTTCCACAATATGATGTCTGTTGTATAGGTCAGGGAATTTTAGCTAAAATGGTCAGGGAAAACCTGGAAAAGTCAGAGAAATTGAATTCTCCAATTTGCTAGACAGTCCTGATTTAACTTGCCTTGCGTTTTTGCCGGAATGTCCTCAGTGATAGGGGGTTTTGAGGAGGAGGGGACGATGCAGTTAACCTTCACCTAGAGAAACTGTATAAGCTGCCTCCCTGCGGGAAGCTATACAGTAACTCTACTTTCGCCCAACCAAATGGAGAACTCTGTGATTACAACCGCCCGCGTATCAAGCTGCATTGCGTTGACTGGCTGACGTGTAAACGACAGACTACTTTAGAATAGAAACAAATGTAACCAACGAGCTGCCCGATGACATTTTTGCCGCTACCACTGTGTATACACCTGCTGGACTTTCTTTATAAATACGGTGATCCTTGGTATAAAACAGAAGAAATGATCAGCTTGGTTTGCCGATGGAGCTCAATCTAGAGTCCTCTACGGTGATGCGATGCCGTCAACTCAAAATTGCTTCACGTGGGATGGGTTCTTATCGCAATCTCTCTCACACATATTGTAAACGATGGTATCAGCATATTTTTAGCTTGTGGTTCTATTGCGGCCGAGCGAGTGGTATACATGTGTGCGGCGACGTCGAAACCGGGAGGTTGAAAATAAACAAGAGTTGTTTAGGAAAAAATTTCCACATGTCTCTTTTTATATCTGTTTTTGTATGCTTTTCATTTAGCGTGTCATTTCTCTCCTATGATCATTTTTTTTGTGTTACGTATATAACAATGCGTAGTACATTTTTGTGCATTTTATGCTCTTTGGAATTTGCAGTGTATTTTTTGTTGTTGTACGCGTATATTCAACTGCTCTGATTATATTTACAACGATATTCATCGACTGAATTTCTAAAACTTGCGCATATGTGCCTTTTGTGAGCTCAGTACAGCATCTATGACTACGAACCCGTAGTATGAATGCAGGAAACTTTACCACACTTACTTTCTTTTTATGGTGAGGATTCATATGTACCCTGTAATCTTTGTTTTTGACCGAAGATGCATGGCCGGGACTTCTTACTGTAATGGTTTTTTTTTGTAGTTCTTGTCAAAAATAAAGTTATTTCGTTGACTGATAAAAATTTGTTGCTGAAAATTAAACGTCAAATTCAAGCCTTTTGTGTTGAGTAAGTTCGTTCCTCCCATGTCCTCTGTTAGGTTCGGTACAACATGATCCTATACATTTACTGAATAACAGTGGTTGTTTTGTAAATCCATGATTTACAAAACAACCACCCTTCCCCTTCCCCAGTGCATTGTAGCCTACCGGGCTAAGCCCAAGTTAACCTCCTTGCCTTTCCTGTTCTTTTCTCCTCCTCCTCCATGATTTTAGTTCCCTCTATGACCTCCCATGAAAATAGGCGGGCGGTTTACAGTTCTTTCAAGCTTTGGTTACCAGCCACGTTCTCATATTTTTCGTGTACAACATGTTAAATCGCGCAGCGAATTCTGTAGTGTAATGCTTGTTTCAACGGGCACTAAAGTGAGAAACAATTTATATCGTACCGCTAAATGAGGTTCTAACAGTACCAGAGGCACCCCCCTCGTGCGGGGATGACGCTTGTCAATCTACTACGGAAAATGCGCAAAAAGAAAACAACACAGGTGGCGACACCACTCTGAGTCTTCGACACTAACACACGTGCTGTCGCGGGCCTACGACGGTGTCTTTTAATATTTTTACAATTATTTGTCGGTGAAAACTCTATTCTGTTTAGAACAAGATAAAGACTGGACAGCGTGTTTCGGGAGATTTGATTAAGCCAGTTTGTTAAAAAGACGAAAAAAAGAACAATTTGTAACGTAATGTATAAGCGTCAAGTTTTGGCGCGACATTAAAACTGAACGTCGACATTCACATTTTTTTTTTTACCTAACGTTACACATAAACTGGTAAAACTGACAAGGAGGGAGTTCCTCAAATAGAATTTATTCGTCCAAACATCTTCACTGATGCGCTTTAGCTTCCCTTCAACGCTGCATACTCCTCTCTCTGCATGGGTCGCGGCAGAGTGTGCACAAATAAACTGTTTTATAATTATTGTAAAGACGTTGTCGTACTTTCCCTAGCACTACATTTCGAAGCGTTACGTATAGTTGCAGCGGCAATAACACTGGGGAAGCCTGCAACTGAACAGAAAAGGATGCCTAATAGGTCTCCTCAAGTTATTTTTTTTTCTCACAGCTATTTCAACAAAGGCAGAATGGTGAAGCAAGGTGAAGCGAGACAGGTAAACACCAATGTTAAAGATAAAGTTTAGAAGTACTTGTTGTTGGGCGAGTTGGTGCATCTTAACAAAAGGAAAGGAACCGCGCGGAAAAAACCAACAACCACATAAACCAGACACGGACTACGCTTGTGTCTGTGCCTGGTTTATGTGGTCTTTGGTTTTTTCCGCGCAGTTCCTTACCTTCCCTTAAATATAAAGTTCCGGATGCGGTTGCTAGAAGCAGTTATGTGTGGCTTGAAAATTTATCGCATATTAACTCTTGAGCAAAACAAAAGCTTGCTCATTCCTCACAACGTGACAGCTACCGTGTGTAATGATACGCAATCGCACGTTTGATTTTATGCTACTTTTTGTTCTTTATCGTTATGGCTGGCTTTGAGTCCTGTTTCGATTCAGTTTCGACTCGCTGCAGAGGACTGATACCGCCGGCTTTTCGTTGGCACGCGCGTTATAACGCTCGAATATTACCGAAATAGTAGGAGCACGCACGCATTTTATGCGCACTAAAACGACGTTCGCTGACAGCGATAATTAGGCACCTTTTCACAAATGCGCAAATATATTAGCATGCAGAGGTAAACCGGTGTTAACTTTGGTCTTTTCAAGCATTATAGATCGCAGTATCCTCTTGAACTTTACTGAGTTGAGCAGAGCGCCGCCCGTCGATGTAGATAGAGGCTGCACCTCTCAAGAAATGGTGTGGTGCGTCCGCGCTCACTTGCGTCGGAGAACGATAGGATTTGCTCGAATCATGGTAAGTGTCAAGTGGTGCATGTAGGTTTCGGGTGTAAGGATGTCAAGCCTGCGTGTGAATGTCCTGATGTTCAACCAGCGCGTCAGTGTGACATTTCTTTTTTTTTTTAGTTGCTTAAAGCACTATTGGCGCAGAAAGAAAAGTGTCACCATCATCATGAGAGACCGGTCGATTTATTGTGGCCAGGATCATGGTGATACGTGACAATCCATGGGATAATATTCGGCATTTCGTGACGTAGTATATTGAAATTATTTTGGCTTTGCATATGCACTGAAAATTGGCAGTTGCGTGCAATTTCTTTAATTTTACTTATGTGTTCCCTGGCTGTGTTAGGCTTCAACATGTAAAGCCTTTACTATGCTGCACTTGCACTTGTATTCCATCGCACAGTTCCTGTCTTCATCATGTAATACCGAAAGGTCGGTACTACGGTTACATTTAGCTTCGGAAGTGTAATTTTCGTACACGTTTGCACGGATAGCAAGAGGCGAAAAATGTGTTTGCGTAAATAGTTCCTTCTGATACAATAGTCAGCGCCGGCGTCCACCCGCCCGGTTTTTTGTGTTATGGCCCATGCCACGATAAATAGTTTATATGTTTCGTGTGTCGCTGTACATGTGGTGTTCGGCTCAATATTGTTTAATTATATGTCTCAGACATATTCGAAAACCTTTAGAAAGTGACACCTTGAATACGGTAGCAAAAGCTGTATTCATTCTGCAGTACAAAGAATCCTAAAAGCCTCTAATCAATGCTGTAATCGAATTTATCCTCGGTGTAAATAACCGTAGTATTTCATTTTGTCACTTCCGAGTAATCACAATGTTCAGTTGTTAAAAGTAGGAGGATATTTATCTCGAATACCACGCTGTGCAATTTTAAGGCCATTGAGAAGATGGTTGGCTTACTATTCGAAACCGTTAATAATATTCGATTCCTATTCAACGAGTTCATAAATTCAATGTCGCACACCCGTACAGTCTTATAATGAAGCACGGTTGCTAACCACTGCAGTACACAGACTACTGTTCAAAAGCCATGTTATGCGTCACTAAGAATAGTAGCACTGTCCGAACTGACAAATTTATAGAACGAACAAAACCAGCAAATACATCGTTGTAAAGTCAAATGAATACAGCAGACCATGGATGAGGCCCCCTCGGAATGAAATACAGGTTACAAACAAATGTAAAAAAGCACTCCTACTATAACGCAGTCCTCAAAACATGGCAGGAGGTATCCGTCGGCAAGCGCACATGCTTGCCGCGCTGGAACCGAACGCCGGTTGCCATCTCTGCTACCCGAGCTATGCAACACAGACCGAAGGAAAGCTTGCCACGACTTTCCTTGCTTTACACGGTGTCGTTATCCGCCGAGTCCGCCTCTGTAAGCGCCACTAAAATATTTATACATCCGTGTTCGCAGACAGGGACAGGGTGCGGCAAGATCTGTTGGATATCGTAGCGATACCCTACATTAGACCTCTTTGTCGTTCGCGTAAACGTGAGCAGGAGTGCTTCATAGTTTCATACAACCCCGCACACACGGCGAGACAGTGCGAAAACACGCAATTATTATCGGGAGCAGCGTAATGTGATTGAATTCATACCAGAAAAAAAATTGCAAGGACAGCGACGGTGCAGCCACTGAATCATTCATGCTGACACACAGGAAGGCCGTCCTGCTGCTTCGTCATGCGGCGCGCAGAGGAAAAGAATATTTGGCCATCGATGAGTGATGGCTGTCGCGATTGATACGCTTCCTTCTCCGTTGGATATTTAAAAAAAGAGAAACATAAGTTCCGAGATCGGCGGCACCTTTTCCGCCCTTATAATCCTTTTCCTCCGGGACACGTCACAACTTCCGGTAGCGGACTCGGCACCGTTTCATTTATTATCGCGCCAAATACGGACGCCGGTAGGGGAGTGAGTTCTCGGCGTCTCGCATAGATGAGGCCACGTGGAGAAAGGAGAGAGAGAGAGAGGGGATGCTCAGAAAAGGGGTCCAAAGATTCATAGATGCACCCGTTCCTGGAGTTCCGAGCGCCTCGCCTACCGCCACCCAGCCGCGAACGCGACGACAGACCCCAAAGACTGAAAAAAAAAGAGAAGAATCAAACAAGGAAGAAGCGACGTATAATTGAGAAGAAGAGTTCTGCATTCCCGTCGCCTCTTTCTCGCCTATAGCGTACCCGATGGTGGAAACCGCATTCCCGAGTTTGTCGAACCGGGCATCAAAATAGGACCGACCCAGTTCTGGCGGCGCGGGCCGGGCTAGTCTCCGCGGTTGCTCGAAGGCTGCAGCGCAGCCGTCGACGCCGAAACGACAGTCGGCGACGAAACGAACGAACGCGCTCTCCGCACCCTCCGACGACCTGGTCGGCGGCCTTACCCGCGCCGTGCCTTTCTTAGCGCTTTTCTTATAACGCCCTCTTCACGTACGCAAGAGAGTGGCACCGGACCCCTCGCGCGGAGCGGAGCGTACACACGGCGTGCGCGGTTTGTAGGCCACGCCGGAGGAGAAGCGCGCGCCGGACGAACGCGTCGTCGCCTTTTTTACTCCCCAGACACCGGCAGAACGACGGGTGGAGGCCGGTGTAAGCTTGTTTTCGGACAAGACGGCCACGACGGAGACCCCTGACAGCTGCAGTCTCCGCGCCCACGTGGTGAGTACACGTTGCCCCGGGGTGTTCATGGCAAGAGAGTCCCGGAATCCGTTGCGTTTTTTTCTTCTCTGAATGGTGCTGTAGAGTGGCCCGCTGTGTCGCGATACCACTGCAGTGCATTCCCGTTAAAGGGAGCTCACGCTGGCTCGACAAGCGTTGACGCTTAGTCTTAAAGGAGTACTGACACGATTTTGCGGCGGCTCAAAATGTACATTCTTTATTTTCTGGTCATGTATCGTTAAGGTCCTCCGCACACGGAAGCCAGGAAACAGGTACAAAATATTTCAGTTTGGTTTTAAAGTTCGTCGCCCAGCACTGCAAGCCAGCCCAGCGCATTGGACACTACGATGACGTATGAGCGCAGTCTATTAAAAATCGCCGAAATCGCCGTCAGAGTCACTGGACGACCGTGAAATAGTCGTTGTTTGCGGGCCCCACGTGTAATTGACCACAGACGACAGAGTTGCAGCGACGCTGTCACGAATCGCTGTCTCTACGTGACTCAGACGCACGTCCGACTATGTTGACACGTCACTAGGAAACCGCCCCCTCTAAATCGAAACTGAAAGGTGGCTTTTAAGGAAGCCGTATTAAAAATATATTCATTGCCTTGCGAGGCACCATGATACTCTTTTGGGGGTTCTCCACGCCAGTGCTTTCTTTTACAGCAGTAATACGAGAATGTCAAAAATTCGTGTCAGTACTCCCTTAAAGGAATCGCTTGCGCCCATACGGTTCTCAGTATGCATATAATGTGAGGCTTTCTCATTTCATGACTCAGCGCCTTCAAGCGTTGGCTTCCCGTGTGCTGCCTATATACGTATTCGTATAAAGGTCGCCATGTCTTCATTTGGTGCAAAGCAGGACAACTGTAGTTCTTGACAAATAAGAAGGAAATATAACCCCTGTGTTACATTTTCTTGCGCTTCTCTCTTGATTTAATAGCGGACTGCGCTGCAGATTGGTGTTAAGTGTTGAAATACCCGAAAATTACGCATGTAAAGTGAGCCACGTCGACGTGATAATAATTATAGAGTCCGTTTCTATGCGTCGCTTGGTGCTATTTTGTGTCGTGGTGACAACAGGCTCCATGTGGGTGCCCGTAATGTGTAAAAGACGCCTTATGCGTATCACTTCAAAGGAAACGTAGGTAATGGTTGTTTTGTTTTTGAGGTGTTGCGGAAAACTCAAAAGGTGTGCTAATATTAATTACCACACCTCTTGAATCATGTTTCAAAGATACCTGCCTGTTTCACTCTTCGTAACATATGTCTACATAACATATATGCTTTAATGGCATGACGAGACCATATAGTCGCGCGAAGTTCGTTAGCTCGTTTCTTGCTAGATATCTTCAAGAGGTTACGACATAATTTCTGTCTGTTTGTTTTGTATACCGCTGATATACCACCTGAGTGACAGAACAGCGTTACGTTTGTTTCTTCTTACCTATGTGACCGAATAACGTCCGAATACCCCGTTGTCATTTTGCGTATTCTTAACTGTTGCAAAATGCTGGCATGTTCAGAAGTGAATAGGAGAGTGGAATGATTTTTTGTTTTCTTTTGCTCATCAAGGCCGTCTTTGATGAAAATGAAGGAATAAATCACAACTTGATTTAGGTACCTGACCTTTCCCGTTAGCTTTACCAAGGTCGTTTACGTCATTTGCTCACTCTGAACGCCTCTTGTTACCACATAATTAAAGAAAGAAAAAGAAAAAAATGTCCACTCGCCTGGCCAAACAAGTTATTAGCGCTATCGCTGTGAACTGGTTCATGCCTATGGCATGCGTCATAAATTTATTTTGATGTACAGGTGGCAAACGTTAAAAGTTCACGGATTTCTTATAAGTATAGGCCGTGAGCGGTACAACGAAATTCACAGCTGCCGATAAGCCGTGCGGCCAGAGTGTCCCAAAACGAGATTAAGATTATCATTGTTAACCCCCTCGCCAACTGAGGTCAGTGAAACATTCAATCACTGCAGTAAGCGATCACTCTTGTAACATATCGGGACAGTCGCATTGTAACAGAGTCCCGCTCGGTGGAGTTTTCACAGTACATTTGAATTCCAAGATATCCGGTTGCAAATATTCACTTACGAGAGGCAAAATGAGAAGGCAAGATGAGCGGATCCACGGTGTGATGACTTGGGAGGCACAGGCATAGATAGATGCACGTTGTTAATGATGCTTTCAGCTTGCGTATTTAAATCACGCCAGTAGTTTTTCACCTTACGAAATGAGATTTTGGAGAATTGGGAGCTGCTGGCGAAACACATAACCACACAGTCATTCTTTGATTTTTCCAGACGAAAGTAAAAGCAGAAAAACGGCCATCTTTGCCTATTCGTCACCCATCAAGCAATGCCGCGTGCATAGTGTGAACTGAGATGAAAATTTGCAGACGAATATCTCGGACAGAGGAAACACTACAAGGATTCTGCCGAAATGGAATTGCGGATAACTGACAAAGTTTCCATCCAAACAAACACCAATTTGTCGTATAGTCACTATAAAGTTGATCAATTGATTTTAATTAATTATGTGACAGACGATGATATATCCAATTTGCACATTGTGCCTCCTAAGGCGCACATGTTCTGCGTAGAGGTCGCTTCTACGGTCTTACTGTACCGTACCCTCTCAGGAAGTAACTCTGTAAAATTATATTTCATTGAAAAAGAAAAAAAGAAGGAAAGGGCTCAAGGCCGTATTAAAGATTCACCTTAGTGGTGCACGAGTCACCGCCTCGTTATAAAGGGGACGCTCACAGCACTCTCCACCCATGCGTTATAATGATGATGTATCACAGGAACATCAACTTCTAAGCCTCTGAAACGAAATTTGCCTGCTCGAAGATGAGCAAAGTACTAACCGATGGAGGCAAAATGTTGAGGTCCGGGTATTAGTGCTTTATGTCAGGGCGCCCCAGGTGGTCGAAATGTCCGGAGCTGTCCACTATGACGTCTCTCATAATGATATTTTGGTCTTGGGAAAGAAAACCCCAGAAATTATTATAAAGTACTAACAGCCATGGCAGTGTCCGATTCACCGACCAACCTTGGCCGCTGCCTCTCTAAACACATAACCTGGCAACCACTCTTGCCAAGTCATGCGACGCCGATACGCTACAATGAGGACAGCCCCTGCAGTCGCGGCAAGCTGGAAATTTGGTAAACCTGTCTGGGCATAGCGTGTTCAGATAGATGATCGCAAAACGATATGTGCAAGCGCAGTGGTGCGAGAGGGACCCTCGACCACATAATCTGGGAGTGCAATAGCTCTCCGGGAACTAAAGAAAATATAAATTGTAGGGAAGACTGAGAATACCTGCTGCAGAGCGAGGGCCCTGCTTCGCAGCAAAAGGTCATCCGCCTGGCGAAAGAAGCCGCGAAGAGTCGAGAACGCTTTGTTTGCTTTTAAGCACGAAGGTGCCGGCCCTCGTCGCCTAGGCCTGTGTGCCGGGGACGGGGAGTAAGGGTCCTCCTTATCTGGAGGAACAATAAAGAGATCATCATCGTCATCATCGCGGCGCACGCCATTGTGCAGGTGACATATTCTTCCACCGATGCCGCTTGACCACTCAAAAAAAATAATTGCCTTTCCACTCTACGTAAAATCTTCACGAACGAAGCCATGGTGGGCCGATCCCGCCAGAACTTAACTAGATAGGCAGACGCACTTTTGGTTAGAGCCTAGGCAGAATAGCTTAATTAAATGTTTAGGGCACCTTTGAACCACCTTGATTAGTATTTCGGTCGTTTAACTTAGATTTGATTAATGACGAGGCACCTTTGGTCCAATTAATGCAATTTTTATTCAGTTTAATTCTCACTTGGTTCACTTAAGTCGCATTTTATTTCGCGTATGCATTCGCCACTGCTGCACGCCCTGCACAGGCCCCGGGATCGGACCACCACTGCAAAACTGGGGGAGATCAGAGGTCATGGTTCGCGAACGCGCTCAGTTTTGTTAGATTTTCACCGCACGTCACTGGCCTGGGCCGTGCTGACGTTTTATGCCGCGGGGCACGGCCACTTTTTTTTTAAATTGCGTTTTCTCTGCAGTTAACGTGTTTAAGCTCATAAAACAGTCTTACGGCTTTCATAAAACAGTTTTTAATAAAATAGTCTTACGGCTGAGAAGGCGAAAAACATTTGGTTGTACACTATATTGTCCTCAAAAGGGCTATAAATCATGCATGCCAATTTTTGTGACGCTGACCGTTTACTGATTCGCTGCTATCGTCCTCATCTTCTAGCATATCTTACGGGACACTTGAGCTGTCACTAAAGAGCACACACTCAAGCAAAGGGCAGAAACCAATCCTGGAAGTTAGGCCGCACTGAGCCACGCCAAATCCGTCGCTCGCACGAGAACTCAGTCTCCACATCATAAAATCGCAGCGAGCAACGCGTTCTTTTCCGAACAAAAATCTCAGATCGCGCCCCTGTTCTGTACGCGTCATTTTGCCCGTGGATACGATCCACGAGAAGCTAACCAGATACAACTTCGCTGAAAAAAACATAGATCAACGGCCTTCTTTAGTTAAGCTATCACTCTCCTTACATATTCACGTTTCCAACTAAATGCTCGGCACCTATCGGTCGCTTCCGGAAACAGGCGATCCAGGGTTGGCCTATAAAGGCAACATATTATCGCATCACATCGCGCTAAAGAAACAGCTGTTTATGCTTCTTTAATCGCCGCAAAGAGGCCGTGCACAAGCCCGAAAGTCAAAAGGCCACTGTTGTGCCGCCTACTGCACGCACATGTCATCGCGATGGAAAGGCCGCAGCTCATCGTTTTCCGAGATGAGAAGACGGCGTGCTACTACAGGCGACGTGGATAAGAAGCTCGCGCATCGGCAAGAAATTTAAAGAAAATTAATTTCATAACGGCATCTTGAATTGCACATGTGTATTTTTGTCTATAGGCAAGCGCTTTAGCATATTATGTTGGACGTAGGTGAAATTTGGCTACGCTCGTTTTCTGCGCCAGTCATCTCTTTACGGATGCTCAAATAAAGCGGTAGAAATATTCTCGCTGAGCTGCTTTTCGACGCATTCAACGCAGTAGTGAAGCAGGAGGTACGATGCGCACACGTACAGTGCTGAGCGAATGAAACGCGACGTTCGGATCGCGCGATCACCGAGGCATCTTACACTGCTGCAGAGCACTGGCTGACCACAGATAGTGACCGAACTGAATCACAATGCTTCAAAATATCCCTCGCTTTTACATACAGGCGAAGTACCACAATCAGCTCGGTGTCCCCGGCGCAAAGCGACGACACAGAAACCACTCACAGCCGTGAACCCCGAGTATCGCGTTTCATTCGCTGGGGACAGTACGTTATGCTTGCTCTTGTTAAGTAATGCATGCGGACAGTGTTGTGTTCTCTACTAAACACGGTACTTTCACAGTTCATCTGTTCGCATGAAATACAGAAGCAACCGCATATAGCCCTTATTCTACGTTTTGGTGTGTTCGGCCCTAGGTACCGTATAAGTTAGTTAGCTTTCCGACGCTGTGCGCGTCTGAATACAGTGGGAATAAATCCGAGTTCAAGAAACGCGTCTCTCTCAGAGACCTGCTACTCACAATCAACAGCGTACCTCAGCCTCCGGCTCGCTTGGAAGGTTCCTGATTTTCAAAAGGTATCTGAAGCAGCTCGCCGAACAGGCTGGACGTCTGCACGCGAAGCCGAACTATAAGTATGTCGTTTCGTCACTGAACGCTCCCAGACCGATTTAACGTGAAATGAGTGGCAGCGCGCGCCTTTTATAATGCGAGAAAGACACCACGATTTAATGCCGCAATCCATAAATTTCAGCACAGCACCACGCGAAAGACCCGCCGTAACCATTGATGTCGTAGCCATCTTTGTTTGTTTTAGCAATGTTGCCAGATGAAGCAGCGTTTGCTGGAGCCGCCAGCAGTGTATAGGCCAAGTTCAGACTGCAGTGTGTATGGCTGCAGACGGCCACATTAGGCAAAACGCTATCACGTTTTGCGTGCTGATCAATAGGCCGCATTCCATAAGCAGTGTCAAATGAGCGAGCAGTCTGTGCTGCAGTGATTGCAGCTATGAACTAATGGAGGCGCTAGTAACACACTAGGCCAACAACGAGTTTTACTGGCGATTGCAGTTTTAGCTAACGGCTGCAGGCGCTGTGAGCAATGGTTTTCATTTTATTCCAAAGTTGATGGGTTAAAAAAAAACACAGAACCTTGGCCATATAAGTTAGTCACAGAAATATATTTAATTACATCTGTAATTATGATGGCTAGGTATAAGTTGCAAAAATGGTCCTACTACGATATTGGTCGAACAAGCTCGAGGTTCAGTGAAAGAAAAAGACAACATCGGCCACATTTATCCAGGCAGTTATTATTCGTGGCTGAAGGAGATAGCGTCGTTGTCATTTACTGGCGGAATCTGAAGCCATTTTTCGCACGGATCAGTTTGGCTCTGCGGTTAGCCATACCCGCGCATAAGCGCTATGAACTGCACAATGTAGATAACGCGTTGGGAACCAGCACACTAATTACAGAGTTGTCACTGTAGCTTAAAGCAGTTGTCCTATTAATAAGCGGTAAAAACAAGCTCGTTCCACATTCATCCAACCAGTTGTTTTGGTAAAAATGTAGGCGATTTCCTGCTTCCATTCCTGGTACATAGTCAGTTCCTGCTAGTTAGCAGTAATATTTTTTTTCTACAAGCATCCCACACCGGACGATATCGCAGCAATAGGGTTGTTAACCAAGATTCTTGTTTTGAGGGCGCAGCCTCGAAAGACACTGCAATGGCGCTTTCGTTCGCCACGGCATTAAACTATCTAGAGGGTCAGTAGATAGAGCGCAGAAAAGTAAAGAGAACACAGAATAAGAAATCGTGTGCTCTTACCCAGGGGTCTGCATTCTAGCTACGCACAGGCCCATTTTCGGTCTGTGGCGACATATTAAAACCTCACATGACGCACCCTTGGATTAGTGTTCCTTCTGGCGTGTTTTGATTTCTTCACTTCACTGTGTTGCATCATATTGGTCCCTGCTTCGTCGGAAAGGGCGAAAAATAAATATAACGCGTAGCCAGTTTCCTCCTGCATAAAAATAGGGCACCTCGTAATAGACCATCGACTGAGAGGAAAAAATAAAGTAAGTCAGGAAAGGTGCGGGGCGGTTATGCACGACTTTCCGAGCGTCCCGAAAGGCTCGGTGCTTTGCATAGCGTTCGCCCGTTTGCACCACCCAGAAACGTTTACGCGTCCAAGAAAGAAATGCTAGGGCAAAGCAGGGGAGGGAACGCGCTCGAAAGGAAGATGGAAGACAAACAGGTGGAAGGGGGGGGGGGGAGGGGGAGACATGCGCATCGAAGAAGAGGGGCAAGGGGATAAGCTCGATGCGCGAATTGCGATTCCACTGAGATTAATAGTTTCAGTAAAACGATTAATGATTGATAGGTAGCCTTGCCGTGGGGGCTGCTTTCAATAAATCCTTCGGATCTCTAACGGAAGGAAGCGTGTTTCTGACGCATTCTCAGTGCATTCTCATCACGTCTATGTCATGTGGCTGCGCATGTAATCAGAGCCCGATGTGGTTCGTCTTCATCGCATAACAGTCTAGGGCAGAGGTCGACAACGCAAAACTAACGCTCGCCAGAACAAACTTCCCAGATATAATACGGACCGCGTTTTTAAAGGAAGTGTTGCACGTTTTTCTTGAGGAAATCCTGTCGAAGGTGCCACTGAAGTTGTGGTCAACTTCAGCGGGTCTTGTAATGTCGCATCGTTCATCAAACACACACACACACACGCGCGCGCGCACACACACACACGCACGCACACACACACACACGGCACAGGCAGCAAGTCTCCGCAATATTCACATGGTAAAGCCGCAATCACGTCACTGTCATGCGCACTGACTGTCAAGTTGTGGTATAGCCATAATCTACCCATGTTTGCTGAAGCTATAACTGAGCGCTCACAGCGTTACAACCTGTTAAAAGGCTTCTACGAGGAGATATTCATCTCTTCGCACATGCAAATAGAGGCAACTCACACAAGGTACAAGCCGGACTACATTCTCCGTGATCATCGACACAGCGCGCGACAACTGTTCCGTTTCTTTCGGATGGTCGTCCTTTCATTGCTTTCTGTCATTTGTTTGCGGTCGCACTTTGATTACCCTTAAGCAGAATTAACCTAGGAAGTCGCAGTTAGGACCCACGTTCCCAACAACCTTCGCGCAACGTACGAAGGCCGCGAGTTTGCTGGCATTTGAGTTTGGTTTGTCGGGCACTTACTTCTTTAAATTTGCTGTCGCTTGTTTTTCCTTTTTTTACGTTATTTATGCATGCTCATGCCCCGCCACGGTGGTGGCTATGGTACGCGGCTGCTGATCTGAGGGTCGCGGGTTCGATTCCCGCCACGGCTTCTGCATTTCGACGGAGACGAAATGTTAAGGCTCGTGTACTGTGTGATCTCTGTGCACTTTGAAGAATCCCAGGTAATCAACATTTCCGGAACCCTCCATTACGGTGTTCCTCGTAATCACAGCTGCTTCTGGGACGCAACACCCCAAAAATCAATCAGTCAAGCTAATTTCAAGCTTTTTCTTTTGTCCGAGATAAATATTTATGCTCTTATACAAACTCAATCTTTGTGTCAATCTATGCTCTTATACAAACTCAATCTTATACAAACTCAATCTTTATGCTCTTATACAAACTCAATCTTCCTTCCAGATAAACGACTGCCATGGTAGCTACGTTTGCCAATATGCTCCAGCTCTGCATAATAGCAGCTATTGTTGTTGGATCTAGGTCGGGTAAGTGCTGTGGACTTTCAGTTTAAGCCGCTGTAATCTTATTAGGTCTACCGCCCCTTCACTCGCCCGCAGAAGATTCTCCCAATGAAGACACAAGTTCCCACAAGTACAACATTCGACTTGCCAACGGGACCAGCTTCGAAATTACCACGCATGGCTTTCAAGAGTTCTCAAAGGTATGGCTTATGCACCTGAGCTTGACGATTGCCCGCCGCGGTGGCACAGAGGTTACGAGGCTTTGTTGCTGACCCGAAGCCTGCGCGTTCAAAACCGGCTGCGGCGGTCGCATTTGCTGAGCCCCGTGTTTATACAAATGTGCGTGCACTTTTAAGAACCCGAGGTGGTCGAAATTTCTGGGGTCCTCTACTACGGCTTACCTCATAATGACATCGTCGTTTTGGGACGTAAACCCCAGCATTTATGCTGAACTAGGCGCTCTACAGGCGAATTAAAGCCTGTGTTTATCGCGGCCAACAATGGATCTAACAGAGAACCGTTGAGCTTTTGGAGAAACGTACAGGAAAATTAACCCTCTTTTTTTGTTACGCAAGCTTGCGATAGTAAGCGGCACCCTTAATCTCTTATTTTGTATATATTTCTATCTTTTCTTTTATCTATCTGCTTGGTGTCAGTTCAGTTGACCATGATTTCCTTGGTGACACGTGCGTAGATGTAATCATAATAAAACAAATTCGGCAATAAATTTCACAGTTGATAGCCAGCAGCGGCGATGAATCCATATCCTCCCTTGTTTTCGCATTCAGCAAGCTCTTGTTAGTCATTACACCAACCATCGGACGCGCACATTCGGTAAGGTGCTTAACAGATGCGTGTTACACGACAAAAAGGCAGTTTTCTAGATTATGGCACTCTCCCTGTTCTTCTATAAAGGCTGCTTCAGTTATATTTCATTCTGCGCAATGTAATAATTACTAAGGAGTTGGTTGGAAGGTTTACATTTTTATTGGGCAATATATTCAGGTAAATTACAAATTTAACGGATGAGTATAGAGTGGTGTGATGCGAAGATGTTCGCTCCTACTATACATGAGTCGTTAGGTTTTTGAAAACAGGCTCCTCTGAGTTTGCCTCTTCTTCGGGAATGAGTTCATGGTGTCTCGAGAATGCCGCGCATATACACATGTAAGGATCATACTTTTTCTTTTTTTTTTGCGATTTGAGGAGGTGCAGCGTTTGCACGACACCAGAGGATCTCCTATATCCCTTTCGGTCATTTCATGCAAAGAAGGCTAACCTCCCTGTTTTTCCTCCCTCCTCCTCCTCATGCAAAGAAGTAAGTAAAAGAAAAAACAAAGGAAGTTCTGCAATTATAATGGAGGGACTCTGTGTGTGGGGGCGCTCCTTAGCATATAATCCGCGGGTGCTAACCCACAGTTTGTCGGGGCCTTCGAAGAGACAGTCGTCCTCATCGCCGTGCATAGCATAAGAAATACCTGCAAATTTAGATCTTTTGCTTATAACGCCCTGAAGCACCGTACAACGCGCTCTAACTACAGCGATTGAATGCTTGCAGCTTTGTATGTTTTCCCCATTACAGCGGGTATTTAAGCGGTGCGGCCCTTAGCCTTCGGAATGTGATCACATGTTCCAATATATAATGTGCTGTATAATCGCGCGACGCTAATCTCATCATCCAAAGGCCTCATTAATTTGCCCTGTTTTCTTTCTTTTTTCTCTCTCTTCTATACGCAGTGCCTACAGCGTGGGGCGACAAAAGTGAGTCACGGTGCTTCCGTTGAAGTGTTTAGTCAATATTAACAGATGCAGTGGTCGTTATGTACATGTCAACTTCTTTCTGCAGGGCAATAACTCCGTAGAAATTGTCAAGTTCAACAAGGTAAGCTACGAAGAATGGCTTGTGCTGGTGTCCAGTTTGAAACTACAAGCATTTGCTTTTATTTAGCGTATCAGTACACTTTTCTATGGATGCTGTACGAGCTAGTAAATGTTTTTCGAGTGCGATAAAAGTAAAGCGCGTAAATTATATAGAATACAAGTTTGTTAGAGTTATGACACTGAGCGTCCTAAATGTTACTTAAGTGGAAAAATAACTGCACACATACCGACCTAATTCCAACAGCTGAATTGAAATTGACAATGGTGCTACAAAAAGTACATGTAGTTGTCAGTGTCATTAACGCACGCTACGCATGCATGCTGGTTTCTGTTGCCCTTTGAATTGGATGCCGTCGTTCATGTGTGCCATTCTTTGCGCGAGTCATGTACTGTAACATTATTGATTGTTCTTTCATGGTGTGAGCCCTCTAAGAAGGTGGCGTTTCGGAAGAAAAACTTAGGCTCGCGTATTCCATGGCACAGGCAACTTGATAGCGGTGGAAACCTGAAGCGCCATGATTTCGATAAATATGATAAAGACTCGAAAATAGCAATACGTAGCCCTCCTCCCGTGCGAAATATGCCACGTTAACTCGTTAACTCCTAAACGCTGCCCGTTGTGTAATCACCGGTCACGGCACCGCTTCTCAATGTTTCGATCGCAGTGTGCTCGGGACCTCTACGACCGCGTCCAGTCAAACATCACAGATCACCTACGCATCAGAGACGTCGGCGAACTGGGAGCTGCCTTGCGAAATCTATCGTCCCTTCATCGGCTTAACGGCAACATCGTCAAGAACCTGGAAGCTTTGCAGAACAGCTTCCAGAGGCTACGCTTGCCACCTTCCAATGGTGCATCAGGCATCGAACCGTTGCAGCGATCACTGCAGTCGGCCAGCGAAGCTTTTCGCAACATGTCCAAGTCGGTGACTTCAGGCGCCGCGCTGCAGACAGTGGTGCACAACTTCAACCGAACGTTGCAGACATTCAACAACCTCGCCACGGCGGGCGTGAATGCCATGACGCCTACGGCAAACCAGCTTATGCAGCGTTTCCAGGTGGGTTATCGGAATGTTGTGCTCTTGAACAACACACACATGTATTTTTCGCTCGCAGGAAATACTAGCAGTTATGGATACGATGCATCATCAACATCACCACATTAATACAAAATGCATGTATGATTGGAAGAGAACACTTTATTGATGAACCGGAGATGTTAGCCTGGTTAATGGCCTGGCTTGCTACTCCAGGTACTTTGCGGTGATTATGATATTTACAGTGATCACATCTAACATAACACGTACATACGGTCACACTTACTCACACACTCATATATACATATATACACTATAACTCAGTTTACAGCGTTTCATTGAGGCTTGTTGCCCGTAGAAACGCTATCAGCGCCTTGGTGCTACGTAGTGCGCAGGCGCTGTCTTGCCACGGGCCTAAGAGATGCCGCAGCTCCAAGGTCGTACCGTGTGGCAAGTGAAGCGCTGCCTTCAGAGTCTTTCTATCCGACTCGTAGCGCTGGCAGTTGCACAGGACGTGTTCAATGTCCTCTCGTGTGTTGCATGTGGAGCACAATGGAGAATCAGACTGTTGTATTTTGTGCTTATAATCTCTCGTGTATGCTACATTAAGTCTTAATCGGTGAAGGCACGCTTCATCTCGCCTGGAACTTCTGTGCAGGCATTTTGCAATGTTGTAGTCACTTTACGCCGGACGCCAGTTGGATTTGTTAGTTTTCTGGAAGATCATAACATTCAGCGAATGTAAGAAGCCCTCCAAGCGAGCAAACTGAAGCGAACGTGTTGCAGAAACCTTCTTGTAGCGAACTGTGGCGTCGAAGACAAAGTTGTTTCCACGATGTGCGAGGGCATGAGGGAGAACTCAACGAGCCCTTTTAACATGCGTGCAGAAATTATTCTTGTATATGCCTCTGAGCATAATATTCTAGCGATGGTACCGCGTATCCTTCAGTATTGAACCACGCTTAGGGCCTATACAATACCAAGTAACACGGAATGCCATTCCTGTGCTGGTCCTCCCTTATGGGTAAATTGGGCTTTGACAGACAGAGGTGAGCAATCCTGAATGCCTGATTGGTTGTTCCTACAGTTAGAGGCAGAATAGCGGATAATCAAAACGTAGAACGCCGTCTGCCGACAACCTCGTAAATGTCATCCGTCATGTTCTTCAGGGCGCCGGAAACCGAAACTCGTCGTATCCCAGCCTCTGTCGGCTGCTACCTGCTGCTTTTCTGACGTTTATAAAAAAAGAAAATTAGCATCCACCTGTTTGTAGGTGGATGCTAATTCTACCTTTCATAACTGGTTTCCATATTTATGCCGATGTGCTTCGAATTGTTGATGGATGGGCCCTCGCGCTATCAGTCTCTAGCCTCCTGGTTAGCTCAATTGGCAGAGCGAGCGCCCTGGACAGGCGTCGGTCCCGGGTTCAAACTCGGGACCAAGACGAATTTTTCGGCAACTAAGAGGCCTTCCTTTATGAGAAATCTGTATGCATTTCCTTGCAGCTTTGGGCTACAAACGCATGAATGCTAATTTTCTCTTCCATTACGCTCGTACGCTGAGCGGGTAGCTGTAAATGGCTGCAGAGACACTCACATTTTGAATCTTTAGATTTCAGATACGGTGTCGTGCGTGTATTGCTCTTTTATGCAAACTAGAAGATAGAGGGCGCTTTCCATTAATTAAATATCTTGCTTCTGCTAGAAGCAGTCAAGGCGTTGTAGCCAACATGTCGACAAAAGTATTTATCATCGTCAGTGAATCATCTGCTTTCCTAATCAGCGTTTGTGATTCGTGTTCCTGATTCTCGCTCATCCTCGACACGCAGGAAGACTTGAAGAACATCCAAAACGTGACACGGTCGTTGCCCAGGACTGACGTGGCGCGGCTCACGGAGCAGACCAGGGGCAACCTGACCTTGCTGGTGCGCAACCTGACGGGAGCTCTGCCTGTACTCATGCGAAGGGTAGCCACTCAGGGAGCCGAGAGCTCGCGGCCGCTGAGGGAGTTCGTGACAGCGCTCTCGCACAATCTCAGGAATGCCTCCTTCGCGCTCTCACATAGCGGCAACGCGAGCGCAAACTCGACGGGCAACGCGCTCCCTACTGCCGGGCACGACCTACTACAGGCGTACGACGGCTTCCAGTTGGCCGTCAACAACGGGATGCTAGCGATGTCCGACTTGGTACGCGGCTCGCTGAAGCTCGTCAACCCGGCCAATTGGCACGTTGGTCGGGTCGGCCTCGCCTCCGGAGATGGACAAACGCCACAAGCTGGCATCAACAAGTTCATAGGGCACCTCTTCAGGAGGAGAGGATAGGCATGTATAGCGTAGTTTCATGCGTGTAGAGTTTTTTTTTCTTTTTGACGTACCGCAAGTAGGGACCACGAATTGCCAGGTTGAAGTCACCTCCCGTCTCCGGCATCAAGTTCGTTGGCCAGCTTTCTCAAACGAAAGTGGATATTGTGTTCATGGAGCAATTGTGTACACATCTCATCTCGGAGATTGCCAAATGTGTTATCGGTATACAGGGAAGCGCAAACTTTCAATGATGTTGGGATCCAAAACTTACGGTTCGAAGAAATTGCTTACAATGTGGGATACGCCTGGAACTTCGTTAATGGGGAGCTCGCTTAAGCGCGTTTTCAGAGAGGATGTAATGGAGTCAAGAAATGGAACCGAGAGAGAAATGATACAATACGTTCGTTTCTCTTGAGGGCGCACTCTCCGTCCCTTCGTCATACTTCTATGCAAGTCGGGACTCTGATCGAAATTAAATGCAGTGCCAAAATAAGGTTGGAAGATGCCGAATATTTCCCTGTCCTTGTAAAATGCTAGATGTTTGTGAGAAAGCAGTTGGTCATCTCCACTGTAAGTGTAGTTCGAGTGCCCGCAAAAGCCCATAACGACGTATAATTACTTGAAGGAAGAGAGTTGATTGCGTTGAATAATATAGCATCTGGTCTGCACAGCCTGCCTATAATCCACGTGTTTAGTCATGTGCACTGACTTCCCAACAGTACAATGTCTAGCCATTGTGGAACTCCTAGGCGAATAACAACGAAGTCCAGGCACTAGAAAAGATGCGTCTGTTTTTTTTTTTTTGGCATGTGCTTCACTTGGATGCGACGTTTCATCTTGTCGAAATCTGTAAATAAACGCGGAAGCATAGAAGTTGTGTTCATATTTTTAGTCATGCGTTTGTGTAAGCGTGATCCGTTTACGAAGCAAGTACAGTCCAGTTGGGTGTACGTGCGGTTTGTCTGAAGTTGGCTGAAGTTGCGCACATATTGTACTACATTTTGGAGTCCGTGTATGAAATAACAGTGTCGATGCACACTCCAGAAATCACATTCCTTGTAAGTGTTTTCTGTTCACGTCATCTAATAATAGACTTCAGAAACCCTTCTTCCCCTGTCGAGAAATGAGGGAAAACGAAGCTTGGCGAGCACGTGCCTGAAGTGCCACATTTACCTCTTGCTTAATTTATTTCTGCTTTACCTAACCTTTATTTTTTTATTAACGGAACCTTTTGTCTTCGGCTCGTCACTGTCGTTTCGCCTCGGCGTCACAGGCCCTGAGCTCAAGTTCTTTGACTCGTTACTCCCGTTGTACCTCGGCGTCGCTGGACCTCGCCGCCTAGTGCGCACGTCGACCACAAGCCCTTTCCCAAGCGAGGTCACGGCAACTTTGCTCGTACGCAGCTTGTGCTGCGGAACGCGCATCCACAGGACGGACAGGCCTGCAGAAGTGTCTTCCGTGGACGATAGTTGCACCACTCGTCCGGCTGCCTAGAAAGAGCATGACCGACAAAGCGAGCAAAAGAACGCGCCAGAAAAAAAAAAGGAAATGGCAGCACTGCCTGAAGCGAGAGCTACCCTTCTCGAATCGTTAACTCTTTGTAGCACATTGCGTGGCCTGTTAGTTCCGAACTGATCTTTGTATTTACTTTATGTTTGGGTACGAAAAACTTCGATGGCAAGGTATTTATGATGATTTGGCACCGTTTCCGACAGCCATGTTCTGGGAACTGTCATTCGTTCGTAGACTCCGAGTTTCTGACGTGCCCCATGCTATGCCCAGCCAATGCATTCTCGAAAGTTATCACGAAACTTCCACGTGACAATGTAGAGTATAAATAGTAAATATAAAGAGTATATAATCGTAGGGCCCAGACGCAGGCAAATACGTGTTTATTTCGCTTACAACAGGCTCCCCTGCAGTGAATGTCATATCCATCCGTGTGAGGAATGCTCAACCATACGCAGAAAAAAAAGTGCGTAGTTTCGGTCACGTAGGTTGAGCGAACTGCCCACGAAAAATCCCCAACAAAATAGGAGAAAAAGAAAAAGAAATGCACGCAGCTTCCGCCAGAGCGCAAGGCCACATAACAGCGAAGCTGGTTGATAGATACTTCAAGCACGAGCAGAGACATTGTGCGATGTTCGCGACGTTATACCATAACATCCAGTGCTATATAACGCGCGTGGTGTTCACGTGACGCAGCACATTGCGACGAGACGAAGTACGCAGCTTCCGCTAGGTCGCGCAAGGCCTGATCACAGCGAAGCTAGCCGAGAGTTTTGCTGAGACAGATCACTTGATAGCGATGTGATATTTTGGCGGGACATACCACGTGACATAACGTTACGTGATTTTGGCGGGAACTATGTCACGAGGCATTGCGTTAAGTGATTTCGGCGGAATCATGTACGCGACAATTTGTTACATGATTTTGGCGAAAACACGTCATGTAAGGTTCAATTACGTGATTTTGGCGTAAACATACCACGTGACAGTACGTTAAAGGGCCCCTAAACATGATGAGGGGAGCTGATCGAGCGCGTCTATGTTCTTATTTTATACAATACTATGTACAATAGGGACCAATCCCAAGGTCGTCTCCGCCTTCGAGGAGAGGGGGTCACGCCCCGCCTTCGTTGCTTCTCCGCGGCAAGGGATGACGTGGCCCAAGTGGCAGCCGATGCTGATCCCCGGAGAAGAGGCTTGCTGAAAAACAACAACAGCACAAATAAAAGCGCTCCTCCCGGCCTCGTCCTTTTGACGACACACCGCCGCGTTCTCACAATGGGGCCGCCGTAGAGCCACCGGCTTGCAGCAGTCCCGCGTCCGGTGTGCTGCTGTACCGCTCCCGCTGCGATGATGCTGCCCAGAAGTTCATATTTCCAGAAGCGGCACAAACACGCACACCGCACGACCCACCGCCGGTCCAGGCGTTCCGGGAACATCACGCGGGCCGGTCGGAAGCTCGAGGCAAGCGGTGAACAAGGCCGTCGCTACAGCGTCCAAACAATGCCCTTGTCTCTTCGAGACGGCAGCCCGGCGAAGTACATTCGTGGGAACGCAGGCCCACGCACTCCCCACGGTCATCTTCCTTGAAAAGTAGATCCAGCGGCCACCGGCAGCAGCCTTCCTCTACCACATCCATGGGGGGCCCACGCCGATCTTAACACCACCTAGAGGTGAAAATTTCGTTGTGGTGTTGCTTTTGTGCAGGTGTCCGCAACGAACACGTAGCCGCAAGATTTTTCGGAATGGTGCCGAAATAGCGGAGTTACACGCGTTTGATTATTAAAACGCGGCGCTTGTTTGTTTCGCTCTCTCCTGCGCCGCACCGGCCGCTTGCCGTGCCACCTCCTCGCCGAGTGATCCTCCGAATGTCACCTGACATACATCGCCTATGATGCGCATTCGGTTGACGCGCCTCCGTCGGGCTCCCGCGTTCGCGCAAGTGATTTGTTGGTACTGTGCCAACGCTCTCTGCTAGCGCTATCCGTCGTGTTCTGACAGTTGCTGCAGTTTCTAGTCGGCTGTACCTGACTTGCACTTGTGTAGCGTGCTGCAGTAAGGAATTCACAAGCGTGCAGACGCGAACACAACACGAACGACACATGACGAGGAAATACAAACAGGCAGGGAGCACATGAATTTGCTAGCAGACTAACTGGAAGTCGAAGTTCTCCTTCGAACAATCAGGGGAGCTCGGACTCTTCTGACGTCACCAAAAACCACAATGTCGTCAGGGCTAACTTTCGTATGCCGGAAACGGCCGGTGAGGCGTACGGGATTGTTTTTAGAGTTTGTGGCGCTGCCGCCATAGAGTTTCCTACTAAAATACTAGAGGGAAACGTGGCGCTAGTGTCTGTGGGAGTTTCAAACAAAGCGGTTGAGCCAGCATGGGAATGATGGGTATGACATGGATTTGCCTAGTCTTCGTTCTTTTGGCTTGATATGGCTTTGCCACTTCGAAAAAAATAGGTCGTTTACAATAGAATAGTGCACTAAAACGGAAGATTTTGAAGTAACTATGTGCGTGCGCAGGTACTAATTGCTTTTTTCCGGTTAGAAAAATACTGAAAGCGCCGAAATTTAGTAATGTTTTGCGATATGGCGATGTTGCCTCCTCTACTTGCGCCCAGATTTAGCAATGTCTATGAATGTTTAAGTTCCAAATATAGCTGTGTTCGAACCTAAAGACTCTTGCTCTTGTAAGCGACGTGCTAACGTTTTCAAGTGTGTGAAAGGTAGGCGCGTCTTCTAAATCTAACAAACATGCTTTCGCTCGCTTCTTTAAGCGCCGTGCATGTGCTCCACTGCTTTTTTATAAATTATATGGGTCAAGCCGCTGCGCGAGGCCGTATAGCAGAAGCGCAGTATCGCCATCGTATGGTGGTTAGTTTTGTGCGAAAACGTGATATTAAATAAGCAACCATGCCGTTAACCTCCGTCGGAAACTGTGAGCTTTGATCTGAGCTGACTATTTGAGCGTTGTCCGTAGGCGACTGCCTGTCGCCAACTGGACGTCTATTACGCGCGATAACTGCGTCTGTTTGGTGCATTCGGTCGGCGTTGAATTAATCGGACAGCGGAACTGGAATGCTATAGTACAAGATATATACGGACAACCCTGTCACAAGGGATGTATGTCAACCGTGAAAGCGACCCTACGCGTACAGATTCTGTCGCACCTGACACAAAAGAAAAAAAGAAAGCAAAATCGCATCGATAGGGTTCGCGAGACGCAGCGCAAATATTTTTAAGGTTGGGTAAAATACCACTGCAAGTAATATGTGTAGCCATCCATTAACAAACACAAGTGCGAAACAGATTGCACGGCCCCTCCTCATTGCAAACGAACTTAGTACATGTGGCAGTCTGATGGAGCGGCAAAACGTACACTACAGCCGCTGCCTTCGTCGCGATATGAAAAAAGGGCAGTAATGTCACTCGCGTTACTGACGCTAAAAAACAGCAATAAATAAATCCACCAGAAGGTTTGAAGCCGCAGGCACGGAGACAAATGGATGTCATACACATCATTCCCATGGCATCTTCACGATCGCAGCGCCAGTTTTGCGTCTAGTATTTTAGTAGGAAACTCTACGTATGGCCGTCGCGGCGCGTAGCGCTGCCGCATTTGACATCGTTCATCGTGACGGCATCCTCAACTTGTTGCGCGTGTTAACTTGAAATGTTCAAAAATGTCGGGGGTGGTTTAGGGGCCCTTTAAGTGGTTTGGGCAAGAACACATGTCGCGTGGTGTTTTGTTACGCGATTTTCGGGGAAGAGGTCACGTGCCCACGCTTTCTCTTGCGGTTCAACATGAAAGGAAGAAAGGGCGATAGGGAAAAGGGTTTTTTAACAATAACGCTGCTTGTGTGTATCATGTGGTGTCCAAGACTGAAACGGAGCCTCTATTTTTAGTAAAATAACAAGGTTATACGTTCAACGACATGCCTGCGCGATTACGCTCGTATATGCCTAGTGGGTAGCTATAAATTCCTGTATAGACATTTCATTTTGCGTCATCTGCGTGCTTTTGTCTTTCACAGAAACTATAAAATAGAAGGCGCCTAGTTCCCTCCATGTCAGCGATACTTCTATTTATATGACAGTATTTCGAAAAAGAAAAATAAGGGCCGCATATCTGCTTGCTTCGCTGCAAATGACGTCTAAAGACGGTAGTCTTTGTTGGGATGCCGGTGTGGAGTACTGTGCCGTTGCCCTGGTTTCCGCTCTTCCAGGTTGACGGTTCCACATTCCGACTCGAAGGAGAGGTTGCCGAACTACGGAGCGGACTCGGAGACGATGACGTTAGAGATGACGTTTATTTACATGATGGTGATAAGAGAAGCTGCTTGAGCGCGTTTGCGCTCGTATTATATACAGTAGTAGACACACTAGCGTCCAATCGAACTACAAATGGCGTCTCCGCCCTCGAAGGGAGGAGGTCACGCCCCGCCTTCGCTGCTTATCCGCTGGAAACTGACGGCACCCGGTGGCAGCAGCGGATTCCTTGAACACGGGATTAAAAGTGCAGTCGGGGGAAGAGGCTCACTGAAAACGAAAGCAGCACAAATAAATGCACTCTTCCCGGTACATGCAGTCTCGTTCTTTAACGAAACGGTGCCGCCTGGCAGCCGTCGATCCACCTGCGCATATGCTGGCAGCGGGTATCAGTGTCACGCGCACTGCAGTGCCACTCCCGCTTCGTCTGTTCGGCGTCAAAGTTCGTTGACACAAAAGCGGCACAAACGCGCGTACACAACACCGCATGACACCCAGGACGACGGTCCACGGATTCCTGAAACTTCCCGTGCGCCACTGCACCGGTGTTCCCTGTGGGCAGTCTTCAATTTCAACAAGCGGCGAACCCGGCCGTCGCGGGAGCAACCAAATCAATGCGATTGTCTCTTCCGAGACCACTGCGCAGGGATGTCCATCCGCGAGAGCGTGGGCAGTACGCGCTCCCCACGGTTTTTTTTTTTTTTCGCCGGAAAGTGGCGTCGTCGGCTACTGCATGTAGCCTCCCTCCACAACCTTCAGCGGGGGCCTACGCCGATCCTAACAACTTCTACCTCCCCTGATACGTAACACCCTCTCTTCTCCCCCTCCCCTCGAACTCTTCTCACGATGGATGTAATGGAGAGTTTGCGGAAGCGGAATTCAGTTCAAATTTCGCCCTTTCGTTACTGTTGGCTTGAAGCCATCATTTTTAACGCTTAGCGTCTCTTCGACACCAGTTCTAGCACGTCGATTTTTCATTTACTACAGCAGTCCAGTGTGTACTCGCCATTAAATGAACGCTGTGGATCGCGATTATATATATATATATATATATATATATATATATATATATATATATATATATATATATATATAATCATCGTCATAAAAGGATCACGTTGAAAAACAAAACATGTATTTCGACGTTTCGGCCGCGAGACCGGCCTTTTTCAACCTTCCAATGCATTATAAGCTTGAAAAAGGCCGGTCTCGCGGCTGAAACGTCGAAATGTTTGGTTTTTCAACGTGATCTTTTGTTGACATAATTAACCTGCTGCGAAGAATTCATCTCTGATTATATATATATATATATATATATATATATATATATAGACTGTATATGCAAAAATAGCTTGGGTTGCCGCTAGTTTATAACAGAATTGACGGTCGGGCTCCGACCGAAACGTTGATGTAATAAACCGTCGCTCTCTAAGAGGCGCATCGTCAATTCTGTTTATATATATATATATATATATATATATATATATATATATGTTTGTTATAAGCTCAAGATTACGTCGGTAGGGGGGCCTGGCGACGGTTGGGTACCTGAAAGGCTTTCAGTCGTTCAAGTGCCGTTTACGACTCACTCCTACACCAGAACAGGAATTGGCCTCCCTGGTGAAGTACTTGGCCACCATCTCCCACACGATGTCTACAATTAAACACTCGCCCTCAGTGTCGAGCAGCTGCAGCACATCTGTCCACGGCGGCGGTCAGCTCTGTGAAGCAGCAGAGGGCAGTAATACTCACTGGACCCGGACAGGCCGCCGCTGGAAACTAAACATTGGAACGTTCAATACAAGATCCCTCTCAAGCGAAGCTAGATTAGCGGAACTACTCGAGGAACTAGAGGGAGTAAGTTCAGACGTTATCGGCCTTAGCGAAGTTAGGAGAGCAGGTGAAGCTTACGTAGTCTTAAACAATGGACATGTACTCTGCTATAGAGGATTACCCGAAAAGAGAGAATATGGCGTTGGGTGCCTAATTCACAAAGATACAGCGGGCAACGTAGACCAATTCGACAGCCTTAACTGAAGGGTGGCATGCGTCGTAATAAAACTAAATAAGCGGTATAAACTTAAGATAATCCAGGGATATGCGGCAACAACGAGCCACGACGACGAACAAGTAGAGCAATTCTACGAGGATACCGAATTAGCAATAAAGAAAGTACGGACACAATACACAGTAGTCATGGGGGATTTCAACGCAAGAGTAGGAAGAAAACAAAGTGGAGAACAGGCGATTGGCAACTACGGCGTTGGCCGTAGGAATAACCGTGGGGAAATGCTAGTACAATTTGCCGAAAGGAACCAGCTCCGAATAACGAATACGTTTTTCAAGAAACACAAGAATAGGAAGTGGACGTGGAAGAGCCCTAACGGGGAAACAAAGAATGAAATTGACTTTATAATGTGCGAACAACCAGGTATAATTCAAGACACAGAAGTAATGGGGAAGATAAAATGCAGCGATCACGGATTAGTAGGGGCAAAGATTGTACTTAACCTCAAAAAAACAAGAAATAAATTTTTTACTAGAAAAAAATTCAATGTAGAGGTAATCAGAGCGAAGGACGAAGAATTTAAAGTCGTCCTAAGCAACAAGTTCGAGGCCTTTGACGAAAACGGTGACGATTTAGAAGAAATAAACAAAACCATAACGAAAACAATCCTTGAAACTGCGATAGAAGTCGGGGGTAAAACAACAAAGCAAGCAACAAGTATGTTGTCCCAATCTACCAAGGACTTAATAAAAAAACGCCAACAAATGAAAGTAACTTCAAAAGAGAGGATAGAATTCTCAGAACTATCAAAATTGAACAGTAAACCCAGGCAAAGAGATGTAAGAAACTTTAACATGAGAGAAATAGAGAAAGCAGTAGAAAAAGGTACCAGCATTAAATCGGTCAAAAAGAAACTACACTAAGGACAAAACAAAATGCATGCGCTAAAAGATAAACAAGGTAACGTTATCAACAGTTTCAACGAAAGAGTAAAGGTCGCAGAAGATTTCTACCCTGAACTGTACAGCTCTCAGACAGACCATACAACCTTAATAGAAATAGAATCAGAGGAGGACACCGAAATTCCATGTATCACCGCTGAAGAAGTCAAAAACGCTGCCAAAGGCATGTCCTGTGGTAAAGCAGCTGGTGAAGATGGTATAACAGCCGACTTGATCAAAGACGGAGGAGATATTGTACTTGAAAAACTTGCATCGCTCTTCACGAAATGTATCAAGACATGTAGCGTACCGCGCAGCTGAAAAAATGCTAATATAATCCTTATCCACAAGAAAGGCGACATAAAGGAGTTAAAGAATTACAGACCAATCAGCCTACTCCCAGTAATATAGAAAATATTTACAAAGGTAATTTCTACGAGGATAAGAGAAACACTCAACTTTAACCAACCGAGTGAGCAAGCTGGTTTTAGCAAAGGTTACTCGACAATGGACCACAGCCACGCTATCAACCTAGTAATTGAGAAGTACGCGGAATATAACAAACCTCTTTATATGGTGTTTATCGACTACGAGAAAGCATTTGACTCCATAGAAATACAAGCAGTTCTAGAAGCTCTACGTCGACAAGGGGTACCTGGCGTATACGTGAAAACCACAAACAACATATACAAACATTGCACAGCCACACTACTCCTACATGAGAGAAGCAGAGAAATCCCGATCAAGAGAGGTGTGAGACAGGGAGATACAATATCCCCGATGCTATTCACTGGATGTTTAGAGGAAGTCTTTAAACATCTGGACTGGGAAGAAAAGGGAATTCGAATAGACGGAGAATATCTAAGCAAGTTAAGATTTGCAGCCGACATTGTGCTCTTTAGCAATGATGGTAACGAATTACAAAACATGATTGATGACCTAATCAGGGAAAGTATTAAAATTGGATTAAAAATGAGTAGACAAAAGACCAAAGTTATGCTCAATAGCTTAGCTAAGGAACAGGAATTGAAAATCAACAATGAACCCTTACAATGTGTAAACGAATACGTATACCTGGGACAGTTAATAACTGGAACTCCTACCCATGAAAAAGAAATTCTCCGTAGAATAAGGATGGGCTGGAGTGCATTCGGAAGGCATTACGAAATCATGACTGGAAACTTACCGCTCTCACTAAAGCGAAAAGTATTCAATCACTGCATTCTCCCGGTACTAACGTACGGTGCAGAAACATGGAGGATAACGAAAAAACTAGAGATAAAACTTAGGAGCGCGCAACGTGCAATGGAAAGAAAAATGATAGGTGTAACGCTAAGAGACTAGAAAACGAGCGGAATGGATCAGAGAACAGACAGGAGTAGCCGATATTATCTTATCAATTAAAAGAAAGTGGACCTGGGCAGGACATGTCATGAGGAGGAAGGATAACAGGTGGACAGTAAGAGCGACGGAATGGATACCAAGAGAGGGAAAACGCAGCAGAGGCAGGCAAAAGGTTAGATGGAGCGATGAAATTAAAATGTTTGCGGGCATAAAGTGGAACCAACTCGCTCAGGATAGGGTGGATTGGAAATCGTTGGGAGAGGCCTTCATCCTGCAGTGGACCTAAACAGGCTGCCACTCGCCCTAAACTCGCCACTCGCCCGTGGTCACCGCCGCTGCGGCCGCGCAAGCAGCTTCCGTTATCTCCTTCTTATCTGCGGCGTTGGTCGCCGCGGGCGAGTGACGAAAGCCGTGGGGGCGGTGACATCGACGTCACAGACGCTCTTTTCCCGGCCGATTTCGGTTTCAAGGAGCCCACGGGGAACTAATTGTTCGCGTAGCTCCGACATGCGCTCCGCTATTCAAAATTTGATCGTTGGGATAGGTAGTGTCGAGGACGGGCTCCAAAGTACTCGTTTACTATAGCCACCAATTTCCGATAATTAAGAAGTTAATTAGCGTAATTTTGCTAATTATGCATACAAGTGCTGTAATTGTTCTGTATCTCTAGCCCGCCAACCCGTAAACTCGAATGGTACACAAGACATTCCCGCGATTTATGTTTTTCTAATTTTAAAAATGTGTTGCAGCTAAAAAAACGCCCTGTATTCCCTCAAGGTAGCTTCTTTTGACGCTCTCGTCCGGCTCAGCGCGCGCGCATCTCGGCGTAGATTGCCTCGAACGGCGCCCCCATCCAGGGGAAGCGAATTGAATCACTGTAGCTTTACTTCACCTCTTCTGGATGGCGGCACCATTCCAGGCGCGTTCCAACGTCTTCTCAATGCACGCGTGGGGCGCGTGCATCAGAAAGAAGCGTGATAAGAAAAAAACACTGTCGCGTTCGTACAGCTTCCAACGTATATGCGCCGAAAGCGCAGTGGAAGAGCAAGCACCAGTCACCTTTCATCGTAGGTGGCGTTTCCCCGCCGGCAACTCTTCGAGCGCGATGGGAACAAGAAAACTGATTGATTGATTTGTGGGGTTTATCGACCGAAAACCAGCTCTGCTTATGGGAGACGCTCTGGTGGAGGTTTTCGGAAATTTCGACCACCTAGGGTTTTTTAACGCGCACTGATATCGCACAGCACACGAGCCTCAACATTTCGCTTCCATCGAAATGCAGCCGCCGCGGCCAGGATTCGATCCCGCGACCTTCGGATCCGTAGCCGAGCGCCATAACGACTAGACCACCGTGGCGGGGAACAAGAAAACTGCTGCGTTAGGCGCCCAAGCTCGGCAACGACGTTCACAGGTCAATACGGCGCAAGTAGATATGATTGATACCGCTGTTGCGCGGAATTTACTATCGACTTTGTCCAGTTATTACTGAAACGGATTCATTTATAGCAAAGGGTTGGCACTTGATGCTATGGAGGCGATGTGTGAACATGGGTTCATCCACGTCAAGTGGTGCCGTACCAGCGAAACACCGATAGGAATGGGCAAGTTCACCTCGATGTAACAATAAACATTCAGCTGCTTATGCGAAGAGACATTTTACTTTCGTTGTATAGCGATCGATTCCTTTGACGGAGGGATCAGCCACTTCTTTTTTGGGCGCCCTACTCAGACTGCGCATCCTTCGTGAGGCGGTCTCTCAGTGGAGCTGCGATCCAAGCCAAATGAGGAACAAACCACCCCTTATACGACGACGTTATTCCCATAAGTGATTCAACCTGTTTCACGCAAGTAAGTGTGGGATATTCCTACACTGCCGCAAGGCGCTCTGGAGCAGGCTGAATACCGTCATGAAAAAACTCGACATAGTAATATCTCTTCTGTATGGGAAATAGGCACGTTCAAAACACAACCGCAGTTCATTTGCATAGAAGAACTTTTTCGACTAATATAAATATTTAAGTGAAAATTAAAAATATTCTGTGCCAATTTTGCGACTACCCACATCGGACGCACCGTTCCGGTTCATCCACTGCCGTGGCGTCGTCGGATTTTGCTCCTAGGCTCTAGACTCCCACATCATTCTTGCGCGAAAGAGAGATTCAGAAACGAGGGTAAAATGAAGATTATGGCCGGGATATTTTTTCCTTAACTAGTCTTGTACAAAAAATAAATAATTGGGGACGTTCTATAGCGGTCTTTGGGGCCTTCTACGTCAACGAATGGACCCGCTTGAAGGAGTGCTATAAATAATTGGTCAATTATCCAGTGACTCATTACAGGCACGCACAAAGGAATTTTTTGGAGGGAGTCAAAGGCCTAATTGTTCGCAAAAAAGTCTTTCCATGGGAAAAAGTAAAAAAAAACAGTTGCCCAGGAATATTGAAGGCGCTTATAATCTCCACGAAGAAGGGCCATGCAGAGTCAGTGACGGAAAGATGACTGACAAAAAGAAAAAAAAAAGGAATGCAAAGGCATCAGGCGCCCACTTACAGATATCCGCCAAATAAAAAAAAAAACAATTGTCGAACACTTTCTCTACCCAAGTTTTCAAACTCTGTCTCAACAACAGGCGTGCGAGAAGAACGTGAGCCACTTTATGACAGCAAATCTGAAACGAAAAGCAGACATATTCGGAAAAACAATTTTATTGAACCATAATGAACCAAAAGACGGGTATTTTCATGAGACAAAAGGTGGAGAACGCTAACATTCGTTTTAGGAAGCAATAATGAAAGATGACCTTGCGAATGGTTTTACAATATAGTTAATGCCAATGCAAAAGAAGAGAAAAAACGAGCAGATGCAGCTTGGCCGAAAAAGAGTGGTTGACGCTGCAATTTCATCCGTCGCGGTTTCTCCATAAGCACAGCGATAACTTCGCCCACACAGACTTGCATCAGATGAATGGACATAAGAGCCAGACCATTAACCCGCTCTTAGCTGTTCGGTTCCTCAAATATGTTTTTACTATTTGCAGTGTCGAGTACCTGCGTTCTGCAGAGTTGCCAATATCTTGAGAAGCGTGTGAACGTTCGGCAAGGGGGCTTTGTCGCATTCAGTTAAAGCGTCCGTCGCAAAGCGAGGAAATTCCTCCTCTTGCATGGCCTGCCACTTAGTTTTCCAGATTTTCCGTTCAATCTTTAGCGTATAAGGATATGCGCTGTTGTCATATCTCTGAGGCAAAAATCGAAGGCCGGCTGCACAGATTCAAATTTACCCGTGGAGGCGTGCTTTGGCAACACAAGTTGCAAACCTTGCAGTGTTTTCTGGTGGTTTGCAAAGAGCCGTTTGAGGGAAGCTTTCAGGCAATCTATCTATGGAATGAGCCTGGCTCGCCTGTAGTACCCTTCCGCAGAACTACAAGCGTAGTTTACTCTGCTTACACTGTTTCTTTACCCTGTTTACTCCTTCCGCCATGCGGGCGCCTGCCGGCGACAAAGGCAGCGGAAAAAGGGTGGTGTGGTTCGCAGAGGTGCCAGCGGGGTCGAACAGGTTAATAAGTCGTCGAAGCCGTCGCTATCCATTTAAAAGTCCTCTTTTCCAAGCTTTCGTTTAGCTTCCGCAGTCAGGCCGTGGAAAAACTCTGCGTCCGCGGCAAAGCAAAGCCTTTGGCGTGCGTGTTCCCACGCCACTCAGCTGTCAGTCAAACAATGCACCTGAATGCTCCCTAAGTTGCCTCCACTACGCGACTGTATAAATGACGCCCACAATATACCGTGAACGCTGTCCTTTTCTGTATGTCCTGCCATTATTTGCAGTGTTCCTTGAAACAATCCAACTACCGAGCGCCCTGACCGTAGGCGAGAATCCTCTTCCTAAACATAACTGATGCGATGCGACGAAGAAAGGTCGCACGAAATATGAGCAGCTACCGGTCCTTTTCTCTGCTGTGGAAGCCGTATGGCAATATTTTGTTTCTTCTGGTAATTTCATTTCCAACAAGCTTCTCTTACATGTAGACAGTTTTCTGTCTTTTTCCGCAATCACAAAGCCGTAACTGTTCCCGATAATTCGTTTCATTTGGTATGACCGTTGTGTCGGGAAGGTTGACACGGTGATCGCTGTCTTGGGAATCTAGGGCTATCGGGTTGCGATCTCTTGCACAATGCAGAGGTCATTCCTGTGCTATCGAAGTCTTTCTTTAAGGTTTTTCGCTTCGCCGATGTCGCTCGCATCGCAGTCAGAGCAAAGATATTTGTATACAGTGCCTTGCGCTCTCTCTCTCGGTGAACGGTCTTCGACAATGTGTAGGAAACATGAGTTCGTAGGCTTGTGAGTCACTCGGATGCTTTCTTTTCTGAGAATACGGGCGATGGTTCTGCTAACGCCTCGGATACATGGGAGAGAATGGTGTTTCTGTTGTGGTGTTGCTTCAGGAGCCGGATGCTGAATTTCTCAGCAAGCGTTGCCATGCTTTTGGAATTCAAGTGCTTTCGGAATAAAGGATTTTTGGGTAGCTGTTCTTGGTGAGTTCCCTGAGTGTCGTTTGTTTTTCATTTGCTTAAGTGCGCCCGGCGCTACTTGTATTGTGCCTCTATACCGCGGCGTTAATTTATTTATTTATTTTATTTATTTCATAATACTGTCAACCCTTTGTTGGGGGTTCTTACAGGGAGGGTACAAATAAATACAAACAAACCAAACGCACAGGTATATCAAGTGACAACGAAATCATCTAAATACATGTCCAACAATTTTTCGAATTGGCAAACATCGCTTGCATTTACCACAAAGCCTGGCAACGCATTCCAAATCTCAATCACAGCTGGGAAAAAAGAATGGTGGAACACATCACTGTGAGCAAAGTATGGTAGTACAACACAATTGTGATTAACACGACCGCTTCGTTTCCCTGGCAGTTTCAAGTACTCATCTTTATTAATTTTTAGTTGTCCATAAAGTATCCTAAAAAAAAACTTTCAACCGGCTCTTTTGCCTTCGTGCTTCTAGTGGTTCCAGTTCACAAGAATCTAACATCTTCGTGACGGATTCTAACCGGCGGTAATTTGTGCATATGAAGCGGGCGGCACGGCGTTGGACTTTTTCTAATTTTGTTTTCAGGCTGTCCTGATGAGGGCTCCACACGACCGAGGCATACTCTAGTAGTGGTCTGATGAAAGTTTTGTAAGCCACCAGTTTTATACCTCGCGTAGCTTGATGTAATTTTTGCCTTAAGAAACCTAGTCTCTGGTTCGCTTTCGAGCACACATTTTCTATGTGCGTATGCCATGCCAAATTTTGTGTAAGAGTGACTCCTAAATATTTAAATTGGTTAGCCTGTACTAATAAATTACCGTCGATACAATAGTGATAAGGCATAACGTTTGTTTTTTTAGTCATATGTGTGTATGTTGATTTCTTGTAGTTTACTTTCATGCCCCATAAGTTACACCATTGGCTGAATTTTTCCAAACAATGGCTGATTATGACTTGATCATGGGTGCTCGTTACGGTAGAATAAATTAGGCAGTCATCAGCAAAAATTTTCACTCTCACCGGGTGTTCAACTACTGTAAATATATCATTGATATATATAAGAAATAACAAAGGGCCCAATACCGAACCCTGGGGAACACCTGAAAACACTTGGAGTGGACTCGACGAACTGCCATTTAAACGTACTGACTGTGTTCGATCACCTAAGTATTCTTTTATCCAAGTAACTAATGTTTCACAAATACCAATTTCTCGAAGTTTAAAGATTAGCTTATCATGAGGCACTTTATCAAAAGCCTTCGCAAAATCTATACAAATGACGTCAATCTGTTGCTTCTCGTCTAAGGCTGCAGCAAAATCATGAACAACTTCGATTAACTGTGTAATGGTAGATAGTCCAGCTCGGAAGCCATGCTGGGATGGGTGTAATAAGGTGTTTTGTTCGAGAAATTGTAAAATATGTTTTGCGATGATGTGCTCCAAAAGTTTACAACTAATACATGTGAGTGAAATGGGGCGGTAATTGTTTACAATTTTGCGATCACCTCCTTTGTATACCGGTATAACAACTGCCCTGCGCCAGTCCGAGGGTAAGGAATGAGTTTTTAGCGATTTCTCAAATATCACCGTTAGGTAATAGGATATCCATTCAGAATAGCGCTTCAGGAATTCTGGACAGATCTCGTCAGGCCCACCAGATTTTTTCCCATCTAGGTTCAGGAGGAGTTCAAACACTCCTTCTCGTTTGATTACCAGATCTTCCATCGGATAACGTATAAGATACTCTAAATGCTCACCCACACTAGTACTTGTATTGTTAGTAAAGACAGACTGGAAAAAGTAATTAAAAGCTTCAGCAATCTCAGCTGTCTCTGTTAACTTTCCTGTATCATTTGCGATTTCTTCAATTTTATCTTTTCTACTGCCGAGATACCTCCAGAATTTTTGTGGAGAATTTTTTAAGAATCCGGTCAGCGTTTTGTCAAAGAACTGCTTTTTATTTTGTGTCAGGGTACGCCTCAATTCTGAACGAAGTCTGGATATTTCCTCAGAGCCCTTTTTCTTTTTGCGGAGCCGCTTTAGCTTTCTTTTCATATGAATAATACCTCGATTAATCCAAGGTCGGTGTTGTTTAGATTTTTTCACACGTGATGGCACAAACCGGTCCACGCACTGATTTACTATAGCCTTGAATTCCATCCATAACTCGTCTATTGTTTTTTCGTTTGCATGGTGCTCGAACAGGCCAAATGATAATTCCAAGAAATCTATAACTGATGTGTCATCAGAACTTTTGTAGTCTTTTATCCGTATTGTAACAGGGCTTTTGCTGCGGGGCTTAATGCCAGCAGTCACATTCACTACAATTTTATGGTCAGAAATACCATCCTCAATTGTACACGAATAATCCTCTATATTGTTAGATAGGAACACGAGATCCAACAATGACTGTGACGTGGAAGTTATTCTTGTATCTTCATGAACGATTTGATTTAGATTATAAGAAACCATTATATCTAATAATTTATCGGCGCTAGACGTTTCAACGCCATTGTAAACCAGGTCCTGCCAATTTATGTGCGGCAAATTGAAGTCTCCAGCCATAATTAGACGTGTGTTCCTATGTACATTGGTGCATGATCCGAGGGTCGCGGGATCGAATCCCGGCCGCGGCGGCTGCATTTCGATGGAGGCGAAATGTTGAGGCCCGTGTGCTGTGCGATGTCAGTGCACGTTAAAGAACCCCAGGTGGTCAAAATTTCCGGAGACCTTCACTACGGCGTCTCTCATAATCAGAGCTGGTTTTGGGACGTTAAACCCCACGAATCAATCAATCATTACATTGGTGCACAAGAATGTGTTTAATCGGTCGAGAAAGTCACGGGAAGTAGAGGGTGGGCGATATATTGCGCCAACTAGGTAAGCAACATTTCCGAGAGTAATCCTACACCAAACTGTTTCAGGGATGTCACAGTCTATGATGGCCGCATGAACAGATTTTTTTAATATTATACACACTCCTCCGCCACGTGAATCGCGGTCCTTCCTGAACATTTTATATCCAGGGGGGATTATTACGTCAGTATGTATACCACAATGCATCCATGTTTCTGTTATCAAGACCATATGAGGACTTTGTGAAAGCAGCAAATATTCCAGATCAGCAGTCTTGTTTACAATGCTGCGTGCGTTAAGAACAAGAAAGCATAGCTATGACTTCCCTGACAGGGTGGGCGTTAGTCTGGAACTTGTTGAATCGCCTGAGCCAGGTGGGCGGTTCGCCGCATGAGCCTTATGTTTTTCTTTGCCTAAGCTACTTTCTTCAATCACACACGATATGCGCTTATCTTGGGTGAGGTCCCAGGTGTACGTTTTGCCTTTTACTTTAAGTTTATCGTGGGTGAGCTGAACTTTTGTACCTTTTGACCGATCCAATGCTGTACTTTCCCATAGCTTTCTTCTTATTTCTGCTGTTTCTTTAGCATAGTCTTGGCTGACCCGAATATTAGTGCCCTTCAGTTTAAAACAATTCCTTAGAACACTATCCTTTTCCCTGGAATCAAAGAACTTCATAATAATGGGTCTTGGCTTATCTGGTTTCGCTTTACCAATACGGTGAATTCTCTCTACCGTCCTGACGGAAACCCCTAAATTTCTGTCAAAAACATTGTCAAGGACCTCTTCTCTTAGTTTGGTTTCTGTCTCATCACCACTTTCGGCGATTCCAAACACTAAAAGGTTGTTACGCCTACTTCTATTTTCATACTCAATTAACTTAGATGCCTGCTGTTGGACAAGTGATTCCAATTTATCAATCCTGTTGCTCATGTCTTCAAAGACCGTCAGAATACCTTGTAACTTATCAGTTTTAGCATTGACGGCGGCAATTTCTTCTCTTATGCTATCTATTTTACGGTCACTTTCTTCTTGCCTATCAATAATGGCCTGTAACATTTCTGTAACCTAATGGCTGACTGGACGAATTTCGGGGGGGTAGGGGGGTCCAGGCCGCCCTGGGCCCCCCCTTGCCTATGTGCCCGCGACTACATATACACGAGGCAGCGCCCATTTCCGCTGCTGGTGGGCTTCACTGCATAACAAAAATTTCATACCTGTAACACATGCTCTGCCTCATAAGAAAAATACACTGCAGTGAAGCTGCTATAGGAAACATTACGGTGCGGCACAAATGAGGGGCCACATGTCGCGCCCACCACTGCACGCCCCTCCCATGACGCTACACACGTACCTGTAACACATTAAAATCTAATCAGAAAGAAGAAAAGAAGAAAAAAATGGCAGATGGCACGTGCAGTGGGAATCGAGGAAATGCGAAGCACGCATCACGTACGTGAAATGCACTTGCATTGTGGCCGCGCTATACCGATTTTGGTACATACGAAGTTAACGAAACAGCCGCAAGAGCAGCAAGATTGTGGCACGTACACCGTGCCGCCCGTGACACGCACGTGATGATTGTAGTGTTATGACCTGTCATTTACGTTCGTGATGCAGTCGTGCTGTGCCGTAGCAATTTTGGTATACATCACATTAACGAAACGGCCAGGAGAGGACCAAGACCGTGGCACGTAAATCATGTCGCTCATGACATGCATGTCATGATTTCCATGTTATGATCTGTGATTTATGTTCGCTATGCAACCATGTTGCGGCATACCAATTTTCGTATACACCCCATTAACGAAACGGCCAAGAGAGCACAAAGTCGTAGGCGGCTAGACAGACAGACAGACAGACATATAGATAGATAGATAGATAGATAGATAGATAGATAGATAGATAGATAGATAGATAGATAGATAGATAGATAGATAGATAGATACGTTCAAAGTCGCCGAAGTTCGCTAAGAAATGCTTCGCATTTAAAAAGTTACGAGTGCACACACCACACGGGAGAGTGAACAACCGCGCGATGAGAAATGGACCACGGCAAGGACTCCGACGTATCCGAATAAGATAAACAGTGCATAGAACCTGAGGGGCCGTCTGGAGAAATTAGTACGTAAGGTGAGCGCCAAAACAATGATGGCGCGCGCAGCACGGATTTTCTGTGAGCTCCAAATATCTTCACTACTGCACAACCATGTGGTACAGAGAAAACTAAGTGTCGTACTGTGAAGCGTACTGCCAGCACTAAACCGTTCGCTGCCAGAAAGAACGTCCCCTCCTATCACATGTATATGTGGTTCGCAGGAAGGGGTTGCTGAAACACGAGATACAGCTCCACTGACGTGAAGCGTGGGTAGGTGCGAATCATGCGGTTGTCACAGAATGACATTGCCTCGGAGCGGGCTGTAGCTGAAGGTTCACGGTATCCCTGCACATGCGACGTTAGAAGCGCTTCGACCGGTCCAAAGACGTCAGAGGCTCTCGGCCCTTTTCGAAGAAAACAAGGAGGAGATCGCTTCCTGGACTGGGAAACTCCGATTTGGTGCTTTGCCACGCGAGCCCACGGTGCGATTCTGGAAACACCAGACGCGGTGTTTCGGATCAGCAGGACATCAGGGCACCGTTTTGCGAGCACCGGCCGCGTGCGGAAGAATGCTATGTGTGATCGGCGGCCTCCGTGTCCGAAGTGGACGACTAATGCATATCTTTGTTACGACCGGCGAAGCAGGGACCCCCGTGACTCGGACGCTAATTACCTGTCAATCAGGCGAGATGAATGAAGATGCCGACTTGGAGACCACGAGAAACGGTTTGGCCATCGCTCTCTCCAGTGCATTAATTGCGAGAGTGATATTTTGGGCGGAGCAAGAAATCCAATGCTGGATAAATTGTCCCTATAAACACGCCCCGATTCCGCAGACAGTGAATCAGGGGAAACATGCGCGTATTTAAGCGTGGAGTATCGAGAGACACAGGGTTCTAGTCGCTTGCCTGACATGGCGTAGAAGCCGATCAACTATCGCTCTACAAGTTGTTAGCGTGGCTCTGTACCGGCTGGCCACCTAACCTAAGCCGTTTTGTCTAGTTGAGACGCGCGCTTACCGTCTGCAACGTAGGCATCGGGACTTCGGCTCGAGTTAGTTCAACCTACTCAGTTTACCATCAAGCACTAGCTCCCCGGAATTCAGCGCTGCATCTCCGTCGACCTCAAGGCTGTGCCAGAACAACGGACTTCTCGCACCAGACCGTCGTGGACCCTTCAACGCTGCCGCTCATCACCACGTATGCCATCCCATGTCTATACCCCTGAACTCTCTGCCTGAACATTCATAACTTTTGTAGATTAGGCTCCTATATTGTTCTCCTTGAACTAGTTACTGTTTCTTGTTTACTTTTCATTAGTTTTTTATTTTCGCATGCTAGTGTTTGTAAGGCTCTATCACCGCATAATTGTTAGTTGAGTGAAGTGCTGTTTACCTTGTATTTTTTGCGCTGCCCTATCGCTATAGATTAAACTTTGTTGTTTTGTTTTCCAAACCAAGACTCCGATCCTTTCACTGTGTCTGCTTGCCTACGGAGCGACCGAAACTGCCGTCGCTTCCTTCGCCGACTTCGCGCCGGGGAAGCTTGAACGACAGCCCTGTTACAGCGGTGATGCGCTGGTGTTTCCCATAGGAACATGTCAATCGCTGTGCTAATGGGCTTGCTTTACAGTGGCCAAGACGAAGACGTTAGACGCCGACAGCCCGGGCGCATTAGCAGAATCTCGTTAGAATCGTTTCTGACACGACAACCCTACACGTACACTGTCTGGTAGCCCCGCCACGGTGGTCTAGTGGCTAAGGTACTCGGCTGCTGATCCGAGGGTCGCGGGATCGAATCCCGGCCGCGGCGGCTGCATTTCGATGGAGGCGAAATGTTGAGGCCCGTGTGCTGTGCGATGTCAGTGCACGTTAGAGAACCCCAGGTGGTCGAAATTTCCGGAGCCCTCCACTACGGCGTCTCTCATAATCAGAGCTGGTTTTGGGACGTTAAACACCACAAAACAACACTGTCTGGTTGCACTTCCTCCAGGAGCGGCCCACACATGCACACACGCTGTCTGACTGCACAGCCTCCAGGATGGGCCTACCGTGACGACAGCAGAGATAAGCCGCAAGCCAGCTCCTAAGGTGCTCCGCACCTAAAATGAATGATAGGAAAACCTTAACGGCTTCGTAGCAGCACCAGCCTTACTGATTGATTGATTACTGGGGTTTGACGTCCCAGAACCACGATCTGCTTAAGAGAGACGCCGTAGTGGAGGGCTCCGGAAATTTCGGCCACATGGGGGTCCTTAACGTGCACTGACATCGCACAGTACACGGGTCTCAACATCTTCTCCATCGAAATGCAGTCGCCGCGGCCGGGATTTGATCCCGCGACCTTCGGGTCAGCCCAGCCTTACTGCGAGCAGTCAACGAAGTCCCAACACGGCACCATGGATTGGCTTCACCACAACACTCGAGCGCGTGGTGGCTAGGCTAAAACACGCATTTCACTAAGGCCGGAACGTTAAAACAAAAAGAAATTCCGCTCATTGTTCAGCCGACCACTTCACTCTTGCCGCGTTATTGAGAAAGGGAAAATTAGCATCCACCCGTTTTGTAGCACGAGGCTACAAGGAAATCCATAGGGATTTGTCATTTGCCGCGTTATCGATCTAGTGTAAATACTTTCCCTTCATAGGCGAGCACTCATTCAAAAGAAAGTGCCCCCGTCCCCTAGCTCCTCTCTCTGAGTTGTTTTGTTTTCAAAGTAAGTGGCATGCCTACTCGCCCTGGTAGCTTTTATCAGGTAAGCTGTCGTACTGCTGAGCTCTAGGAGACCGTATCGATTCCCGGTCACGTAGATCGCATTCCAATGGGGGTGAAATTCATGCGCCCACATACGTACACACGTATCTTGTAGCCCCAAATCAAAATTATTCTGGACGACTGCCTTATAGCGGGCCTCATAATCATTTCACCATTTTGGTTCATAAAACGCGATAAATAGTTATTACGGCGCGCCTACGTGCACCCACTAAATCAATGCGCCTCGCTTCCGCACGTCAACTGCACTAATAGTGAAGGGCGCAACGTCTCTCTCGCTAAGGCATGGAAGCACAACTTCAGGAGGACAGACTAGGTACGTCAGCCTCGGCATTTTCTAAGGATAAGCTCCAAATAGCTGCCAGGCAAAGGTGGGCGTGTTTTGGTCGGTTTTCATTCTGTCGGGCTGGTCGTGACTACGTTACCCATGAAATGTGGGAGAACGGACGGGCGAGGGCAGCCTATTGGCAATCGGTGAACATATCAAAAATTGGCAATGATGTCTTTTTGTCTTCTTGCAGACAACATACTACAAAGCGAAATATATTTCGTCTTGGAATGAATAGGAATGTTTTATGAAAACAAAGATTTTTTTTTCGTGAGCTCTAACGCGTGATATGCAGAGAAAGTGTGCTCATGCCAAAATGTGGTCGCGCGCCCTCGGCTTACGAGATAAGCGTGACTCTGGTCAATGACATTCATTGAAAAGCGAACCAAATAAACGCGCTCTAAAACAACAATCTCCGATCTCGCCGCAGGTCCCATAATCGCGGCATGTAAGCTGCTATGTTATGTTGGGATAGCACGAAAATGCTCTCCAATGTCTCAAGCATTCCTTTCACTGTTCGCTAACACCTGCATCTCGCACAGCTTCCGCTTTCTCCCACTGCAGCAGGCCGCTAAATGCAGCAGGCATAGCACAAGATGGGAAATAGCAAGAGTGCAGTAACGGAAGCCCCCATATTTTCAATATATTTTCACTTACGTGGTCATAACTTCCGCAAGCAAGCGGTGAAGATCTAACAAAATTACAGGTATTCGAAATGGGGTACAGTTTACCTTTCGTTTATGTCAAAGTTCGAATAAATGCTTTTCTTACATTTTAACTACTTAGATACACGCCTTGATTTCTGGAGTAGTAAACTAACGGCTCGCGCAACCGGAAGTTTCTTGGGTCGTACGCTTGCTATTGTTAGGACGGTTTTAAAACCATCTATAGCCGTGATGCAACCGACTCACGACGACACACATGAAGCCGCGTCCAGACGGCAACGCGTGCGAGCCGCCTGGGAGGGAGTGCGAACGGAGAGGCGCGAGTGTAAAACCCGGGCGAAGAATACTGGAGGAAAAGGACGAAACGGCGCTTTTCGGTGGCGCACCGCAGAGCTCCCTGGCGAAGTTTAGGAAGCCTATTGTGCAGCGTCGCTAAAAATGAATGCGCGAAAAAGAGAACCCTCAACATCAACAATACACGGTTGTTCGCGGTAAAGAAATTGATGGAAAGCGCAACGGCTGTTGACAGCTGATCACGTCAAACCGGCCACCGAAATTCTTTTGCGATGACGAAAGTTGGCAGGTCGAGGCGTTCTAATGCTTATGGCTCTTCCAGATGCGTCGTAACAAGTTAAAGGAACGAGAATAAAATGTTTATGGCGCAATAATTTTACTGTCTGATGCTTTCGTTGAATGATAAGGACTGCATAATAACATTTATTGTGCAATCGATTGCAAGAAGCACGCAGTGCAATACATATTACACCTTTGCATTTAAATGACTTATTGTACTTAGACTAAGAGGCGCCAGCCGGTACATTCCGCACACTGCGGTCTGAAAGCTGACGCTCGTCATGCTTATTATCTTGAGGGGCATCCAATTAGTGAGCCTAAAGGAAATGACCAGTCGCGCGAATGCGAAAGTAGTACACATTCGATTCGGCTGGCTGCGAGGCTAGCGTGTTCTGGGGTCATATTGCGAGAACGATCACCTCTGGCGATGTCGCCAAGTGTTACCTTTTGTGCACGCTGATTGGCCGGTTGAGGATGGGCGAGTGGCATCGCCACTCGGCCCTCAGGATTCTACGTTACGCAAGGCGACACTGTATGCCATTGGCGATTTATCTTGCCATATTACCTTTGGCGTTTAACGAAAGTGAACAGAGAACACACGTAGTTATATAAACAGAACGTAGAGAACGGAGAGAAGGTGAAGCTTACAGAGCTTAAACAACGGATATGATGTCCTCTGCTATAGAGAGTTACCCGAAAATAGAGAATATGGCGTTGGGTTCCTAATTCACAAAGATATTGTGGGCAACGTAGACGGATTCTACAGCATTAACGAAAGGGCAGCATGCGTCATATTAAAACTAAATAAGCGATATAAACTTAAGATAATCCAGGCATAGGCGTCAACAACGAGCTACGACGACGAACAAGTAGAGCAGTTCTACGAGGATGTCAAATTAGCAATAAAAAGTGTACGGACACAATACACAATAGTCATGGGGGATTACAGCGAAAAGGTAGGAACAAAGCAATGTGGAGAACAGCCAATTGGCAAGTACGGCGTCGCCCTTAAGAATAACCGTGGCGAAAGAAACCGACTCCGAATAATGAGTACGTTCTTTAAGAAACATAAGAATAGCAAGTGGACGTGGAAAAGCCCTAACGGGGAAACAAAGAACGAAATTGACTTTATAATGTGCGAAGAACAGGTATAATTTAGGACACATAAAGTAGTGGGGAAAATAAAAGGTAGCGATCACAGATTAGTAAGGGCGAAGACTGTACTTAACCTAAAGAAAATAAGACCTAAATTATTTAGTAGAAAAAACGCAAATCTAGAGGTAATCGGAGCGACGAACGAATAATTTAAAGTCGCCCTAAGCAACAAGTTCGAGGCCTTAAGCCAAAACGATGATGATTAGGAAGAAAAGCAAAACCATAAGGAAAACAATCCTTGAAACAGCGAAGAAGTCGGGGGTAAAGCAAAAAAACCAGTAACAAGCAAGCTGTCACAATCTACCAAAGACTTAATAAAAAAACACCAACAAATGAAAGTACCTTCGTCAAAAGGTAACACAGAATTCGCAGAACTACAAAAATTGATCAGTAAAGCCCGGCAAAGAGATGTAAAAAACTTTAACATGAGAGAAATGGAGAAAGCAGTAGAGAAAGGCACCAGCATTAAATCGGTCATAAAGAAAATGCACTTAGGACAAAACGAAATGCATGCACTAAACGATAAATAAGGTAACGTTAACAACAATTTCAACGAAATAGTAAAGGTACCAGAAGATTTCTACTCTGAACTGTACAGCTCTTAGACAGACCATACAACCTTAATAGAAATAGAATCAGAGGAGGACACTGAAATCCCATGTATAACCGCTGACGAAATCAAAAAAGCTCTCAAAGAGAAGTCCCCCGGTAAAACCGCAGGTGAAGACGGCATAACGGCGGACTTGATCGAAGACGGAGGAGACATTATACTTGAGAAACTTCTATCGATCTTCACAAAATGTACTACGACATGTAGTGTACCACGCAGTTGTAAGATTGCTAATATAATCCCAATCCACTAGAAAGGTGACGTAAAGGAGTTAAATAAGTACAGACCAATTAGCCTACTCTCAGCAATATACAAGCTGTTTACGAAAGAAATTTCTACGAGGATATGAGAAACACTCGACTTTACCCAGCCAAGAGAACAAGCTGGTTTAGGAAAGGTTACTCAACAATGGACCACAGCCATGCTATCAACCTAGTAATTGCGAAGGACGCTGAATATAACAAACCTATTTTTATGGCATTTATAGACTACGAGAAAGAATTTGACTCCATAGAAATACAAGCACTTCTAGAAGCTCTACGTCGACAAGGGTACCTGACGTATTCGTGCAAATCATAAACAACATATACAAAGATTGCACAGCCATACTACTCCTACATGAGAAAAGCAGAAAGATCCCGATCGGGAGAGGTGTCAGACAAGGAGATACTATCTCTCCGATGCTATTCACCGCATGTTTAGACGAAGTGTTTAAACGTCTTGACTGGGAAGAAAAGGGAATTTGAATGGCCGGAGAATATCTCAGCAATTTAAGATTTGCAGACGATATTGGCTCTTTAGCAATGATGGAGACGAACTACAAAACATGATTGATGACCTCAACCGCGAAAGCATTAAAATTGGACTACAAATGAATAGGCAAAAAACCAAAGTTATGATGAACAGCCTAGCTAAGGAACAGGAATTTAAAATTAACAGCGAACCCTTAGAATGTGCGAACGAATACGAATGGACAGTTACTGACAGGATCTCCTACCCATGAAAAAGAAATGTTCCGTAGAATGAGGAGGGGCTGAAGCACATTCGGAAGGAATTACGAAATAATGAATGGAAACTTGCCGCTCTCACTAAAGTGAAAGGTATTCATTCACTGCATTATCCCTCTACTAACGTACGGTGCAGAAACGGGGAGGATAACGAAAAAACTAGAGATGAAACTAAGAAGCACGCAACGTGCAATGGAAAGAAAATTGACAGGGGTAACGCTAAGAGATAAAAGACGAGCGTAATGGGTGAGGGAACAGACAGGAGTAGCTGATGTTATTATACCTATTAAAAGAAAGAAGTGTACCTAGGCAGGGCATGTCATGAGGAGGAAAGATAACAGATGGACAGTAAGAGCGACGGAATGGATATCACGAGAGGGAAAACGCAACAGAGGCAGGCAAAAGGTTAGATAGAGCAATCAAATTAAAAAAAATTACGCCAACTCCCGCTAAAGGGGACCATGTGACAATGCGAAGCAGCACGGGGGGGGGGGGGGGGGCGCCGTGTTTGCATCGGATTGATTCGATGTCGCGTTTGCATCGGTTTGGCGCTATAGGCGATGCTGCCCCCTTCAGCGTTGTCTCTCGCGGGCGAGGGCGCGTTCTCGTTCCTTGCGCGCTAGTAAAGCGTTCATCGAAGAAAGAGCGTTTACATAGTCACCGCGTGCCTTTCGGAGACGAGAGGAGGAATGCCGAAAGGAGAGGAGATGAGCAGAGAAAAGGAGGGGGAAGAGGATGCGCAGTGCGGGTGTGGACGCGGTTGTAGGGAGGGACATAGCCCCGACCATAAGGTGCTTCGCATCTAAAGGTTGTTTTTTTGTGGGGTTTAACGTCCCCAAACCAGCTCTGATTATGAGGGACGCCGCAGTGGAGGTCTCAGGAAATTTAGACCACCTGGGGTTCCTTAACGTGCACTGACATCACACAGCACACAGGCCTCAACATTACGCCTCCATCGAAATGCTGCCGCCGCGGCCAGAATTCGATCCGGCGACCCTCGGATCAGCAGCCGAGTGCCATAACCACTAGACCACCGTGGCGGGGCAGCTGGGGTTCTTTAACGTGCACTGACATTGCACAGTACAGGGGCCTCAACACTTCACCTTCATCGAAATGCATCAGCCGCGCAAGGGATTCGATCCTTCGGATCAGCCCTCGAGTGCCATTAGCACTAGAACCATGGTGGCGCAAAAGGAAATGGTGACGCATAAAATCGCGCCCATGTCTTGACTGAATTACGCGGGGTTTCGCGAAAAAGTTGTAAAATTGGGACTGGTGTTTTTCTTTCTATTCCTTTTTTTTTTTGAAAATACCACTATTTGAAGAAAACTGAATCAGCTACATTTTTTTGTGTTTTTCAGTTCTTGATATGGAACCTTCGCTTTGTTGTGAACCTGTAAACACTATTCTCGCTGTGTGGTATTGCTTTTAAGCTTCTCCGCGAAATAGCAAACCCACCCAAACGCATTCGAAATGCGATTTCATTAGTTATACGATTAAGAAGAGGTGACTGCTCCTTGTCGTTAAGCAGGGTGAAAATATCGGGTTCTCAATCGAATATTACTGATGGCACATGGTTTCAGCTCAAGGTAAATCTGTGAGTCTTAATGCTTTAAGTGTTTGTGTGAAGCGTATCTGTCTAAATGTCTAAACTCCTTGTTTAGGCTGAAGTACTCCAGTAACCTGGAGCACAACTTGCTGTTATCAAAGTGGCATAAGCAAAATGTGGCGCTGGTGAGTTCCAGGGCAACGAGCAACCATAATTTGCTCTGATTTGGACATTTTTGATACCATTTCGCGCTGTACGAAATGAGACGCACTATCATAATGCTAGGTCGAGAGAAAAGTTCAGGAGGGCTACATCCACGCCGCGCCCCGCCACGGTGGTCTAGTGGCTATGGTACTCGGCTGCTGATCCGAGGGTCGCGGGATCGAATCCCGGCTGCGGCGGCTGCATTTCGATGGAGGCGAAATGTTGAGGCCCGTGTGCTGTGCGATTTCAGTGTACGTTAAAGAACCCCAGGTGGTCGAAATTTCCGGAGCCCTCCACTACGGCGTCTCTCATAATCACAACCGGTTTTGGGACGTTAAACCCCACTAATCAATCAATTCGTGTTAACAGGTATACACCTTAATTACGGTGTTTTGACGACGGTAATCAAAACAGAATCGCCATGCACCATCCGCAACAAAACATACATCCACGCCGCAAAAATGTTTGGTCAGCGAAATTATAGCGTTAACTTTTCCGATATACTGATGTCAGCTTACAACGATTTAGCAATGCGCTGCAAAAATTGATTGACAGTAATGGAAATAAATGCACTGTAGCATTTGATTGCACTTCCACTTCGAAAGTCCAAACTGTGCATGACATTCCCATATCGCTTTCACGGGACGAACTGTATCAGTGTCTAAGCGTGTTCTTCATTTACATGCGTAATTGTACTGACGTCACTCTCTACTTCGTGTGCTATGCTTCGCACAATCTTCCCATAAAATGACACCTTTTCCTGTGCTGTTGCGAAAATAATGCGCGTGTGACAGATGATATAGAGTTGGAGTAAAATGGTTAACGCGTAAAGAGCTTAGTTCTGTATACTACGAGGTTTCAGGCTTTTGCTCGCTTCACGACCCACCAACGAGACTTGAGCTCGTCGCGGTTAATTTTTTTTTGTTTATGGAAAACAAGCGTATTAGAAACATAGTGACGATTCCGTTGGGCAGAAGAATTTGTACGCGTGATGTAACTATTTAGGTTAAAATGAAAAATATTCCACACCTATTCTGCGACTGCTCCCATCTGACATACTCATGCGGTTCATCCAATGGGTAGGCGTGATATCGTTTTCGCAAAAGAGCCAGGCCTTTTTTAGGGGCGAAGCTCCTTAGGGCGTGGGTCTGTCCTTCCCTCGATGTTTGCAGCCACCTCTAGTTTCTGAAGCGCTCACTAGATGGCGCCAGTATGTCTACATATAATGCGCTCGAATCCCAGCATATTCTCGCTTCATTCAGATGTATGGGAACGCGTAGTATGGGAGTCCGCCCGTCCGTCCGTCCGTCTGTCTGTCCGTCCGAGCGCTGCGGTGCTGCTTAGCTAGTACGTGAATTGATCAATAGATGGCGCGGAGGCGCTCGCTGCGTGCTCTAGTGTGATAGGAGAGCGCTAGATGGCGAAACGCAGTGTTTGTCACGTCTTTGATGATGTACTGGGCAAGATTCACGAAAGATTCACGGTTTTTACCGATGAACCTCCGGAGATTCGCCCACTCATCATCATTCACTCCGTGGATATGCTTGGATTTTTTTTTAAAAGTTTAGCTTGGCCGACTTTCACGGGAGATATCAGGGGCTGTTGTGTTTTATACGAGCTGCAACGCGTTAGTATATAGTGGAGCAGACGCTCCCCATAAAGCGTTGGACAGGGTTTTGTTATTTCGGCGCAGCGCATAAACAATTCTTTTCGGTCGTCTGCTGTTGACGTCGGTCTGCAGCTCGTCAGAAAAAGAGAGAAATGGAATGGTTACAAAGCGCGCGATGGGCACCACGGTGAAGCGTGATGCGCGAGAGACCAGGCCTTGCTGAGTTGCTCGAGTTGGCAGGCCAGTGCATTATCGCTCTGATAAAGCGCGCTAAAGTGTTTGTTTTGATGGGATCGTAGATCTTTTAAAACCCTTTTTTTTTTGCTTGAAACACGCTTCGGCGAACACATATTGATTGATCTGTGGGGTTTAACATCGCAAAACCAGCTCTGATTATGAGAGACGCCGTAATGGGGGTCTCCGGAAATTTTGACCACCTGAGGTTCTTTAACGTGCACTGACATCGCACAGCACACGGGCCTCTACATTTCGCCTCCATCGAAATGCAGCCGCCGCGGCCGGGATTCCATCCCGCGACGCTAGGATCTGCAGCCGAGTACCGTAGCCACCAGACCACAGTGGCAGGGCACGAACACGCATACACGCTGCTGCTCATGCTACACGCAACAATACAACAAAACTACGGGCACAAATTGATTGATTTACGAGGTTTTACATCCCAAAACCAGCTTTGATTATACGGGCGCAAATAGTAAGGAAGTAACCAAGCCGGCTGTTCATTGTCGCAATGTAGAAAATAGCGCGCAGATGTGAGATACATGCAAAAGTGGCTGCCGCAAATATAAGAAAAGGAGTGAGACGGCTTGACGCATATGCAATATTTTCATTTACCTCTAGGTTTAGAGCGAATGCTTGCGTCATTTTGAGGCGACCGTGGAGAAGTGGTTCCAAAATGTGAAAAGTTATATGCAAGAAACCGATATCGATGAGACATTAACGTATTCATGAGCCCCTCTATGATTATATACCAGCAGGTAGGTAAACTATCGAGGAATATAAACATTTAAATACGGTTGTTAAAGGCTATAAATTAAATATGACAGTGATTATGGCAAGGCGAAAAACCGTAATAAAAGCCCCCTGGGCTACGCTGACACAGTTGCAGCGTAAGTGGTGAGTAAATATGATTACTGTGGTTCGGTCCCGCGTTTTTTTTTTGGGGGGGGGGGGGGGGTGTTAGCGGCGCTCCATACTCACTATACCACCGCGGCGGACCTGAGTGCTCTCGCATTCTTCTCTTTCAGTCTATACTCAATTCCTTCTCTCCCCCCCTTCTCCCTCTTCCATTCTCTGCGTCTTGTGCTTCCTCTTCTTTTTCGTCGTAATCCCTTTCCTCTTCTTGTTGTCGTCGCCTTCCTTTTCTTCGCCATATTCTTATTAGTCGACGTCTCCCTCTTCGTCGTCATCGTCTCGTTATTAGCAGACCCCTTCATCTTCTTCTTCTACGTCGCCGTCCTCTTCTTTCTGCTCTTCATGGTCGTCACCTTTTTATCGTCCTCGTTGATGAAACGACATTTGGTGGACACACACATATAAATGTCCTGAAACACCACTCCTACAAGTCAGAGTCGAAGGAATAAGAGTCATGGCTGGGAACAGCCTTGTGGTGAGAGCCAGGAGTGGATGCCAGAACATCCTCTACCATGTCAGAGCCTTGGCTGAGCACACAGGATGCCCAACCCAGTTATTCGATCAGCCGCTAAACATCGGGTCTACCTGAATCCCAACGGCATTTAATTATCTGTATATATAGCGGAACTACAGCCGCTCATATGCCCCCCTCCCAATTTTCGGAACGTCGTGGATTCGAATCCAACCGGTTATTAAATTAGACGTCTTAATATTGCATGTAGCTGAATCCCAAACGGCACCTAATTATCTCGATGTATGACGGAACCACAGCCGCTCAAATGACCCCTCTTATTTTTCGGAAGGTCGTCGGCTCGTCACCCCAAACATTTACGAAATTAGACATCCAAGCATCGGATGTACCTGAATCCCAAATGGTATCTTCCTATTTATGTTTACACGGAGTTATGGCCACATTTATGGTGCCTTAGCGAGATTGGTCATTTGATGAGCTATTACCGCCATTGACAAATTTTGTAATGCTCGCGGCCCGCAGTGCTGCTCTAAAGGCGGCGCTTCTCAGGACCTAATTAAAAGTTCTTTTTCTGTCTGTCTGTCTGTCTGTCTGTCTGTCCATTTGGTCACATCAATCTCTTGTAACAATGAATGAGAACTAAACTGCGGTGCATATAAGGGTTGTAATAATTTATTGCTTTTCTGGTTTTTTCACAGTTCTGAGTCAAACCTTGGGACGATGTAGTTATGCCGCAATCATCACGATAATTGTTACTTAGTTACTCTTGATTAGTTGTTACCTATAGCAACGACAAGGGCAAATAATTTCACGCCATTGTCGTCTGTCATGGTGTCATAACTGCAAGCGTTTAAATACCACCTATGTTGTTCCTGCGCTTTTCTTGTGACACTTTTCAAATTAACTATTCAGTATAGAAGGAATAATGAATTATTATTAATTCATCTGCACTACTGTTTACTCAGAGGCTGCACATGAGGCCGTAAATGAGAGTCGAAGATGCATATTGTACTTGGGTTTCAACGATACCAACAAGCACAATGTACTGTCAATTAATAGTCAGTTTCCTGCTCCTGTAGCACTGCTTTGCCGCCTTGCAATTTAACAAATGATTTCCAGGAAAAAAAATCCAACGGGTATAATCACACCAAATTTTTTTGAAAGATAGAGGTTGCCGTAGGATACACGCCACTAGAGTGCAATTAGCGGATACTTCCATGTTGCGCTAGAATTGACTTTTAAAAAAATCACCACATGCACTTTGAATGGATGTTCAAAAGGGTCCCAAGAAATAAATCCAGCTGGCGGATTCACACGAGTCATGACCCACAGCAAGGGTGCACTGTTGGGATTATGTTGCTTGAGGGTAATTCCTGAAAAATGACCCATCGCTGAGTAATTGATTTTTGAAAAATCTTTCCCATAGAGTTAAGCAGAGCGCTTCGGTCGAGGGTCGGCTTCGCCACAGTAGTAGGTGCCCCGGGAAGCTGGGCATGCATTTCTTAGATACCCATTCATAGCGCCGAAATTCAGTTGCGTGCATAGCGTCGGAAAGCGAACAAGCGGTACGCTGCGTACGCGAACACCCCAAAACTTTGAACAGACGCTATTTGCAGTTGCTCCTACAATTCTTCAGAACAGATGAGATGGCAACGCGCCGGGTTGAGCCACACCACAACAGTGCTCGGATAGATCGCCTGATAGAGCGCCTAGTCAAAGCAGACAACGTACGCCTATGCATCATACCTCCCGCATCACTATTGTACTGCATGCGTCAAAACGCGAGTTACAATATTTCTACCGGTTGATTTGAGCATCTGTAACGCGATAGCTGGCGCAGAAAGCAAGAGTGGCCGGATTTCGCGTACATCGATTACACGAAGAACTTGCGTAAACGAAAACGCCATATGAGAAGTCCGTCCCATATTAGAATAACACTGGTAGAATTTATGTTCTACTAAATGAAGCGAGAGAACTCGCCGCGAGTAAAGTGTTCCAAACAAACCAGCATAGTGTCTTTCGATTCCTCGCTGTAATTGCGATCTTTTTATATAAAATGTCAAGTTCTGCCCATTGCAGCGCGTAGTCTGTTCCTCTCGACAAAAATGACGCGTTGCGGCCTTTCCACTGAAATGACGGACATTTAGGTACGCAACCGCAATAATCTCACATCGCATCAGTTGCAGTATCCGATTTAAGGGCAACTCCGGCGATTTTTCAGTGTACATTGATCTCAATGAAATTTTCAATGCATATTCTCCTCGGCACTGTAATAATATATGCCGATCCAGGCGGTTGTAAGTCAATCAGTTACCCTGGAAATGAATTTTAAAAATTTTTAGCGGATTCCCACGGGGGCCACCCTGTGTTTTTTACGTAATCACCTTCAACGCTTCCTACCCGAGCTAGCCGGCTATCAAGAGCAAAACGGCCACACTTCAGCGCTCAAATCGTAGCTGTTAAGGTCAGAAAAGCTGGCACAACTCAATACATTGTGAGATAACCTCGCCACTGTCATTTTTCTGGCCACAACTCCATATTTCTGATCGCGGGGAGGCTGTGACGTCATCGCATACGCTTCAAGAAGGGTCTACGCGTTTCGGTTTCGGTTTGAACACACCTTTCAGTCGGTCATTTAAAATTATTGGTGAGACTCTGAGCAAAATTAACCACCATGGCTGCTACAGGACTATCAGTACTATTCGAAAACATCGATATCAGAATATGCCCGAGGAAAGGAACACGCGAAAAAATGCCGTGGCAGCTTTAGCGCGACTCTTCACGTTTTCTATGTCATGCGGATTGACGCGTCCGCGTGCAGCAGCCGAATGCAGAGGAAACATTTCGAAGCCACTGCTGGGCTTGTGTCGTCATTTGCTGAAAAAAAAATAGAATACACTTGTGTCTGTGACCCAACACGGCAGGTAAGCTAGAATCAATGGGTCTTTACCTTTATTAGCTCCTAAATGTTCAAACAATTTTTAAAATGCCTGGTAAAGTCACAAAAATAAAAAAAACATTGAAATAGCCAGAAACTGTCCACGGAGCCGATATGAAATTTTGGTAGCCAGGCACGGTCGCGCAGTAGCAAATACAGCGCAAAGTCGTCACCAATGGCCACATTCTGGGACGGCGGCGACCGTTCGGGTGATATCACGCACCATGCATGTACAGCACCTGCTTCGTGCTGTGCAATGCCACCCGCGGTGATCGCAGAGACGAACGAGGCAATTTCAGTGTCACGACTCTCTTCGAGGCAACGGCGTTACGCTTTACATCGCAGCGTCGTGTTCGCAAGCGCACTCTATCCCTTCTAAAGATTTTAGCCTTTTTGGGATACTTGAATAAATCTGTCTTTCTGTTTGTCAGTCTGTCACACGGTTCAGCCACCCGGCCAACGTTTAAGCACTTGCCTAACGCCCAGCCATCTTGAAATGCTAGCTGCCTTCATACTTGTGAACATTGTCGATTGAAAAGCAAATATTACGCACATCTGAGGCCCAACATCAGTACGTAAGCATTAGGTGGTGTATTCTTTTACTAGAAAATACATGGATACGCAATTCTAAAGACTCCAGTGTTTAAAGACTCTAGTGTTTCTTAGGCTGCGCTAAAGATGCGGCGCGACGCACGAGAAAGGTCGCTGCCGGCTAGGGTTCCTCGATGCGCGCTCTCCCCTCCGCCTACTGCCGGCAATTGAGTGCTGCCACCTGGCTGGGTCCAGGGATTCTGTACAAGCATATGTTTCGCGACGGCGCTGCCAGATGGCGCCAATATCTCACACAGCGCAGTACGGCCGGCAGAAGACTATCGCCTTGACGTCATTTGCAGCAAAGCACGCTGATACGTGGCCAATTTTTTTTAATGCACAATCTATGGCAAATTAAGCGCTTCACTTTTGCCGATTTAGAAAGCTTGGTTAAAAGAAATATTGGAGGAGCACAGTTATGTATGATTATTATAAAAACGTTCCTGTGCTTGCATTCAAATTGCAGAACGTTTCAAAAATTTCCTATCGTAGCTAGCGCAAGCCTTCTGGTTAAACTATATAAGGCCTGCACTGAGGAATGTTTACGTAAGGGGTGTGCGATTGCTCGTGTAGAGCTTCATATGTTCTGCAGGGCGATTTGCACTGAGTGCGTGTGAAGCTCCGCACAAGAAATCGCCCGCCCCTGAAATACCAATCAAAATTAAGATGCAGCACTACACTGATATCTGTGTTCCTGGCAAGCGTTCAGCTTTGGACTGGCCGGACACTGAACATTTATACCACGGCCGCTCAATGGTTGCCATTGAGCGGCGGGGCTTATACCACCATTATAGACCAGAAACGGTATCTTCATTGCCTTCAGGTACACAGCCACAATAGAGGGAAGGGAGGGGCGTTAGAGTGTGCGGGTTGTGCATACTATGTCTAGTTCCTTTTCCTTTTTGAAGCGCGGCTCGCGTGCACTCCAGAGAGAAGGCCGCATTCTTTGAGAGCATGTAAGTCGCGGTTCAACGACGAGGATAAGACAGATACCTACAACTAGGACCAATTTATAGCTCTACGTTTCGAACACAACCGATTTAAGCAATCGCGACGTGACCACACACGCTGGGCCATTTTTTTTTTGTTTTAACGTCGATCAAGTGAGGTTCGCACCATTTATAGAGACAGCCGAAGATGGTATAAGCAATGTAGAGTGCATGTGTAAGCCAAAAATTTGTAATCATGTCCGGACAAAACCCATCATAATAGTAAGTGCGATTCGACGCGTGTACAACTAATCTGAACGCTGTATGTACGGAGAACTGAATTCAGAGGCACTCAGTTTTTCACTCCGTGCACAGTTTCTCTCTCATTGCACAGCGGCGTTTGAGTCTCGTGCGACGCCTTCAGAGAGTAGTTTTATCCTGTCGTTGCGTTGCCCTGCGAGGCACGAAAGGGTTTGCGAGTACTCCTCCTCTTGAGATAAGTGCAGAATAGGAAGCAAGCACTACGCTGGCATATAGGTGACGAATGAAAGAACAAAGTCGTGTCGGTATGCCTATGTAACTAGAAGCATCACGGATGCTGAGCCTTATTTTGTTCTTCTGTGGCTTCACCTCGGATACGGCAAAAAGGAGATATTGCGCACTGTCAACAGGATGGGCACAAATTTCAACTCTTTAGGCAAGCCCGTAACCTATACACAACACACATGCAGGTCACTGCCACACAAAAACATTTCATGCTTCTTTATTCATGATAGTTGAATTGCAAAGTTCCTACAGTGGTTGTGATGCCTTTCACAAGCAGTAGCCAAGTACTTGTAAACGAAGTGTTTTGTTAAGGCAGTGCAACGAACAGCACACATTTCTGAAATTATGAAGCGAGGATGATGCCCCGCCACGGTGGTCTAGTGGCTATGGCACTCGGCTGCTGATCCCAGGGTCGCGGGATCGAATCCCGGCCGCGGCGGCTGCATTTCGGTGGAGACGAAATGTTGAGGCCCGTGTGCTGTGCGATGTCAGTGCACGTTAAAGAACCCCAGGTGGTCGAAATTTCCGGAGCTCTCCACTACGGCGTCTCTCATAATCAGAACTGGTTTGGGGACGTAAAACCCCGCAAAACAAAGCGAGGATGAATGCCAGAGAAAACAGAAGCAAGGGCAAGAAAATGCTGACTTATTCACGAGCGAAAATTCCTTAAAAATTATGTTTACGAGTGCATTATACATCTTCGTTGTATCAGGATCGCTCGGACCTGAGTACCATTTCTGCAGTAAATACACCTGTTGACAGAAATTTTTCACACTGGTACTGGCATGGTGTCAACGACTGTCAATCGTGGAGCAATATAGATTATAGATCATGTGTAGTGCGCACGCGTTTGTTGGAGTTGTGTTATTTACTTTCCCGATATATTTACGCATGAATACAAGAGCTGAATAACGTTTTCTGCCGTTAACATTAGCACGTACGCCTTCATGTCCTTCACTGGCATTGTGCATAACTCATATTCATGTAAGTGATCAGTATCTCCTGGATTACCGATTTCTTCGTAACGGTATCGTACAGTCTTACACTTCACAGGCCGTTTAACTTGGCAGACGTAGGAACTGCCATTCCCAAGATTTTCGGACATGTGCAGGTGGTGCCATCACTCGGTGGTGGTCGCGCTCCTCGCCGTAACAGAATGCCCAACAGGCAAACAATAGTCATCCGTCGTGAACAATGCTGGTATATCAAAAAAAGGGCACGCAGAGGCCCACTGGAACATACCACTAAGATTTCAGTGGCTTGGCACAATTCACGCACATTTAGAGTGCGTTTTATTATTTTAATGTGTAGCCTATGAAACCCTGATGGGAGTGTTGTGTTATATTCAAAATTTCATAAAAATTATGTCCTTTGAGGTGGCATGCAGAAATTATAGCAAAATGTTGCAGCGCGTCGCTACTATATATGGACTGTTTTTACAGGACTATAGGATGCGCGCGGCCACAAGCAAACTCGCGTCTTTCTCCGCTCTAGTGTGTGCGAGGCGGCTTGGAGCACGCGCGCGCTAATGCTTGGATGTGTGCCCTCGTCGAACGCTTGATGCGCGTTCTAGGTGACTTTACGTATATTTTTTTTTTGCCTTCTGTCTTGATTGAAACTAGCAATAGGATAAATGGAAACCGCTGTTTTCATCTGTTTGCGCTAACGAGAGGTAAATGTAATTCTTGTCGCATAAAGTACAACGTGCATCACTAGACACGTAATTTACGTCTCGTTCTGTTACAGGCAGTTAGATGTTTATATATACAAATGCTGCGAAATTTCCGCAATTACAGGCACAACACGCAACGAAATGGCAGCCGGGTAGGCTTGATAGATGAAACCCCAATGTAAACCTCGGGTACAGCCCTGTCCAGAAAAGTGCGAAATATCGTAGTCCCAGTCGCGAACATGAATGCGTAAGTTAACTACTGATATTGTTTTTGTTTCCCTAAAATGTTACTATATCTGACGATCATAGCTCTCCGAAAGTCGCAGGATCGAATCCCGGCTATGACGGCTGTATTTTGATGGAGGCAAAATTTTGAAGCCCGTGTACAGTGCGATGCAAGCGCACGTTAAACAACGCCAGGTGGTTGAAGTTTTCGGGACCCTTCCAATACGGCGTTTCTCAGAATCATGTCGTCATTCAGGGACGTAGAACCCCAGGAAATATTATTATTATTATTGTTATTACTATTATTATTATTAGCGATCGTAGACCGACACAGTGATTGGCGCAGTTGATATAGCGGTATTCGCACGGATGAGAAATCCCTCATCTCAAAGGGGATAACTGGCGCGATACATAGAGCTCTTGCTCCGCACCGGCCTTGTCAATCGGAAACGAAAAATGTCACGACAGCGCAGCATGCACAGTGACGCGGCGGCAGGTTCTTGTCAGGTTACGATTTTAGCGAAGTAGTTCTGCGTGCCGTATACAGAGATCGGAGATAGGAAGCCCGCATGTCAAAGAATGTTCGCGTTCGCCACTTGTAGAAAATTTTGCCTACTGCCTAATCAAAACTGTTTGACATGTAGACTAACGCGTCTTACCATGTTCCGCGACGACCTGCGGCATAATTACCGGCCGCCGAAGTAAACAAAACAAAAAGGCCACCGTTGCTGTGATATAGTGTCGCTGCAACTCGCAAATTGCAGCTTACACGTTAAAAAATGGTGCATGTTCACAGATTTTTTAGAGAAAGTTTCAGCACCGCGAGAGAAACTTTCTGTGCAAGTGCCATGACGGAAACCTGTTAGAGAGAGAAAGCGGAAGTTTCTGTTGTTCCTTGTGTTCAGCGCATCAATGAGTCAGAACTGATCCTCAACAGTCTTGAGTTATCATGAGACTGATACTGAGAATAGAAAAACATTTAATAATTTTATGGCTCGGTGCATAATGTTATTTTGATTATGCAATGTTCGCAGCGTTTTCTGCGGTTCGGCCTTTTTTTCACCTCGCGGACCCCTGCATACACAGTATGGCTGCCGCTATAGCTTCACGAACTACATGGAAAATCCTGCGTTACCAGCACTTCCCGTACACTGAGCCATTAGAGGAAAACAGCACACCTCCGACCGAGGGGCGGGAAACATGTGAGATCGTGTGCGCACCTTCCTCACCGGCACAGAAAATCCATCAGCTTGTTCTCGTCACCGACGACCAATGAAATATTACGATTTTCACGCGCACGCAAGCGTGAAGGAATGTCAACAGTAGCACGTACCATCCCTCGCCGGTGAACAGTCCTAAAACCAGTAAGCAGCAAACGAGTAAGTGATGAACCAGCATGTAATAAGTGAGCACACCTTGATATTTTAGAAACCAGTCAGACATCGGTCTGAGAGCACCAAAAATAAACCATCCGAGAAACGAAACCACAGCCACGGTCCTATTTCGCAACCGTGAACTCAGGCAAACATCGCGCGCTCACGCACTGCCGGATGAGGCCGGATGAGAGGCATGCAGGCCGATGCGAAAGCGAAAAGACACCGTGAAAGCCGATAAACTACAGCTCAAGAAAGAAAAAAAAACGACAGGGAAAAGCTACTCATGTGGGCGCACTTGTGCGGCGAATAAGTGTTGAAACATTCGTGCTTTTTCCATGCAAAAAGAAGGTGCCGTAAATACGCTTATATTGTATAGACCATTCGGGACCTGCTCGCGGCGCCGTATAATAATAGCAATGACTGTTATATGCTTTAACATTTCCAGCACGTCTCAAAGACTAATTTTCCATATAGACAGCCATATTTCACACAAATATGAGCACGCAAGAACAACAACAAAATACGGCAGCATATCAGCTTGCTTCTCTGCAAAAGGCGTCCAAAGAGGACGGTTTACTTCCGCCCCTCAAACGTTATAACGGCTTCTCCCCTCTCCCTCTCCCTCTCACTGCTCCCGCGATGAATGCAATGGAGGTTTTACTGAATATTTCAAATTTCCCGCGTTCGCCGGGCTCTCGCGCGCTCTGCGGGGATCTTTTTATTACTGTTGGCATAAAGCAGAGTACAGAGCCGCGTCTTCTGTTGAGTTGTTTTTAACGAGTAGCATCTCTTCGGCACCATTTCTAACGCGTTCGTTTTTCATTTACTCACGCAGAAACCACTCCAATATGAATTAAGTGAACGCTGGTGATAACGGCTGCGTACATACATGTTGCCTCAAAATAAGCTTGAGGTTTCTTTCGCGCTATGTAATTATTGGCGTGCATAACCCCGTGCCACTATTATATAGTTGCTCGCCGGATTTTGAGCGGCCGGTTGGATCGGGTGACAAGAAGCGAGACTGCTTTTCGCGTTTAGGCATCCCAAGAGAGACTATCGTCTCTAAAATGCGACAGTCTCATCCCCACGGCATAGGATAGGCGTGAAACGTATAAGAGCGTATAATGACGAATATACAGATGTGATCGTTCACATATGGTTTGAAGAGTTTTTTTTAAGGATTTAGGGCGTCCGGCGCGAACAAACCAAACAAGTGCGCGTGTCCTATATATATATATATATATATATATATATATATATATATATATATATATATATATATATATATATATATATATATATATATATATTGTTACAGACGGATCGCTGACGTTCTGACCGAGGACCAGACGAATCTGCTTGGTGAAAAAGGCAGCCGCTTAACTTCGTTCTCCTCTTCTTCGTCGTTCTCTTCTTCCCGCTTAGTTCCCCGGCTATTTTTGGTGGTACCGCTGGCTCGCCGCAAGAGCTCGTGACATTTACCCGCTGGCAGACGAAACCCGCCGGGCAAGTCAGTCATCTCGTGGATTGTAATGCTTCAGACGGGCGACATGGGTCACTTCGGTTTTCGCCGAGCGTCGTCCGCTGTTCGCTAGACGCGCGATGCGATAGTTTACCTCGCTGAGGCGTTCCAAAATAACGTAGAGGCCGACATAGTGTGCGAGAAGCTTTTGGCACAGACCACGCTTCCGCAACGGTGTCCAGAGCCACACGAGGTCACCAGGATCAAAGCAAACGTCACGGTGATGCTCGTCGTAGCGTATTTTCGACCGATCGTTCGATGCGATCGTGCGTAGCCTGGAGAGACGTCGCGCTTCTTCTCGACAGAGGACCTCGTCAATCGATTCGTTGTCTTGGGCGATGTATGGAAATATCGTGTCGAGTGTGTAGCGCGGCGGACGAGCATAAAGAAGGAAAAATTGTGAGTAGCCAGTGGTCTCATGTCTTGCGGTGTTGAAAGCGTAAGTGACGAATGGCAAGATACTGTCCCAATTCTTGTGTGGTGACAGCATGTTGGCAAGAGTTATGTTTGTGCGCTCGACAAGACCAATAGTTTGTGGATGGTAGGGCGTGGAATGGCGGAAGCTCGATGAACAGAGACGAAGAGTCTCTTCGACTACATCCGCAATAAACTGACGCCCACGGTCGCTGATCACGATGCGAGGAGGTCCATGTCGAAGCATAATGTGAGACAACAAGAAGACAGAGACCTGCTGCCGTGGCCGATAGCAGCGCGGCCGCCTCACAGTAGCGGGTAAGGTGGTCTACGCAGAGGATAACCCAACGATCGCCGTTTGAGGATCGCGGGAAAGGGCCAAGAAGGTCTATACCAACTTGCTCGAACGGAGCGCTAGGAGGAGGAACTGGCTGAAGTCGGCCATGTGGCGTGTTCGAAGGCACCTTGTAACGCTGACACTGGGACCAGCTGGCGACATACCGGTGGATATATTTCCGCATCTTGGGCCAGTAGAAGCGTTCTTTACCCCGGTAGAACGTTCGTGCTTGGCCATGAAGCATGAAGCCCGAGCAAGCCCTGCTAAACGTCCTCCTCGTCTTCTTTCTCTATTCGCCTCTTGATGGTCGGTGGTACGGGTGCGTAGCAACATTATATATATATATATATATATATATATATATATATTATATATAATCAAAGGATTACGTTGAAAAAACAGAACATATGTTTCGCCGTTCCGGCCGCGGCCGAAACGTCGAAACAAATGTTTTGCTTTTTCAACGTGATCCTTTGATTATATAATTGGCCTGCCCCCAAGCATTGATGATGATGATATTTGATGTTTTGTGGCGCAAGGGCCATTTTTGGCCAAAGAGCGCCAAGACAAAGGAAATTCAGCAAACGATGGTGAGTGCTATTACAATGGGCATATGCAAGATGGCTGTAAAGTGGCCTAAAATACTGCGCACTCAAAGTGCGTAAAACATATAACCATTTAAAACCATGAGAGTGACATTAAGTGTCTGCAATGAGCCTAAAAACTGTACAATGAAAAAGAATACTAAGAGGCTGAAGTGATGCTGGGCACTGCTGCCTCAGAAGCCCTTGCTTTGCAAGGGGCCAGAGACGCGTGCATTTAAGGCGTTCTCTCGTAGAAACATCCTCTTGCAGAGGATGTTCTACGTACGTCTTTCAGAAATAACTTTCAATGTGCCGGCATCTTTAAGAAAATTTAATAGCGTATGCTGGTGAAAAAGTGCATGAATTCCTAAAAGCATCGCAGGATGAAGGGGAATATGTTCCCGATATGCCCTTGAAGTCTTTTTCTCAGAGGCTCGAGATCTTGACATTGTATGAGGACATGAAGCACAGTCAGTGCCTCCCCGCACCTATCACAGGTCGGAGGTTCATCCCCTGTCAAAAGATAATTGTGCGTTCCGTAAGTGTGTCCTATTCTCAGTCTCGAGAATAGGACATCAATTCGTCTAGATTTCGTAGTGGGGGGCCAGTTTTCTATATTTTTCTTAATTAAATGAAGCTTGTTGTGGGTCTGGGCATCCCACAATCGTTGCCAGTACATATTAAGTCTTTTACGCACGTAAGCTCTCATGTCCATCACAGGGACAGCAATGTTTGATTTGGCAGTGTTTGTGATAGCAGATGTGGCATGCCCCCAAGGATTTATCTTCCACATATGTATGTATGTATGTATGTATGTATGTATGTATGTATGTATGTATGTATGTATGTATGTGTGTGTGTGCGTGTGCGTGTGTGTGTGTAAACATTGAAAATTGTAGGGTCTGGATCCATGTGCTGTCTTGGGCAGCCATGGTGCAACACTTTGTTTTCTTCGCGACAGCGTACGAGCTGCGAGTATGCTTGTTCGTCAAAGGTTGTAGTACCCTTGAGGAAATAGCTTTTTGCCATTCCTGTGCTCTCTAGTGCCCTTTAGAAGGACAGCAGCCATTGCCGCGTTGGAGGACATGGCAAAATACTACTTAAATCACGCAGAAAATTATTCTAGATAACAGATTCTGCTTCCTTAAACGTATCAGTCTGTGGAAGTGCGCACCGAACAAAAGTTCGATTTTTTGTGTTCCTTTGCCTGTTTGTTGTGTGACTGTAAGGTCACTGGAGAAGGAAAAAGACGAAAGCTCTGCGACTATTTTGAAGCACTTGAGATAAACGAAGCGTATGAAAGAAATAGCCTCAATTTAAAGCATCCATACTTTAGTTGACATCTCACAGTATACACTGCGAGTACATGGGGCTCTAGCATTTCAGTTCCCTAGAAACGCTGCCTCCGAGGCCGGAACGCATTCCGATCAGCAGTAAAGTGCCACAGCCTCTACGCGGTCAGCTGCAGCGGCCGCCTCGGCGATACCTATTCGCCTCGAGGTCGAACAATATCGGTGCCTAGCGGCGAGTCGACGAAGCTCCCAAGTGCAGATAGCTCCTTGCGCCGTCTGCTACCCATTGCGCTTTTACATGCGCGCGCATACATCACACATGTCTCATTATAATAAGGGAGAAAGGCCCCGAGTTACTCGTAATTACCATCGGCACTGGTGATGTAAGAATCAAATGTATCAGTGATTTTTTTTATTATTGGAACGGAGCTCATTGTTAGGTAAGGTTAGGTAGGACAAAATATGGGATGAAATTTTTAATTTAGAATAAAATAATGCAACTTGTCCGTGCGACAGAAATTTTATGAGGCATGTCATTATATTCTAAAGATGTTTCATAAAAATCAGTGCTCAATAATTCTTAAAAAAACACTCAAAATCTCATTTTTTGCTGTTTCTGCAATTTCGGTATATTTGATATTTTTAACGGAATAAATACTTCATTTATTCACACATTTCCTTGCTTTAAAAAACTCCTCTGGGAGACTCGACGGACATATTTTCATCCTCACTGCTTCAGCTAAACCGGCCAAAAATACGTCCATATTCGGCTTCCGCCCGAGGCAGTTACTAAATAATCAGTATGACGATTTTTAAAAAAAAATGCAGTTTCGACGACATAAATTCAACTTATTGTTGGCCATAGGCGGAGACTTTTTCCTTTTCCGGAGGGGGCGGGGGCGCCGGGATCTTCTCTGCGGTCTTCTGTCCTCATTTTCCAATTACCCTTTCTCGTCCTTCTTTCTATAATTTTCCTCCTCACCATCTCCCATATTGTTCAAAAACGCGGGGGAGCCCAGGCATTTTTACTTTTTTTTTCTGATGATGTAAACAGGCAAACTGCCACACGGCCGTACTGAAGGAGCGACGCGCGCGCTCTTGCCCGCGTCGCTTCTCCAGTCCGGCCGCGAGCGTGTCAACATTGCTGCAAATTCACATCCGATATTATTTTTTCCTAGGAAATATTTATTTTACAATAAATATAGCAATGTATTCCCAAATGACACAGAAAGCACAAGAGATGAAAAAACGTCACAGGAAGTCACTTTCGTGCAAATAATTTTGAACTTTACATGATTAATTGCACTTCACATTTGTTACTCACATTGTCATACACTCATGACACTGTGAATCAAACACCAGGTAAAGCAGTACCGACACAAAATTTAAGGTGATCGAGGTAACTTGCGGGATAGATTTGCGTCGACACACACGCATCATCTACAAAATATCAACGGCTGATATTATAGCTTAGAACATATTTGATATGAATTTTAACGTGCGTGTCGCGCCACTGCATGCGAATCGCGCTTTTCTGTTTCATGTAAACAACCAGTCGCCACCTGCGTGGCGAGTTTGTATTGCTGTCATGATTCTTGGGAGAGTGCTCATCCTAGCAGACGTTTCCGACGGAAAGAGGGGGCAGAATTGCACCGGAGTACAACTGACGTGCTCGCCTCGGCAGTGCATTTTTGAGGGATCAAGCTGTTTGAAACTTCCCAGAGGGGATTACAGCATCACCCAGGGAGGCTTCACTCAAAAGAGTTGTCCGCGCCGTGCTCATGTGAACGCGGTTTTGTGTGCACATGTAGTCAGCTATGTTTACTTGAATACCATCCTGGGTGCCGCCTCACTCATCGCTCTTTGAAACGGAAAGCGTGTCTGGGCTCCACAAAACCGTATACAAAATATTAACAATCGCGCGCTCGAGCCCTCGAGGTTTACAGCCAGAGTAAGTGGGTCATTAGCTACTTATTGCAAAAGAAAAAACCAAGATGCAGAATCTTTGTGTCAGTATACTCATACAACGTATGAATTACGTAATTGAAAAATGATTTAAAAACACGGGCTGCCAAAAGAAAGATTCCCCGGGCTAATGTACGAGGTTCCGTGCGCCGATTGCCACGCCACTTACATAGGCGAGACAAGAAACTTTCCGGAAAGGATACGGCAACACCAAAATGACGTACGCAGCTTCAACGCTACGCGGAACGCGCTCGCCGAACACAGCGAAAAGAAAGACCATCACATCAACTTCGACGACGCCCGGGTCCGCGACACGGAAGGTAACCGAACCAAAAGGCAGTTCTTAAAGTCGTGGCCTGTCCAAACAATAGCTGGAAATATCAACGGCTCAACTGGGACCCTGCCGCCGGAACCAATGGAGAAAGCACCACCGCAACAAGAAAGGCGGGAGGAACGACGGTGGAGAGAGGGACAATCACTAAGAAAAGTCGCTAGCTTCGGAGCCGGCCGGACAGTCACCCCCTGATGAAGAGACCGAATGGGTCTCGAAACGTTGGGCCAGTTTTTAATTTCAATATCAGAAACTTAGATTAAGAAAAGTGGCTGGAGAGTTTGTTTTTTCGTAATGGCCAATTATTGGACTTCCGCCGCCGCAGCAGCGAACCGCTTTAACAAGAGGCCTCCCTTGGCGCCACCAGTATCCCCTTAAAAGGCGTGATCCCCCGAAAATCCGCTGTCGAGGCTGTGCAGTCGGCCTTTGTACTCCCGTGTTACAGTCCCGAAAGGAGGTGTTTCTTATTTTATCGCCGGTCGTTGACACCCCAGGCACGTGGATCGGCGAGTGTGGCCTCGCCGCAAGCTGTGGTTGCTAGCCGGGCCTATGCGCAACTCACATGGGGAGGAAAGCAATGCATGCTTTCCTACTCATGTGAGTTCATCTTCGCGTGTGTTGGCGCATCATTTATCAATATTAAAAACGCTTTGCTGAGAGTGTTCAGCCCTGTTACGATTATACTTCTGAACTACACATACGATCCTCCTCTCCGGGCTCCGGCGGGGGCTATGCCCCCCCCTGGAAAGTTCGGGGCGGGGGGGGGGGGGGGGGGCTCGAGCCCCCGAGCCCCCCGTAGACCCGTAGTCTCAGCCTATGCTGTTGGCGAAAAGCGGAACTGGCGTAGAATAGCTGGAAAAAATTTCCGCGGGAACAATGCGCGGGTTTCAGAATGATAGGCTTTGAAAATTTAAAGTCTGTAACACGCGAAAGTGCTCTTTCCCACCTTTAGCGAAATGTGAATTTCGGCGAGAAATTCTTGCTAAATTTGGCAAAATAGAGGTCAATTTCTTTCTGACGAGACATTTACCCACCTCATAAAAATTTCGCTGAAGTGTTCGGAACCCCTCTTGGTCTATCGTTATCTGAACACGAAAAATTACTTCGTTGTCATAATAGGCATAAATACTGATGCCATAGAAGAATGCGCAGAAGACGTTGCGGCAGAGTTCAGAGATCATTCGTTCGGTTTGTGAAATTCACGCATTAAGTCAATGCCTACAATGTCTGCCTGTAGTTTGCGTGTACGGGCTGCCAGTACCGTACCCGTGTTCATAAGGGAATTCTAAATGTGGGTGTGTCTACACAAAGGTCATGAAAACAAGCGCTCTAAAAAACTTCACCGCTATCATGCCCACGAAGTCTTTCACACGTGACATGGCGAATGCTGTGTGAAGTAACGCGCGTTATAACGTGTAGGCTATACATAATAGTTACTAGCCTCAGTGCTTGAGGTAAATGCAAACGCAGTAAGGCAAAAACAAGAATGACAGTGACAGAATCCGTGACAAAGCCAAACAATAGGTACACTGTTCCATCACTGGAAGGTAGTGGCAGAGGAGTACGCGCCTTTGCCGTGTTTTCTGCTCTCGCAAAGATTGTATAATTTTGGCTAAGTATAAAGAATGGAATAAGAAAAGTGGCGTATGAAAAGACGCACCATGCGCAGTTGGTCGCTTGCGAAACCGATTGATTGATTTGTGGGGTTTAACGTCCCAAAAACAACTCTGATTATGAGAGGACGTACTGGAGGTCTCCGGAAATTTCGACAACCTGGGGTTCTTTAACGTGCACTGACATCGCACAGCACACGGGCCTCAACATTTCGCCTCCATCGAAATACAGCCGCCGCGGCCGGGATTCGATCTCGCGACATTCGGATCAGCAGCCGAGTGCCATAACCACTATACCACCGTGGCGGGGCACTTGCGAAGCCGGAGCGGTTCACTTATAAGGTAGCGCTCTCGTGTGAGAAAGCTTACGTCAGACGCCAGAATGAAAACGCTGTGGAGGCATCGGACGTCTATGAAGACACAGCTTATTATTGACAACATCCGATCACCGTCTCGAAGATGCAGGTTCACTCCAAACCTTAGAGCTACACGTGTGCCAACGAAACGTGCACATGAATGAGAAATAGTAATTTTCTAGAAATGTCGTGTACACTATGAAACAGGTAAGTGCGAAAGCGTGACCTCAATATCGCTAGTAGAAATACAGCTACGATACAGTATTTGTCGGGCAATTGTAGTTGACGTGCGTTGCCGCTCTTGATTCATTTTCTTTGGCGCACGAAGTTTAACAAGTTCGTGCGCGTTTGACTCCTTTTCATCACTACCACGTCTTCTTGCTATAATGCTGGTCGGAGTTCCCCGTCTTCCGCTTTCTTCTGCAAGTGCTCACGTCACTAGAAAGCTTTCCTTGACTATGCTCGTAAACTAGATCACTGAACGTTACAATCGCCTGCAGAGGTTACTTGTGTGGTCGCTTCCCTCTTCGACTGTTATACAGTTCATAAATCCTTAGTGAACGCTGAATTCTAATATGCATGCTTAATTTGGGGCTCATAAGAGTTAAAGCTAACCCCCATAATGTCAGTCAACTGTGCCCCCTCTTTTGTTCTGCCTGTATTTTCCTGTTACTTAGCTTGTCACTAAGTAAACAAAACGCCGTCTTACAAAACTAGCTCGCTGATGCAATGTTCGTTGTTTGCGCCTGCTTCCACTATATTCGTCACTCGGACCTCCTTCTGCGGGACCGATTGTTACGACTCCCGTCCCAAGTCTCAGCTTCAAGCTGATTCCATGGTGTCGGTTGCTTAAATTCCTTCATGCAACAATCGGCTAACGCGTGCAGCCACCTTCCTGCATCTGTTGTTGGCACATTCAATGCAACAATTACCACACATTTTAACAAGAAAAAACTACCCCAACACCGATGGATATCAAAAACTGAGGAGTGATACCGCCCCACTTATCGCTTGCATGTATTTCACCCAGGCTTATTCGAGAGGAAGGTAAAATCGGCGTCACTATGGAGTATAACTTTCGCGGGCTTCATACTAATGTCGAAGTCGCGGACCTTATTACCGAACATATGTAGCGTCCCTACAAGACAGAAAATGTGTACGAGGCAAGTTTTGATATTGTACAGAAGGCTATGCCTGGCTCAACTACATAAAAAACGTACGTTCATGAGCTTGGCTTCATTGTCCATGTGGCTGAGAAGAAGCGGCGACAACGCAAGGCTAAGAAGTTCGCTCCTCGGAAACCTTAGCCCGGATAGCTAGACTATGCCGCATTGTAAACAGAGTTGTTGCCATCCATACATGTGGCGATCGACGTGCACATTTTGAAGCGCACAGTTGTGCACACGTCCATCTTCGATCCAGTAGACGAAGCCCCCGCTTCATATACAGAAATATAGCTCAGCATTGCACTTAACCTCGACGTCCATCGCTTCTCTCCTTGAAAGACAGCTATGTAATATCTGACGGTCATTCGATGATGTCTGGGCTGGCACGGAAGGTAAAGTGGAGCCCGCACTCCGGTGTGCGTGTACTCGCTGCTTTCGCATCGATGTGAATAATGTCAGCTCCCTGTGCGTCGCGAATTGTTTGGTGGTTTATTCCACCCCGTTGTTTCGTTGTTTTTGGCGTCTCTGCGGCCTCATTGAGCTGGACAGCCTCAACTGCCCTGTAACCGCGGGTTGCCTTCTCACAGCTGTAGCCGTGTCGCTGCCTTCGCTGAGCAGGTTGCGCTGGTCAATCAGAGATGAAATTTGGTACATATGAACAAGTGCAAGGCTTTACTGTTGATTTCGCCCTCCGCAAATCCAGTTTCCGACGCATCTTCGTGTAAGTTCCGGCTCCTTTACAGGCTTTCACGACCTCTGCTTCATGCTGAAGGTTTGCATGAGTGTTCGCCGTTCGAGTATGCACGTAGGAGACGGAAGCCAAAGATATGTACCGTGCTTCTATGCATCCTTCTTCAACACGGCGCGACTGAAAAACTTCACCAGCGAAGGCGCACCGAACGATGAACAGGCGTGTAGTCTCGGATGACTAGTGGTTTGGTGCCAGAGTTACAGCCCCCTCTTAAGGTAACGTCATGTTATTGGTGACTGCCAAAGGCTATGTACACTTGTGTCTATGTTGGAGAGATGGTCAACTGGGAAAAGCTGCTAACAATACGGCACCAGATAATCGTCTGCATGGAAGATACGCAGAACATGCCTGAACAGCTTACCAAATTGACCGAAAGGCCGTGGTTGTCTCGTTTTTAGGGCCCGAACCTTGGCTCTGGTCTATCAGCCAGAAATATGGCAAGGACGCGAAGCGATTAGTAACACGATAACTGTGCACGTCAGATCATTACATACGCTACTCGCTACTTGCGCGAGTTTGTGCCACTTCTGTGTTCAGTTCGAATGGACCGATATTGACGGATCGAGAAGTACTCTGCTTCTACGTGTCATAGCACTTCCGCAATGCGCCTCGGAAACTGCCGCTTCCGTCAAGTGGCTCGCCACTTTCTTACCGATGCTTACTGAACTTATCTTATGTTTATACCGCTTATTTAGTTTTATTACGACGCATGCTACCCCCCAGCTAGCACACAAGACCAAAAAGACGTCTTATTGGGGGATTAAAGTCTGAGTTCGCGTGGTTGACGTCTCAAAGACATCAGCCACGCGAACTAAGCGGGAGCGACATCAAAGGGACGATCAATCAGTCTTGGAAACGTCTACGCGAGACGGAAAGTAAACGTGGAAGAATACCGCCCCCCTCCCCTCTCTCCCTCCCCATCGGAGATAAAAACGCGGGGCGTGGTCAAAGCGTCGGCAGGCGTCGGCGCAGTGCACGGCGCCGAGTTGTCGCCGGCTGCCATGGGCCCGGGAGGGAGGCGCCAGAATGTCTGGCTCCCTCTCGTCAGTTGCCGGGGAGATGAGGCGAGAGGGCACACGCTGGCGCAGACGCGCGGAGACGCGAAGCAAAGGCTGAGAGGCTCGTTTGGGTGGTTCGCGGTGGAGTCAGTGTAGTCAAGTAGTTGGCGGCTGGCTCTTCCTTTGTTTCCGGAGAAAATTCCGTTATCGTGCTGCAACTGCTGCGTGTGTTTGTGTGGTGGCATTATGTTCTTTCTAGTTTCCTCCTTGCGTTGACCCTGGTTCAATAACGGCGCTTCTGCGACTGGATCCCGTAACACCAATAACTACGTCTCGCCGAAAATAAATTAAGTACCACATTTGAATGGCTTAGCAGGATGCCTTTGAGATCACTCATGTGTTCCGCGGATATGGCAAATCGGTCTGTAACAAAGCATTAATGCTATGTACGCTCTAAGATAGTTGACGCATTAAACACAAACCAACGCAACTGTGGTTTTATTATTCAGATCAACGTGAATGAATGCATTCTGAAACAGATCTATGTGGGTGTTTAGCCTGATTAGTCAGTAAGGAGTGCATTGGCTTCGTTCCCACCATACTCTCATTTGGTCGTTACGGGTAGCGAGTGCAGCGCCTGTACAACTATGTGGGATAGCAGTAATTTACTCGTGTCTCACACAGACGAATACACACATGTGATATCCCACGTTCTAGGGCAACCGTTACCGCGCGTTCTTTCACTGTGGCATTGCAGTCGTGAAATTTCAGTTCAGGGCTGTGAAATTTACGTGCATGTGATGTGGATGTGAAAACCACGCACTGTTTGTTGTGGCATGTCAGCAGAACTTCCGCAGGCAATCATGACGTCTTGAGGTGGTGGAATGAATTATCGCAGCTCAGCATTCATATCAGCTAGAGTGTCGTTGTGCGCGTTCTCGGTCACATTTAAACTTTGTCAGAGGCATGTGACTCTTTTGCGAATGTTCGTTATTATTGTTACTCATTGTCCACGCTGTTGCGGTTTTCTGCATTTTGGGGTTCGTCATTCTTGCAGACTGCAAATACCAAAACAATTACACGACCTGTTATCTGGTTCCATAGTATTGCTACAGGGACGCTGTTGTGCACTGTAGATTTATGGTATGCCAGAAACTGTCCAGTGTTTCACGTGGTACAGACTGGGGAGTGAAGACTTGAACCAGGTTGCTGGGCTGATAGTGCAGGACAGAGGTGATAAGGGGACGAACAATGAACTAAATTTGTACATCGGGCTATGGGTGAGCGGCGTGTTACGAGGACCTATACATGAACGTTTGGACGTATTTTGTTTATTTTTATTGTTATTAGATATTATGGGCGCCGCCAGCTTGTCCGGCGTCGGGATCTAGCTGTGCATGCCTATACCTATATCGTCAAATCAAAGCCACGGTGCCTTTCAACAGTTTTCTACGGAACGTTTCACATTTTTCCTCATCCCCGTGACATACTCTCTACCCCAAATGAGCCATATTTCGTTGCATTGTACCAACTTCACTATTACCTGGCTATGGAAGGCAGTTTATGCAGGCGAAATCGAAGCCACAGGGAAAATTTCTTGACGCTATGCACAGTTGTGGTGCGCAGTCACTGTGCCCGTCGATCGCGCGACCTTGAAGGTCCCTGAAACATTTGAAATCTCGATAGCAAACGATGCCTAACAGTCGTGGAGGTTATTGTGAGCGTGTGAGCCAAATATTATTGAGCTGCGTGCACCAGAGAATTTTTCATTTGGTTTCAAACACAGCTGTAATTCAGCTGCTCTTCATTCCAACGAAAATGTCACTAGGCCGCCGGCCACTTTGCTCGAGGCAGATATAGCACTGGCTGCACTTACGGTCATGAAACGTAGTCTAAAATTATATATTTGTTCATTTTTCATTCCAAAAAATAAAGGCAATCTGAGTACCTGTCTTTAAGACCGAGGTGAGCGAAGGGACCTATTCGCTCACGCCAGTGACGTTAGTTGTTGAAAAAAGAGCAGGCAACTCGTGGGTCGGTGCTGCTAGTGACGTCACTTGATGTAACAATAACAGGCGATTGCATGATGTATTTAAAATGAAACTGCAAATCCACTGCTGCTTGCAGCACAATAACATTTGGCTCACACGTTCACAGAAGCCTCAACGACTGATTGGCACCGTTTGCTCAGCGTGTTCAAAAAGTGTTGCAGGGTCCCTTTCATACAGAGTGCACAGTGAGCACGTAATCACGCCTCGAAGAATATTCTAACCTTCTAAGTGTGAAGCATGTGTGTCACTCGATTTCTACATGCTGCGTGTGGGAATGCGTCCAAAATAAACTGCGAATCAGTAATGTGCCGTTTAACGTTCACGAGTGGCATACTATTCGGCGGTGGTAGCATCAGCCAGTGCATTAAGTTTCCTGCGGAGATGGCCTGAACACCACTTTATATTGTAAATGAGAGACATAGACACAGCGCCTTTGCCGCAGGCCGGCTGTTGTATCCTGACTTCTCTTCCTTTTCATCGCTGGGCACCTAGCACGAGCGTCCAAGCTTCGGCGGAGCTCGCTGACCTTCGTATATATGTACATAGATATATGTATATACCATCCTGGGAGTGTTAGATTGTATGTGCATATATGCCCGATAAAAGGGACGGGGGCACGACAGCCTTCGTAGCTCAGTGGTAGAGCATCGGACTCCTTATCCGAAGGTCGTGGGTTCGGTTCCAACAGAAGGCAGGTTTGTCTTTTCTTCCACTGAAATTCCTTTCTACTTACTCCTCAATTATAATACTACAATTAAGAGCCTCAATAACTTCTATGCTTTCCTAGGCTTCATAGTTATTGGTTCATTAAATTTATATATATATATATATATATATATATATATATATTCACGCGTGCATCCTGTCTCCAAATGACTTTTCCTCGAGTGCCTGGTTCTTCTATATGGTGCAGGCGGCAGTTCAGAAGAACCAGGCACTCGAGGAAAAGTCATTTGGAGTGCATATCTATTGCAAGTTGCAGGATATTATGAGCTCTTCCTGTAAAGGGCGCATTCTATGACAGAGGTGCATTTGAAATTTCGTTCCTCAAAACACAGTTGCAGAACAGCTTTATAGAATTTTTTTTTCCTTTGCAGGAATACATGCGGTTTAATCGGTTGTATGGATAACCTGATAGTGCACCAACTGCGTTCTACCGCGGTGCGACCGCGTTTCTACATTGAAAGCATTCCCGCAACGACGGTTTCAGCGTGTCATATGATGTCAGTAGGATCGTATTCACGAGCTGCACTAAGCCTGGACACTACAACTAGTTTGTCATGACTGTGAACGTGAACTAGTTGCGCGTTTGGTAGAGGTTGCGTTCTCAAAGGAGTTGGCTGTTCAAAGTGTTTTGTTTAATGACTAGGTATAAGGTAACACTTTTTTTATGTGAAACAGGGCAAAATTCGGAGACTCTCAGCTTGATCCTGCACATGTAGACCTGATGGTTATTTGAAGTCCTTTTTGGGAGTAGCTTCATGTGCTAGTGCCAAAATCTTTTTTTTCTTTTTTTGCTTCCTAATTATGCTTGCCAGTCTGATCGCCGTTCATATCTGATTTGCATAGATGTGCGTAATACAGTGCTTTGTACAGAGCCACATCTGTATCTTGTATATGTAAGTGGCAATATTGCTTCTTTTTGTTTTCTTTTTCGTCGCCTCAACACTGTCTCTAGTGTATTCGACTTCAAGCACGTATGTAGCTTCATTATGAAACAGGTTGCTTCGATTTAACGTTGCTCGCTATGAGATTGTGCACTGCATTGCGACCTTGCTCATTAAACCGATATTGTTAATATTTCATGCGCTACTTGCTTTGAAGGTCACTTTGGCCAATATTCATTGACACTTGATTGATGTTCTTGGTTGTCTTTTAAAGCTTGCCTCATTACATCAGCTGATGCCCTAGGCAAATTTTAACTTTCATATCCGAGTCATATTTGAGTTCTTTTGTTTATATTCCTTGATCTTATGTGGTGAAGATACTGCATAACATGATTGAAAGCGGCTATCACAGTCATCCATTGTTCTGTCTGGGCTCATAACTGCATGTGCTGAGCTCATGGTGAAAAGCGAATAGTCGTTTGGCTGTTGATTATGTGTGACTACTAGGGCTCTTTCTGTAAGCCTCTAGCCGTTAATAAGTTCCAAATATATTTAACGTATTTCTTCTGCAGTTCCTTTTGAATATTTGTGGTTTCATCTTTCTCGCAATCCTGATTTTCTTTTTTTTAAACTTGCACAAGTTAGTTAATAAAATTTCGATGTAGCAGTGTTTGGACTTCGTCATCATTGGCACAGAGGCCTCCTTGTTAGGCCGCTTGCCAAGAAATAGTCTATCCTTCACTGTAGAAAGATATATGTCACTCCTATTTTTGGCAGATTTGCTTCATACCCTACAAATTACAGGCTAGATTGATTTTTGTATTCATGACAACCAATCATGACTTAAATGCTAAGACTGATGAAGCCTTTGTAGAGAACTGGGTGCCTACCTTACTGCACTATTTTTGCTCTGTTGCACTCAGGGCTGATGCCTTTAACCACCAGAAAAAAAAAAGTTCCAGGCAAGTGCGATGCCAGGACTTCTTCCTAGGACGTAACTACGAAAGTATTCAGCTGGCACTACTCCCAAGTTTGCAGCACCGAAAAGCTGATGGTGCCGCTGGTAACATAGCAGGTCGCAGCTACTACCACAAAGGCAGGGACGGCATCCGCGGATGGGGGTGCCCCCCAAAATTATGATCCCGTTGACACCTTCAGAACCACAGAGTTAATGCCTCAGGGGTGCAAAAATTGTCTTGTGGTTATTTGTACCCCTAAGGCGTTAGCTTATATTCTGAGGGTGGTAACCAGATCAAAATTTTGGTGGGCGCGCCCCGTTCCCGAGCACGATTCCTCCTTTTTCAGATTACGGCTAACGTTTCAGCAACAGCTTTTTGATGACGTCTTTGGTATGTCTTCAAACGGATTCAGAAATCCCGGTAAATGGGATTATTTGAGTCTCCCCTAAGCCGTCGAAAAGACCGGCTTTTTGATGACGTTCGAAGATGTTAAGCAAACGTCTCGTTTATGTGCAACAAGCCGGACATTACACGAGATATACGACATATCCTAGACTGAAACTTCTTACGCGTGCAGTTTCTGCGACGTTGTTAACGTCCGCTAATCTAGCTTCGCTGTACAGGGATCTTGCGATGAACGTTCAACGACTTCGTTTCCAGTGGCGGCCTGTCCGGGTCCGCTGTTTATTACCGCCTTCTGCTTCATCACAGAGCTGACCGCCAGCATGGACAGATGTTTTGCAGCTGCTGGACACTGAGGGAGAGTGTTTAATTGTAGACATCGTGTGGGAGGTGGTGGCCAGGTACTTCACCAGCGTTAAGATCGGCGTGGGCCCCCCATGGATGTGGTGGAGGAAGGTTACCGGCAGTCAACCGCGGATCCACAATTCGGTTAAAAAAACCGTGGGTTAAATTCGGTTAAAATTCGGTTAAAAATTCGGTTAAAAAACCGAATTCAGTTAAACCACAATTCAGGTCAAACCACAAACCGCTGCTTGCGTTCCCACGGGTGGCTGCGCTGCGGCCTCGGAAGAGAGAATAGCATTGTGTATCGGGCGGTGCAGCGACGACCATGTTCACCGCTTGACTCGAGCTTCAAACCAGCCCACGTGTCTCGTGCGATGTGTGTGTGGGCGTTTGTGCCGCCTTTGTGGCAAGAACTTCACGGCCGCACCGTCGCAGCGGGAGTGGTGCATCGGCACACCGGCCAACACTGAGGACTGCTGCCAGCAGAGGATCTACGGCTTCACCAGTATGAGAAGACGGCAGCGTGTCGTCAAAAGGACGGGGCCGGGAAGAGTGCATTTATTTGTGCTGTTGTTTTTCAGCAAGCCTCTTCGCCGGACCGTACCGGGAATCATCATCGGCTGCCACTCAGGAGAAGCAGCGAAGGCGGTGCGTGACCTCCTCCCTTCGAAGGCGGAGACGACCTTGTGATTGGACACTATTGTATAAAGTATTGTATATAATAAAAGCGCAAACGCGCTCAATCAGCTCCGTTCATCATGTAAAATAAACCTCATATCTCTCTTCTTCTCTCACGTCATCGTCTCCGTGTCAGCTCCGTACTTCGGCAACTTCTCCTTGGAGTCGGGATGGTGATAACGTCGGCCTGGTAACGTGGAATCCTAGGACCGACGGCCCGGCTCCAACCCCAATCCCAACACCAGGGAGGCCAATTCCTGTTTTGGTGTAGGAGTGAGTCATAAAAGGCACTTGAATAACTAAAAGCCTTTCAGGTGCCCAACCGTCGCTGGGCCCCTCTACCGACGTAATCTCGAGCAGTATAACCAAGCGTTAGAGGAGAAGCTACAAAAAAAAGGGGGGGGGGGGTGGAGAGAGGGTTGGGCGTCGAACCTGAGACCCTTGGCGGTATCAGTTGCAGCTGCTCTGTATCGTTAAACGCATATTCTTTCAAAGCGCGTTTAATTAACGCGCTTCATGCGCGTTAATTTCTACCGGGGTTACTATTTATTACAGTATTTGGTCTCGAAATGTCCGGGATTATCTAGCTTTGCTAAATACAGGACGACATGCTTTGTTAAACTGCTCTGAAAGTAAGGTCGACGCGCGTGGAAAATCCTGTTATAGCGAGTCGTTTTAACTTGTCCATTCTCGCTAAGCAGATATGTTTTCGCGTGCTGAGTACGGTGCGTTTCCCGAAATTTGTACTGTAGAAGCTATGGTCAAGGAAATTCATTTGAATACCTTCCACGAGGTCCCGCACGCAGCTTTTTCTTTTTTGCAACACACGTGCATATGAAAGCTGCCAGTGTGCGCGCTTCGACCACGAGGGGGGAGGGGCGGTTTAAGAAAACAAATCGCTGGATGTAACAAATCTCGGTTGCATGATGTGCAGTAAATAATTAAATGTATAATTTCCTATGCACAATGCGCGTGCGAAGACAAAATGGAAAAATAGAAGCCAGGGAGGTAGCAGGTACACAGACCTACACATCTATATAAATATACACCTACACAAACACGCAAACTTTATATTGTGGCGGTGGAGGCACGGAATCATATGTCAGCGCAGATATGTCAGCACGCGTAGATATGTCAGCATTCAGCACGCGCAGATATGTCGGCGTGCTGAGTTCGGCGCGTTGCCGTTTCATGGCGAAACTAACATCGCAAACGTAATAAGGCATATATATTACTCCTTGATTACACCTTGCCGTAAGACAAGCCGTACACTACTAACCTAGACACAAATCTAGATGGCCGAGGAAAATCAGAGGACGAAGTAACACTTTCTACCCACTTCATGTAACAATGAAAACGATTGCGTGCCTTCACCGCCCCAGTCGAAAGTTTGCGTGTTCTATTTCTCGTTCTGCCTTCGCACGCCCGTTTCGGCATAGGAAATTAGATATTTATTGCACATCATGCAACCGTGATTTGTTACAAGAAGCTATTTGTTTGGTTTTTTTTTCATATTCATGTACGTTGCAAAAAAGTTTGTGTGCTGGACCACGTGGAAGGTTTTCGAATGAATTTCTTGGACCCTAACTTCCTACTAAATACTAGAGATAAACGTGGTGCTGCGATCATTAAGCTTCCATGGGACTGATGCCCGGGTAGTATTCATAATGAAAAGAACAGACGTGCAAAACACAGACACAAGGGGGGAGAATCAGAGCTTAAGTTATCATAGAAGGTCGCATTCCATCGTTGCATTGCCGGGACTGTAACTGCCCGCCAAGTTATGCGAATGCGCCATTCTGAACATACAATATTAACAGCTGGCGCTGCCATTCCTGAGCATGCGCAGATGAGTTGTGTGTCCTTTTTCGCCTCTGTGCTCGGCTTCAATTGATAGTTGGAGTTCGTGTTCTCCACTTCTCTCCCCACCGCCTGTTCTTTTCGTTATGAATCCTTACCAACTCCCTGAGCTATCTCTCCTTTTGATGGGTAGTACATGAATTTGTCTTGTCGTCGCGCGCGGCTTCAAACGATCTGGTTGATTTGTTTATCGCTGATTTGTAGCATCAGAGACGCGAGTGGCATTACTACACCTCTCTGTTACGCGATGAAGGCAGCGGCTGTACTACGCGCTTTACTGGAACAAAGCATCCGGCTGGCGCATTTACTAACGTCGTTTTGTAAAGATGAGGTGTCATGCAGTCTGTTTCGCTCTTCTGAATGTTTGATGGGCACACATATTTGGAGTGGTGTTTCATCTAACTTTAGAAATATTGCCGCCGCGTCTCGCGAAGATTAATGAAGCGGATTGCAGTTTGTTTTTATTTTTTTAGACGTGACAGAAAGTGTCATCGTGGGGCGGCTATCACGCCTGCCATATATTCAAGGCTGTTATATCTTGTACAAGCTCATTTCAATCGCGCTGTCTACTCAATTCAGCGCCGACCGGACGCGCCAAGCAGGCGCACAGTTATCGTGCCTAGCAAACGCAGACGCCACCAACAGATGACGCTCAAAACGTTGCTCAGACCAAGGCTCACACGCAGCTTCCGACGCAGTTTAAGGGCACAGCTGTTTGATTTAACGTGAAGTTTTTAAAGACGATAGTCTTTCTTGGGACACTTCAACGCAGAAATTTTGGTCTGTGTGTCTGTGTCCTGCTGCGAAAGGTTAACCCTTCCTCAACGACCACCCATCTTGAACTGGTAGCTACGTTCATACTTCTGAACACAGTCGACCAAAAAGCAAATATTACGTATATCTGAGGCGCAACAACAATACGTAAGCATTAGATGGTGTGTTCCTTTAGTAGAAAATACATAGATGCGTAATTCTAAAGACCCTAGTGCTTGTTAGGAGCGGACGTTTCCTACGCTTCGGTAAAACGACATGGTGCTGCCACCTACCAGTAGCTCTGCGTACTACGCAAGAAGCTTGAGTTTCCCAATATCATGGCCAGATGGCGTCCATATCTCACGCAGCGCTGGCGCTGCCTCCATTTCATCAATGCCAGCCACATGCGGCCGATTCAACATAGACGGGGCGCTGTCTGAGGCAAGGCAAAACATAAATGACAGTTTGTTGACATAGAACACACCCTACATGACATGCCCAGACAACGCAGGGAAAAGACCGACGAGCAGATTACAGCGGAGAAGCGCCGGCGTGCCGAGCCCCGTCGTCTCAAGCGTGCCCAGGAAACGCCCGAAGCTCCTGCCGAACCGCAGATGAACCGGGACTCACGTAGTACGGCCGGTAGAAGACTATCGTCTTTCGACGACATTTGCAGCGAAGCACGGAGATACGCTGCCATTTTTTTTTTTTTGGAAACCGACCACCAAGCGCTGGGCGATACTGCGCTTGTGGTACGGCCTCGCGCTGGGGCTTGACCCTCGTAGTTTGTAAACATGCTGTGGATCGCTTACCCCGCACTTGAAGTGGGAGAAAGCGCGAAAGCCTGTTAGAAGACGCACCTACCTTTTACATGCTTGACAACATTTGCATGTCACTCACAAGAGCAAAAATATTTAGGTTCGAACACCATTACATCTGGATCTTAAACATTTATGGACGTTGCTAAACTTGGCAGGCAACATTGCCATTGTCGTATGATATTGCTTCATACTACTAAATTTCTGAGCGATTGCATTTTTCTAACCGCGAAAGGCCAACAATTACCTGTACTCGTACTGCAGGTACGTAATTATTGCGAACTCTTCCGTTTATGACTCCATATTTTGTCGTCAACGGCCTATTTTTTAAAGTCGCAAAACCGTATGAAGCCAGGAGAACAAAGACTAGACCAATCCATGTAATATCCACCATTCCCATGCTGGCTGAACCACCCTGTTTGAAACGGCCAGAGACACTAGCGCTATAGTTATCCATTATGTGGGAAACTGGCTCACGGCAGATTCACTTCGCAACTGGTGCACTCGATCAGGCCCGCATATCCAAGGCGGGTATGAGCCACGCGCGATTTCTTTCACCGATTCTGATTCACTATTTTACCTTCTTCCTTATGTTTGGCTCAGACCGGAATAACTCCGGCTAATACCTGCATATCCAATGAGGTGCGCGCCTATCTCAACCTAATTACCCTGATGTATAAAAGAAGCTTTTGTGCGAAACTCATTTTAAGATATCACACCTTTCTGACAAGTCGAAATGCGAGGTTTTTATAGGACTTGTTTGTTTCATCAGTCTTCGCTTTTTTTGCCGTAACAAGCATCATCCGGGGGGTGAATCAGAGGTGCCGAGAAAAAAAAATGTTGCCATATACTAGCGCCATAAAAGTGAACTTGAGTATGCCATGTAATGCGCAGGACACGTAACCGTTCGACAGTGGGAGATAACGAACGGACACCAAAGGATGAGAGACATAGCCGAAACAGGCGGAAAGTCTGGTTGAGTGATTAAACGAGTTTCGCTGGCATAAAAAGGAATCCGCTAGCTTAAAAGGCCCCTAAACCACCCCCCCCCCCTACATTTCTATGAACATTTCAAGCTAACATGTGCCTCAAGATGAAAATACCGTCACGCTGACCGATGGAGCAGCGCTACGTCAAAAACACAGGGTGGCTCGCGTGGGAATCCGCTAAAAATTTTAAAAATTCATTTTCAGAAAAACTGAATGAGTTGCAAGCGCCGGGATTGGCATAAGTTATTGCAGTACTGATGAGAACATATACTGAAAATTTCATTGAGGTCAGTGAACAGAGAAAAATCGCCGGTGTTGCCCTTTAAAACTCAGATGGTTGCGAGAGGCCCTTTCGGTAGCGGACGTGAAATAGATGATGTTCGTGCTAGTGAATTTTCAGGCATGCAAGAAGAATGTAAGACTTTTCTCTGCCCCAAGTGTCCAAGGGTTTCTAAGCACCAGGGATTAAGGTTGCGTTGATTCAACACAGCCATACATCTTTACATAGAGTAACGGCGGCCATATGCGACATAGGACCGCTCACACGACGAGCTGCTTATACAAGGTTGAGAATTTAGGCGATTAAAAGAAGGAAATCCGCATGTGTGTACACATGTGCCCGGCAAACAAAACAAACGAAGCTTTCCTCGGGTGTCTAACATCAATTACAAAGGAATGATACATACATTATATATACACGAGAACTTGTGCTCAATGGGCCAAACGTATTTGGAGTGAAATAGCAGACACGACTTCGCAGTTATCGTTTATTGCGAACAGTTTCGTCCATGGGTCCGGTTTATATATATATATATATATATATATATATATATATATATATATATATATATATATATATATATATATATATATATATATATATAAGCAAATGCGTGCCTCCTTTCGAAGGTTGAGCCCGTCACGCAGCAACCAAAAATATTAAATATTTTGAGCAGAGACGTTGCTTTATGCACATCCTTTTCTAAGAGAATGAAATGTTGTGAAGGCCACATATAAAGTGGGACAGTTACGAAATGACCGCACATACGGCTCTTAACATGGACTCAAAGGCGACGCCTCAGTATCCGCCGTATTCAGTCCGCCAAACAAAGGCACGGCATCACAGGCTTGGCGCACCGCAAGGGACAAAAAATAAAATGCACGCACATGTCCATTGAAATAGACAACCAATAATTACAGATGGTATGCTAAAAGTAGATTTATTTACACGTCAGGTCTCATCTAAAAAGGTGAAGTCAAGTGAGCAAGTGCGCCTCCTGTGCTTTGGTTGTCTCGTCGACTTCCGTTTTAGGCCAGTGTTCCTGGCGATGTTCGCGCAAATCAGTGAAATACGATAGCGATTGTGATGTGTCTCACACAGCTTACCAACCTCGTTGCTGGCACCGTCCATATTGACAAACTTTTTCTTTGGGTTAGCTGAACCTCGTACGACAGTGTGATACTCCAGTTGTCGAGGCACTTGCCGCAGCCTCCATCATGTCGTACTCTTTCTTTTCCTCGAGGGCAAGTAAGGTCTGTCTGTATGGAGTTTGCAGGTCGACGACAGGGAATTCACTCGTGCGGGACATTGTGTATGCCGCCTCTGAGGCTGATGCTCTGCATCTTTTCATGAATCGCTAGTGGACGACTCAAAGAGTGACGTCTGAGCCTCTTCAGAATTCGCATCGCTAGATTGCGATTCGCTTGTGACAGGACGCACGAGATCATCGGGATCTTCCGGTGGGCAATTTGAGTTACACGGCCCTGCATCAGGGTCACATGAACGTGATTGAAAGTTTTCGCATTCTGAGGCATCGTCCACACCAGAAGAGAGCACCTCTGTCACATAAAGACTTCTCTCCCGGAAAGGATCTTGCTCCGTCCCCACAACGTTGTCTGGACTGTGAGAGCCGCTATTGCTCTCCATGCTTGATGACACCTCAATCGCCCTCGGAATAGAATGGCCACTGGGACCCGGCTGAGGTGCGTCGTATGTTCGGGCAGCTGGCGTAGCGCGTGCAACCAAAGGAGATGCTTGCTCCGATTCCGGCAAGGCCAGCCTGAAGCATTCGACACAGTTGGCCCGAGAGCGGCCCATGTGGCACTGGTGGTATTCTGTAGGACTGTCGTACTGAGCCAAGGTTTCCGCCTCTGATATCGCAAATAAATAAAACTCATGGACGAAGTGCTCGGTATACTCATGAAGGAAAGTTTCCATGTTTCGGGAAAAATTAATATCTCTGATGTCAAAACACAAGATTAGCCCGAGCACGCAATGTATTGCATCGAGTGCACGATCTTCGTTGTGCGGTATTAAAGCGCTCATCTCGCGGGTGAGCCAGGGGATCAGGCGAACAATGAGGGAGTGATTATCGCGGTAACCTGCTGGTGACGCGGGTCGATTGTTCGGATAGGTGGGCACAGTCCACAAGTCCCGCTGGTACAGTTTCATCCTTTGAGACCTGGTTGCGATCACGCTGAGGTTGTATGCTTCTAAATTTCGACTAGCTGCGCGTGTCTGCAGCGCCTGAATCTCACCTTGCTCTAGATGTCGCAATGATCGCAGTGCTAAGGCGATTATCCCGTCGACGACAGAAAGTAGTGGGTTAGAAACACGCACTGCTAATTCTGAGGAGCGTTGCTGGTCACTGACCAAGTACCAATTGAAGTTTTCAGGTGAGCGGATGTCGCGAATAATTCTGTTGAATTTCTGCTGGCAGAGGGGACATGCGGCTTTCTCCTCGGCCCATTTAACAATACAACAGAAGCAGAAATAGTGTGTACAGGAATCTGTGAAAGCTTTGTCCTCGGGCGGTTCCAAGCAAATGACACAGCTGTATTCTGGGGAGCTTGTGTGGTCCGACGCGTCGTCATGTGACGTCTTGTCACCATGTGACGTGTCACCATGTGACGTCGTGTCGTCATGTGACGTCGTGTCGTCATGTGACGTCGTGTCGTCGTGGGACGTCGTGTCGTCGTGGGACGTCGTGTCGTCGTGTGACGTGGTGTCATCGGTTGGCTCCTGTGCCGAGTTGGAATCAGCATCCGTAGATTCTTCTTTTGGAGAATCACAGGACGGTGGTGGGCCAACCATCTGGTGTACGAAGGAATGAAGGAAAGCATGACTAGGGTTTGTCGCTCAAGAGCATATACAAGGGGTGATTGTTAGGTGACAAGATAAATTGTTGATGGTATATATAGCATTATTGTAAACTGGCCCAAAAGAGCCTTTGCGAAAAGTACGCAGACTGCAGGAGCACTGAAAATATGGTGGTGACCAACGAGGAATGCTATGAAGAGGAGAAGCTACAACGAACTAATGACTAATGTATGAATACCGCTGGCACACCTGCCAAACAGGACTGCTAGCATTATTATACAGGATGGCTCTGGAAGCGCTCGCACTCAGTGCGAGCGCTTGCAGAGCTGCCTTACCTATACAATTGGTGCCTTACCATATACAACAAAACACGCAACTTTTCTGGGCAGCCTAGGCACATAGCGCGGTTCGATTTCTGGGCCGTCGGCGAAGCATCCTCTATATTGAAGGAATATTAAACCTTACAAACCTGGGCCCTGTTACATTCTGCCGCTTATATGCCAATAGGGCAGAATAGACAAGGTGGCAGCGTGCGCTATACAACCGCTCTTTCGGCTCTCTCTTCGAACAGTTTTGGCTGTGCAAACAAATGGTTTCCTCGTCTCGGGAGCAGCCCGGCGCAACCTCTCGGTGGCTTCGATAACGCGACCTTGCTACTGCTTTCTGGAGAGAGACTCGGGTGGAAGCAATGGGGTTCCTCGAACGGCTCCTCTCGGGTGCGGCCAGGCGCCAGACCTCCTCCCCCTTTTTTTGTTTACCGCAATGTATACTGTAGAGGACCCACGATCCTTCAGTATAGGCTGTGATCACCGAGATGATAGATTAACAAGACTGTACGATGCAACTTTATTCTTGGCCGTAACCACCTTGTGGTCGAGCAGTGAAACTCGGTTCCTCGTAACATTGCTCTAGGCTCTAACTTAGGAAACTTAAGTAGAGAAGTATGACGCTGTTAACTCACTCACGCACTCATTTATTTATTTATTACATACTGCTAGCCTGAGTACCAGGCTTTAAGCAGGAGTGGGCATAGAGAATTTTCAATAGAAAAAGTTACAACTTATAACATTACAAAGATACAGCGAGATAAATTGAAATGTAGCTGCACACAGAGCAAGACATTGCATTTTCTACAATGAAATGCATGATTGTTAGCCAATACAAGAGAAACAAAAATCAAAAATAAGGAAAACAAACATAAACAAACAAACAATAATGCTTATGTTGTCAATGTGCTTCGGCAAGCTGTACATATGATTAATTGATTTATTTGTGGAGTTTGACGTCCCGAAACCGCTCTCATTATGAGAGACGCCGTAGTAGAGGGCTCCGAAAATTTTGACCACCTGGGGTTCTTTAACGTGCACTGACATCGCACAGCACACGGGCCTCAACATTTCGCCTCCATCCAAATGCAGCCGCTGCAGTCAGGATTCGATCTCGCGACCTTCGGATCAGGAGCAGAGTACCATAGCCACTAGACCACCGTGGCGGGGCGCACATATGACTCTGCAAGCATTTAGCTACAATGCACCTTCAAGTTTCATTACCTCCAACCTGCCTCCTGTTTCATCAACGCTGATCATCTATCTCTGACGGGACCTGATGCACACCAAGGAGAACACAATGAACGAAACTTAACTGGCCCTAAGAATATAAAACACGGCTTAAAATGATACACACGCTTTACTAACATTAAGTGGTAGTTAGTGACACTGGCGAATGAACATAGCAATCAATTATTTTCAAAAATGAGATACAAACATTGACTTATATGACAAAACTACAACAAAAATAAAATTTCAGGAACTATTACTTTTTGGGCTTCTACGTCCCGAAAACGCAATATATTACGAGAGACACCGTAGAGGAGGGCTGCGGAAATAACGACGACCTGCTTTTCTTTAAAGTGCACTGACATCGCGCAGTACACGGGCCTCAGCCTTTTGTCTTCATCGAAGTGCTGCAGCCGCGCGCCCTTCGGGTGAGTACTCGAGTGCCACAAACACTAGATCGGCAGCTCTCGCAGAAACTATGAAAACACGTGAAGAAAACAAGGACAAATATTGCACAAGGTTACAACTGTTGTCATGGCTTCCCTACACCACTTCCCTGAATTTATCGTATGGCGCTTTGTTCAAAAATAGGGCATATATTCGCAACACCAGTATCTCTAATGCTTCCGGATATAGCATGAAATTTCAATTTCTTTTCCCAGCAATGGCTTCCACAAGCAGCAATTGAAGCTGAAGATTGGTGCGTTGTCAGCAAGCCATAGCGAAGTAGATATATTTTGGCCGTATTCACTCGCAGTATTTTGCATACTCGCTTTGAGCTTCTTACGGAATTCAACTAAGACGGCACTCCAGGAATAATTTTCTGCAGACACTTCCGCAATGACAAATGCACGCCCTTATAAGGGCATCTCATATGATGTGCTGAAGATCGGTTCGAATAATTCGTCAAAGTGATGCTTGGTGAGGGCGACATTGCGAGGCAATGGCAAGGGCGGGAGATGGTTAAAACGTGAAGATAATGCGGTCACACTTTATTACCGTCAACTCGTCTGGGAAACTGCTACTTACGCGACACCCATCAGGAGGCAGGTTCTTATACTCTCGAAGTATTACTTTACATGTCCTTTGATGCAGACCCAGCGCTCACTTTTGTGAGTAATAACGCAAGGCGAAACAGAAAATTGGGATGCTAACTGTCTCATTTTTTTTGCTCACTCCGCGGACTTTCGCTGAGTTCATTTGCCACTAACATGAGGTGCTTATTCCCTATCATGTCGGTCGTTCCTTATTTACAAGCTTAGATGCAAAACACCTCCTATTTCCGATATCACAGCAGTCGCCTTTCATATACCGAAGTACCTCTACGCCCCATAAGATACGCCTGCTCTACAAAGTATACTGAGTGAACACGGGGACCCAGATGCTGCAGCACCGCGTATACCTACAGCTCAAACAGCATTACGATGATTGATGGATTTGTGGGGTTTTACGTCCCAAAACCAGCTATGACTATGAGAGACGCCGTAGTGGAGGTCTCCGGACATTTAGACCACCTGGGGTTCTTTAACGTGCACTGACATCGCACAGTACACGGGCCTCAACATTTCACCTCCATCGAAATGCAGCCGCCGCGGCCGGGATTGGATCCCGCGTCTTTCGGATCTGCAGCCGAGTGCCATAACCAGACCACCGCGGCGGCGCTCAAACAGCATTACGTTCGCAGGTTTCTACACAAAGGAGGGTAATGATGATGGGATCTTCGTTTATTTCGCAAAATGACAGCAACAATTTATTTCCGTTTCTGCAATGTCGAAGTGTATGCAGGATTCTAAACCTTATTAGCAACGATTTATGGGATTTCACGTGCAAAAACCACAATATGATTACGAAGCACGCGTCCCCCCGTATTGGAGGTCCTCACAATCACTTCTTCAATGTGCACCTAAATCCAAGTACACTTTTACTTACATATTTTTTTTTCGTTTAGCCTCCACCGAAATACGGCCACTGCGGTAGAGATTCAACTTCGCGTCCAGGACGTTTGACTCATAACTATGTAACGTTATGCTATATTACTGTATGTGTTTACTCCATGAACGCTTATTCTCGTACCTACGAATAAAAATTCTTGCGCATTTCCCTGAACTAAAGAACCAATCGCCTATTGTAAAATAAACTTCCTAATGTAATCGTCATTGAAGCTTTCCTGCGGTAGTGTTTATTTTAGACCCCTGCATACAATTTTGAGATCAGGAGTTCGTCTGTCTTCTCCAAGGTTGCTACTTCTTTTTCTTTGGTTACCAGGCGCATGACTGTTGCGCAAAAGGGGCAAGAATTCAAACGACGTTATGCGTTTCGTAGGCTCTTACGCACAAGTTAATCTTACAACATATTTAGTGGACAATAGGTTTCCTTATGACCCTTAAGCTCACGACGATGTTTTGTTTCTTCGGACATGGCCTATGTTACATCAACTGCACAAAGTACTCGCGGTTTTCAAAAAAAAAACAAGAAACTACGCCATGTGCGTTTAGTTATTCCTTTCGTCCGTGTCTGTTTTGCGCAACGTTGCTCACAATTGCTAACGTACGGCTTTACGTCCTGTAGTCTTCTGCTCACTGTGGTGAAACATGAGATACTGATACAATGATCGATAAATATTCAAGACGTAGCATCTTTCATAGCATCAGAGGTAAGTGTTAGGTCGGAAGGGACACTAAAGGCAAGCAACTTTTTTAGAATGACGAGTGAATGCTTGAGAACGTCTAGAACATCACCATTGTCACAAGCAAATGCAGGACCTCTCTAACAACTATACAAGGCGAACTTGTGCCTGCTAACTCGACTGACGTCAACCAAGAAGCGTCTCTCGCTAGTCACTCCTTCGAATTTCGTGCACCTCTTGTAAACGTGAGCGGCTGCGTTACCCCCGGGATTGACCACATATACAACTCCCCGCAGCCTACCTCCACACCACACCCGGTACACCAAAATCCCTATCATAAGATCTGGGCAGAAGGCTATCCTAGCAGAGCACTGATGCATTACATTCGCACTAAAATGAAAGCATAGAGCAAAAATGGACTATTGGAAGCCACACCAACGCGTATAATAAATGAAAAGGGCGGGTTTACTCGTCAACAAGAAATTTCTTTAAACTTATGGTGAACGCTGCATACACACCACACACTCTTTTAGGTTGGACCACGCCTATGAAGTCAAACCAATTTTTTCTCACACTGGTAAATACCGAAATTCACCTCTAGAACTCTCAATCGATCTATGAAATTCACTTCCATCTAGCATTGCCACCATCAACGATCATCAGTCCTTCCAGTTAGCGGTCCACTCGTTTCTCGAGCGCGATACCACTTTTTAGTAAATCATTTTTATTGTATTTATACCGCATGTGTTCACTCATTGTGTTCATCTCAGAAACTGTTCAAACGTGAAAAACAATCATCTCGACACTATTGATGTTTGTAAATCATGTTTGCATTGTATTTATAATAGTCCTTTTTTTCCTGTATGCCTGAATTATCTACGTTTTCGCATTGTATTTATAGTATTACTTTTTCAATTACTGTATACCTGAATTGTGACTATCTTTCACTTCAAATTAATCCCTCCCCCCCCATGTAATACCCTCCGGGCCCTTAGGGTATCCAAATAAAAAAAATAAATAAATACTAGACAAATGGCAGCAAGCTACTCGACTTGCGAGTGGAAATACTCCTACGCGATGCACGCACTGTCAAGAGATTTGCCGAGCAGATTTAGAACGTCTCTATCTGGAGATGCCCAGCTTTCTCAAAAGGCAGGCGGCGCATTCAGCATCTGCTGCACGCTGACATAGCAGCTCTACGGAATTCATTCCAGTCCGACAATGAAGCACAGAAAGCTATGGCAATATACGGAAGTGAAAGCGGCCTGTTTCGAGTGGTGTAGGAGGGGTCGACTGACCCGTGCGAAGGCGTGGAATGAAGCTGCTCATCAAGCCCCATGGTCCCCTAATCCCTTTCCAACCTCATCCCCAATAGCGGCCAAGAGCCGTCCCCCCATTTTTAGATTTGAAGCAGCTTATGGTCGAGTCTGTTCCGTTCCTGCGCCGTCCACTCCCCCACTGCGCATGCGCAACAGCTGACCCAAGCTGGCGAGGAACGAGGACGCGTCCTCGCCCGCTACAGACAACGCTGACGCAGGCAGCGTCTGCTAGCGAGTTTCTTGATTGAAAAAAAAAAGAAAACGACTGCTCGCGCTGCACAACCGTTCACCGGCCTCCCCGTATATATAGGCACAGGATATGTACCTGCAATGTAGTGCCGGTGGGAGATTTCTCTTGCGCACAGTTGAAACATAAGGATTCGCAGCGTGCGCGTTAACTAAAAGTAATCCGGAACTCGGCACGATCTACGATGTGGGAGCGCAGGAACCTCATAAACACAAGGAGTATACATGACAACGCGTGTGTAAATATACACACGCGTTGTCACTCATCTACATGCATGAGTGGGCAGTGTCAAGGGTAATTTACGGTAACACCGAACGATCCGCAGTGCTTAGCTCACTCGTCATGGTTCACTCCGTAGAGATGCGTGAATTTTTTTTCTCTCAGTAAAGGTCATATTCGTTCACCTAAACGGCACTCGTCTCGTGCCGGTCAGCAGCCACCAGTCCTTTTGCGCGCGACGTGGTGCCACGCGCGCTCCGGCATTGGTATGCGCGTCTGTCTGACACTTTTGTTGCGGCTTACATCGAACAGAAGTGGTGGGCGCCTTCTACAGATGGGCAATTTGCGGCAATATTATGTACACCACAGCTTTGCTTCACCGCGAAAATTGCGTAAGTGCACCGTTTTCCGACTGTTGGAAGAGTTGCAGGGCACTTTAAGGGTTGAATTCGGCGGAGCATGTGGGCGGGAGAGATGCGAGGGCGCAGCTGTCGCCGAAAAACTTCACAACTGCTGGGGGATTTGTGCATGAGCGGCGAAAAAGTTACGCGGTCTAATCAATACTGTGTAGAAACGCCGAGAAAGACAGCACGCGATGGCGCATTGGAAACGGCGCCTGCTGCGAGGTTTTCCCGGAGGGTTCCATTCACGGTAAAAGAACAGACGCCCTGGATAGTTAGATTACAGATTTTTTTTTATTCGTTAGAAAAACTGGCACGTGTATAGGCGAAACGTCTGCGCTGCGGGGACTTTCTTTTTCAATATTTGCTAGACCAAATTTATGTTTTTCGGGCTCCTCATACCAGGCGTAGTTTGTCGAGCGGTTGAGGTGATGTGCCTTGCGCATGGTTGCTGCGGCTATACCTTGCTGCTTCTCAGTTGAAAATGACATCCTTATATCTGTGATCTTCCTGCCGCCGTGCATGTCTCGCGGCCATTTTTCAATTCAACCGTCATGTATCACATAGCCAAGCAAGACTATTTCTAGATATATATCTAATACAATGAGTACACACACATATGATATCTTATTAGCGCCGGCCAGCGCTTACTCTTGTTGAAGGTTTGAGCATGTATTGACTTATTGCTCTGAACAGGGGATATTCGTTATGCTTTATGCTTTAGGAACACTGAGCACGTCCGGCATGTTCTTAGGCGCTTCCGTAGCGGAATCGTCTGCTAGCGCTAGCGTTCGAAGAGGCTGAGAAGGAGTCGCATTGTGCTTTCGGGCGAATAAAATGCAGCATTTCCCTGCTACATCCAGCATCAAAAAGTCAGCGGAGTAGAACGCTCCCTAAAGTCGACGAGAACATCACGAAGCTTTCCACTCCTAGATAAACAACCAGACGACAGATGCTACAGACGTACAATTCTCGATCGAAAGATCACGCTGACATTTCTTTTGCCACGTGTACTTCGGATATGAGCTAAGCGTTCCAAGAAATTCATGTTTGCCGGTGAAGTGTGATCGTAATGCGTCTAATATAATATCGTGTGGAAATACAATGTTCCACGTTATTTGCCACTACAATTAGAAATGCGTGCCACATATCGAAACTGTTTCCGAGCGACGCTGTGCTGCTTTCCACCTCTCATTTCTGAGCCGAAGGTATCTATCTCTACGATTCGCATTTGCGTAGCAAGTTTCCATGGATGGGTGTTTGATGTTTTCGAGGAAGAAACAATGCAGGGACATGAATGGGTACTATAAACACTAGAGCACCGTGACGGGGCAAAAATGTAGCAGAGGGCGGTTAGGCGCTAAGGTACTGCGGTAGTCTTTGCGAAAAGAAGAAAAACCACGCTATCTTATTCAACCCAAGCTCGACGAAGTGGCCTCAACTTTCGGCTCTTGCTGTTTTTCACTACGCCTATGACGCTTTGCCTTGCTCCGTCATAAGTGGTAGAAATTATTCCTTCCTGACGTCGCATTTGAACCATTAGAACTGTGTGGAAACAACCTGCAAGAGCCTGCGTGTAGCAGCTCAGCGCGTTGTTTCGCCGCGCGTGCAGTAGATGGCGCGACGCGCAGTCCAAATATGGCGGCATGCATCGAACTCACTGTGTTCTTGTCTATAGGCATGAGCGCGCCGACGGACTGCGGAAGCTTGTCCGAAAATATTGGAGCTCCCGAACACATACATTAGAAGATAGCTGCCTCAGTGGAGCGTTGTAGTCGTCCGCCGGATATTTGTTGGTTGAGCCGGCATGTCACATGATCTCGCTTGACCAGTCAGGTGTAAGCGCGCGTGTTGCAAATTGAGCGGTGGGGTTAGTTCCCATACCATAAGAACGCCTCAGAATTTCGCAAAATAAAAGAAAATCAAGAAAGAAACACAACAAAAAACAATTTATTGCCGCTGCTGGGGTTTCAACCCCAGCAGCGGCAATACATTGTTTTTTGGTTGACGCTCCGAAGCCAAGTGTCAACCACTGGGCTACACCCCCACGATTATGAGAAGCGAACATATGTGAACCACTTTAAGGGCTTAGATTTCCTACCACATAATAAAAGAAACAAAGGAAGACAAAAACAAAAGAAAGAATAGCAGTTTTGTCGGAATAGACGAGCACATAATGCAATAGCAAGAAATAATATACGAAGTAATGCGAGGTAAGCCTTATGCGGCGATTCATTCAGTTTTGTGCTCCTCAAGTGCGAGATCACGTCCAGCGCTGACTTGCAGCGTGATAATGCGCAGCTGCACCTTCATCGTGCTTGTGGACAAGCACGCGAGCGTGCGTTTCCTTTAAGCCCGAACGAGATGGAGCGCTTTTTCTGCCGTTTTCTGGCATTTCTACGCCGTAACTCTGCGTCGACGCTGCCAGTGACGGCAGTGGAAACGCCGAGATCAGGAACGCCGCCTCCGCCGCTGTAGCGCCGATGCCGGCAGCTGCTGGGTGAGCGGAAACCAATCAGCGCGCGGCTCGCAGCGACTTCAGCTGGCGCAACGGCGTCCTTGGAGCTGCCGAAGCGGGCACGGCCGGCCTCGAATATAATCCGTCGTCGTCGCGAACTATGTGGGCCTCAATATCCCACTTGACGCGTGTATTTGAATCACGTTTGTCTACACATGCTTCGACAGCAACGCACTCGGGATTACATTGTACCGCTTTCCGAGAGCCACTGTCAATTACTTCGACAGGCTTCGCTCGAACGGCTGTATTGGCAGTATGTATGGCCTCAAAGATAAACATAAATCTCAGAGGCCGTTGATTTTGAGTGTGCTGGTTCTATTTTATTTTCATAGATGGCGCCACAAGTAGAACAAGAACAAAAAAAATGCCGCCCGCATCTTCCCACGGGGGAACTCGAGTAAATGCGTCGCAGAGTGGTGGGGGTATCGCGTGAATGTTGCGTGATTGGGTATGGTTTGGGAATGCTTAATTGTTATTTCGTCTTTATTATTCTTATTTATTGAATGAAGGAGAAGCGAAGGCAAGTGTGTCTTATTGCTTGGTGCCGTCGTTGTATTGGACGGCACCAAGGTGGGCGCTTGCGTCCGGAGCCGCGTCTCGTTGACGACGTTTGAACGCCGCTTCTCGCTCACGTACCTGGGGTCTTAAAGCTCGCTGCTCACGTTTCGCCGCTGCTTCTCGTGCACGAAGTTCGGAATCCGCAGCTCGGCGTTGCCGTTTCGCAGAAGCGTCGCGCTGCCCGAGTGATGGATTGAATTCCGAACGCGCGCTCCGCCGCTTCTATACACACCGCCCGCGTTCGAGGGAGAGGAGTACGGGGGAGAGGTCCGCACCCCCACTGCGCATGCTCGGCTTGCTGAACGCCCGGTGGGCCGGCACGAGACGAGCCGCGCATGCGCAGTGGGGGTGGTGACGGCGCCGCTGACGCCGAAGCGCGACATCGTGCGACTAAGAAACGCTCCGCATTTAAAAATTTTGCGGATGGTATGTTTCTGTTGCATGCTATGAATGTACTTTGCACCGCGAAACTTAAAGTAAGGCATTTATAAGCTGTAATCGTGATTATTTCTTGCTGTTCCAGTGGCGCACATTGCACACTGCTTTCGGTGGTTCCGCGTTAAATTCACCGGTCCACGTTGTGTGACGCTGGGCTGGCGCCGGTCTGCGCGCTCTTCGTGTGGTTGGTCGCCCTCCCTTTCGGCGACGTTTTGAAGCCGGCGAGAGACAAACGTCACAAAACAGCGGCAAAAGCACTGCATGTGGGTCGGACGTTAGAGCGACTACCGTTCGGAAATGCCCTTCGGCCAGCGCAATGTTGTCGATCCAAGGAACGGCGTTCCTGGAACGAGTTGCTCTTGGGAAGAGCAAAGGAATGCCATCGTTCCTTTTAGGATTGGTGGAACTGTAACGGTAACGGGTAACATTTCCGAAAGAACGGCAATGGGGACGATGTTCCTTCTATAGACGTTCCACTCCACGACGGGCCACAACAAGCCGTTCCTCGAGTCCCCGTTTTCCTGCCGGAAATATCGCTCCCTCAAAGAAAATCACTTGCAAAGACCATTGTTTTTCTATCTGTGCTTCCGGTGCTTCAAAGAGCGTGACGCTTCCCTTCACTGCTGCCGCACGTCGTCAGGGCATCCGGCTACTCCTTGGCTGCTGCCGATTACTGTGGCCGCTGGATAGTTTCCCGCTGTCAGCCAGTACTGTACAAGTGTACGCAACACGGGAGGAACCGCATGCAACACCGGAGTTCCTTTTGTTCCTTATAATCCCGCCGCCACGGCTCCCTTGGAATCAAAACACTGTCAACGCGCGCTTTACCATCGCCGCTCACCGCATTGGTTATGAGAACGCGATTACGACCATGGTTGTCCACACTTCTGAAACAGTGGGCATTAAGATGCTTAGTTTAACTGAACGGTTCGTGTTTTGGAGGAGCGTGTACAACACTCGGCCAGCGTTCCAATGAAGAGCGTGGAGCGCGGATCATTGCCCTGCTACTTACAAAGAAATGTGGTTGATCTCTCTGTCATAGCCATAGGTATGACACGGAAGTGAAACCTGTCTTCGAGAAGCTGTAGAATGCATAGACGGCAATCTGGTGAATCGACGGGTAGGAGATGGCTTGGTTACTTTGAACATGTGAATCCAGCGGCACTTCGACAATGGCCAAGGATCCTCGACAGTCGTACAAAAGCGAAAGTTCTCGAACGGCTCACATTTCTCCAGAGGCCCTGCACAAACCCGCCTTAAACCAAGAGCGTCCGCAAACTGTGAAACCTTCCAAGTGAAAGCAAACGGAGTGTCAGGAGATAGTTCTGTGAACACACAGCCCGGTTCAGCGAAAGGAGTATCATTATCGACGGCCGTCTTTACGTTCTCGCAGCAGAACACGTCGAAACAATCGACCACAGATGAGAATTTTTTCTGCGGCCGTGCGTGTACTACTTTTCCCAAGCAACGTGCTGGCAGGACGGCGCCACGAGCCACACCCACCGTTGCGATCGAGATGCTGAGACTACGGAAGCGTTAACTGGCGGCGCGCATTAGCCCGGCATTCTGCTTTGCTCCATTGTTCGTAGATCGCGTTACCATCGCTGCGAACTAACAGTGTAATGGAAGGGAGGAGATGCTAATTTGAGAGTACTTTTGCTTGCTAAACACCTCTGCTCTAAGCGGACATCAGTTAGAAGCAAATTGTAAAGCGGTGTAGTTAAGATATGAGGCCCCACTGTTCCGTATATCTCCAACGTGTATAGGTGCGATCGGTAGCGCTTCCCGCTCCTATTGTTGCATCCTGGGTGATTGTGGAATAGAGTCTGAGCGGGTGCTGCTTTTTCATTGCAGATGTGTTCCTTTTTTTAGACGTCTCCTTCCCTGACGGAGAGGTGTCCGTGATTTCTTCGTGGACTTGGCATAAAACACTTTCGGGCTAAACAGCGTCAAGCAACGGAGTGCAAATTTTTAATTATATGATCACTGCGTACCATTAATACTTATGCATGCACTCGTAAAGTACGTACGTGAACTTTTTGATAACATTTATATAGCTAGTTTTCATGAACCTTTATTTATGGTGCAGCGTCAGGAAACCTGTGTGGCGTACTTCGTTGTGCTAATAACCTGATGTCTGAAGTGCATGCCCAACGATGGAATGTTCCGCAGAAAACGAAGCATACGTGCTCACTGCTTCGGAGCCACTGAAATAGCATGCACGCTCAAGTCACGTCGTCGACATACGGATGTTCATGCTCGCGAACAATTGTTTCCGTTCGTGAACAGCAGTACAAGTAAAATGCGATCGATCATGCTCTTTCTTGCTTTTACTTGATGTACCCTCCTGTTTAAAATGTAAAAATACGGGTCATCATTTTGTCTGTCATTCCCCGCGGCGTGCACAGTGGCACGCAGCAGTGGAATTGGCGACATTCCACTGCAGCGTGCAGTGGAATTTCACCGCCCGCAGCAGACAGGACATGCTGCGCTGCCGCAAGTATCGTTTTCCAGCGCCTTGAACAAGGTGGAAAGCGCGTGCAGGAATGTCGACAGACGGCGCTGTACATTTTGAACATCTCCTACCACATTGGAGCTATGCGCGCTCGCGCTCGCGCTCACACACACACACACACACACACACACACACACACACACACACACACACACACACACACACACACACACACACACACACACACACACACACCTGCAGATTCCACGAATTGTGTGAATTTACGTGATGCGAAGCAGTAAGCAAGGAAATTGCCGAAATTGCCTAAGACGAATTGTCATTCGGGCGTATGTTATGAATAGGATGAACGGTCTTTGTGCAAAGTGCATGAGTGGGTGTATGCTTAATGTTGGCTAGCCAGGAACGTCGACATCGCCATATCTACTGAACTGTGCGATGTAACCTTGCTCCTCCCGTTAGTGCACAGCAGCCCTCCCCCCCCTACGACGTCCTTGTTCTCGAAGAGAAACGCACGCAACGGCGCGCTTATCTACATGATATAAACGTGATTTGTTGAAGTCTACCTACGTGATCGACCAGAGAGGGACAAAAGCAAGTCGAGATATAGCAGAACATATGTGTTGTTGATCAAATTGATATGTTGGCGTTTAACGCGCATTAGGAGCGCAGTTGACGTTTGAAAAGAGCGTTCACAAGCGCGATCAAAACTGCTTGTACAATCAGTTTATTTGCTATATGTACTGCGCGGGAGGAGCCATCGTAGCCTAGTGTTAGCGCTTACTTGGCACCTCGGGGACCCAGGTCAGATACCCTCCACCGCTTGGTAAGTTGCCTACGCCGAATACGGCGTGTACGTGTGTCTGTGTGCTTATGATATGTATGTTTAGATCACAATCTAGAACAAACGTATGCCTTGCGTTTTTAAATGCGTTCTACCGATATGTTAAATGTGTATTTGGTTGGTCTGAGACTGACTTAGGCTGTAGAAAATTCAAACATCTGTCAGCATACCCGCGTACCACGGGCCATGCACTACGAGTATGAGCCACACGTGACAACAGTATCGTTAATCGTGACGTACACGACGAGTGTATCACGTTAGTGACGTAAAGATAAATAATTCGTGCTCGTTATGCACTTATACCCTACCATACAAATTTAGGTGTGTGTCAGAACAACGGGACCACCGGGAGAGCAACAAGACGTAGACTGACAGACACGGTCAAAGTGACATACGTCCTCCAAAAATTGATTCGCACTTAAAAAGGGCTAGTGTTGTGTGACACCCGTGCTAAACTGAGAGAGAAATTCACTTCGTGCAACTGGGTCAATCTCTTGTGGCGCGTAAAATGACTATGCTCCCGTGACATCAAATGGAGAAAAAAAAATATTCTCAGCTCCATATCTCACAGCAGCGCATACCAAGCCTTATTGCAATGGCTTCGCCTACCGTCAATTTTGTATTCACCGCTGCACTTGTTGCGCACTTGTTTTGCTGCTTGTGTTCTTCGGTTAATGTTATCTTTGCTACTCGACTGGCATCGCGACTACAGTATGTATTAAATTAATCAAAAGTTATTGATCTGAATAGGAAATTATTATAATGCGCAAAAAAACAGTGCGATGTCTAGACACAATAGAATGACTCAAAACGATCGCTGAGGAACAGCTGAGTGCAGCACACATTCAATTTAATGAACTCGAGAGGCAAAGCTATGCGAAAAAACCGAGGGTCGGGGGATTCTGGAACGCCGCCGTGCGCTAAGTCATTGAAAAACGAATACCGTGGTGTAGGTAATGCGTGATGGTGCTTACAGAAAGCTCTCGCTAACTACGCAGTTTACGTAACTCGCGATGCGCATACACATCCGTTCAATAAAGCATGATCCCGGACTTCTCCTCCGTCTACGGATGCGCTGTAGTTTCACTTTGTACACGTGCTTACGCGATGGCAATCTAGCGCTGTAACGGCCTTCCTCTTCCTTTGGGAGCGTATCTGGTTTAGTAATGGGGGAGCTTGCAAAGCGGAGCGGACGCAAGCACGACAGCCTCGTGCCTCGGTCGTGATGCACGGCGATGCGGCGTTGATGAGGCACAGGATGTCAGCCTAGTCAGTAGTGCCTCGACAGAACCTTCGTGCATGAGTTATTTAGAACCTTCGTTCTAAATAACTCATGCTCGACTCATACGTACAATGCGGTCATTTGTGAAAGAGATTGTATGTTCGTTTTCACAAAGGACCACCATGTACTGCATAGATAATCGTGCACGGACCTGTCTTACATGGTGTCCCCCGACCGCGCTTCACTGGGCGCTGGGCGCTCGGCCTCAGGTAGGTTCGTCTGGCGGATAGTTACTCGACTAGCTTGCCGAAAGCGAGGTCGTCACCTGCCTCGTAAATGGACACCGTCGCCCCACTAACACGTGACAGTAAATACCAACAGTAAATGACAGTAAATACCCAACATTAACGAAAGACTGCGCGTTTCTAACGCGTTTGTGCTAGTGCGTTACGGCCCGTGTAAGAAGCTGGTGTAAGACGCTGTGGCCTCTCCGCCTTATACTCTCTCAGCAGTCATGTGATGGCGTCGGCAAACGCGGTGCGCGTTCCGGCCTGTGTAAGGGGCTGCGTAAGACGTCTTTACATGATGATCGACTGGGCGAATTACACGGAAGGTTCACGGTTTACCGATGATTCCCTCCGGAGCTTCGCCCACTCATCATCATTCACCCTGTGGATATGCTGTGATTTTTTTATATGGCTGATATGGGTGGCTCACTGACGCATAGTTAAAATGGGCAGCTCACTATAGGTGACGAGAAGACCAACCAACTAGCTCACCAGTATGGCACTGACGCACACATTCGCCTTCATGTTCAAACTTTCTGCCACATTAGTCGTAAGCAGCTTGGGTTAGAAAAGAATGAGAGATGCGTTGGCCCCGATGGTACAGTGGTTATGCTGCTCGGCTGGTGGAACAGAGGCTGTTTTTATCCCTCTCACGTGATCGTATTTCCGTGGAGGCAAATTCCAGAGCCCAGTGTGCTGTGCGATGTCACAGGTGGCACTTTAAAGAACCCTAGGTGATCAAAATTTCCGAAGTCCTCTACTACGGCGTGCCTCATCATATTACACCAAAGTTTTATCTAGCTATAGCTCTGGCGGATCGCGTGCATGGACGAAAGGACGCGTAGGATAACTTTACAGTGGTGGACCACTCCTGGGGCAGTGCTGAGCGCGCAGCCTGTACGCACAATAACATGTGGATTAAGTCAACCAAGTGAGAGAAATTCAATGAAATGTGCGTTAAACTTTTCCTTGCTAATGTTCCAAAACTAACATCCCAACCACGATTTTTTTCGTTACTGAATACACCACAAAGTTTAGTTTTTCTCCTCACGTATTCACTTATCGTAACGGAAGACGTACCAATCACTTTTAATTATCAACGCATTCAGATAGAATAATGAAGCGTTTGTAAACACGCATGCCCGGGGCTCTCTCGCTACCAAGTATTTCTTACGCCCTTTCTAAGGAAAAATTTTTCAATGAAAGTTTACAATGAACGAAGCAGAATCAAATATGGGCACACAGTCTGTGATTACTAGACGCTGTAGAAATATAAAAGGTATAGCTTGCCCATCTCCACTTTTTAGGGCTTCAGACGAATAGTCCTCTTTTGGAACACACAAAAAACATTGTTCCTCATTGTAAATGTGGCTGTACTTTTTATCAATTTATATTGCCTACGTGAAATGCCAACATCACCATCTGTGCACTCACTGGCTAACTACAGGTGACTACAAAGGTTAAGTGCAGGTGATTGGATAATAATGAAATGTTAGGCGAATAAAATGTTACTTTCAGTGATGCCCTCAGGGAACCAAATGTATTATAAATGAAGCTGTATGCCGCTGGATTCTCAGCAATAGTGCGCGCGCCTGTCGAGTCGACAGATTTTTACAGCGTTGGACCAACGCCACTACCACAGCTTCGTTGGTCATACTTTGTACACTGAGACTTTGGTTTTGGCATGTAAAACGCAGCAGTTATAACCGATGCGAGTACTGGGCTAAAGGGAAAACAAATATTCACAGTGTATCCTCCCGGCAACCGGGTAAATTGCCGTCAGCAATTTACCCGGTTAACGCGTCACGCTACGCTCGGGATTCCGCAATTGCCGTCAGCAATTTACCCAGCAATTAACGCGTCACACTACGCTCGGGATTCTGATGACGCAGGTACTAGTCGCGGCAATAATAAAGTTTTGATATTTTCACTTTTATTAACACCAACACTACCCCTCCGAAGGAGCCGTATGTCAAATAAAAAGGATAGCGTTGATGTCAGCGGCGGCGGCGCTAGCGCCCGTCACTGACATCAACGCTATCCTTTTTATTTTAGCAGTAGTGACGTGCACGTGCAAAAAAGAGCGCCGAAGGCCCGTCGCGAAGCGGCGACCTCTGTTAACTCGCATAGTGAGTACACATTCGTACTGTCTTGCTGGGAATTGTAAGCGCTTGGTTCCTCGCGGCTACGTTACAGAACGTCTGGGTGCACATTGTCTCACACGCTCTGCGTGCTAGCGGGAACCTATAAGCACACGGGCAGGCGTTTGCTTGTTCGCCTTTTAACGTTTGTTGCATTGGGCGCCATTTACCTTTTCACCGTAACTTGCCTTATCGGTTAGTATATTCATCGTGCGCGACAGTGACTAGCAATAGCAAAGGAAGACGCTCTTGCCTAATGCAGCCACGCGAACACTGGGGGGAGAGGAGGGCACCGATAGATAATATACGAACATATAGAATCCATGGGAATACCACGCAATTCTGCCTTTTATCCAACCGCAACAGCATGTCCAAGAGTGTCCCGAGTGAAATGCTAAAAGGCGCTTAACGCTCGCCTTCCGGCACAAGGCCATGCTGTTCTAGGTGCAGTAAGCAACGAGGTCTGTTTCATAATGCAACGAACAGCCGTGCACAACCACGAACACAAGGGAAGACAAGTAAGTGGAAAAGTGGAAACACGGACACAAGGGAAGAGAACGTCTGCTTGCTATGGATACCGCGCACTCGTACTGCATACCTTTTTTGTGCCGGTGCATTTCGCCAGCGAGCGGCCAGATTTCCGGCGTCTCGAATTATTCTAGGGGCGACTGTGCTGTGCTCAGCGAATGAAACGCGATACCAGAGTCCTTATATGGCGGTACTCGGAGAGCACGGCTTCTGCGTCACTGCTTCGCTCTGGGGACGCCCAGGTCATCCGTTGTGGTACTCAAGAAAACGGAGATGCTTTACGAAGCAATGTGGTTCAGTTAGGTCTGTGTGGTCACCCAGGTCACTCGAGCAGCACAAAATGTGCCAGATGCCACGCGGTCAGAGCATCGCGCTGCAATGGCTGAGCACTGTGCAGTACTACATGAGTAATATATGCGCACCAAGACAAACTCACGCAGTCGCACTCACATTTTGAGGTCGCTATTGCTTCATCGTCTAACAGCGAAAACATGAGGTAAATATGCACTGATAACGCATACTACATGGACCGCTAGAATGAATTCGTTTCCAATCAAAATGCGATCGGCGCGGCCGTAGTCAAGCATCATAACCCCTGGAGCTACGCGGCGCGCAAGAGTAGTGAAAGAATTGCGTAGATATTCGCCCGAATCGGAATTAAAGCTAAATAATTATTGCAACTCCCTGTGTTTCCATAGCGGCTAAGGCGTCGAAATGCTAAGCTCGAGCGCACGGGTTCGGTTCCTGGCCACGGCGGCCGCGTATCGATAGGGGCGAAGCGTGAGGTCGCCCGCGTGCTTAGGTTTTAGGTGCACGTAAAAGAAGCTCAGGTGGTAAACTTTACTCTGGAGCCCTGCTCCAGAGTGTCTCCTAATCATATCGCGGTTTTGGCAAAAAATACCAAGAATTGTAGAATTATCGAGCACTCACGCCGAATTTTCCTTGTTGCGCTGTCCCGTCCGTTCTTGGCAAGCAATGGCTGGAAACCTGATGTATCCTTGGATGCGACCCACGAACCGCTCGACCCTATGGCGTTTACGGGCGTTAACTGAAGGAAGACGTGGACATTTACTGTTCGAAAATTCGGCAGCCCCCTGCTGCGTTGTGTTCCGCCCGTCTCTCGGCCCTCAGCTGCGCCAACATCCACCAAGCCACAGTGACGTCACTGATAATCGATAACATCGCGCCCAAAATCAACCTTGAACTGCTTCAGTTCTTTCGAATCCAGTAAAAATTGAAGCAACAAGATAAGGATGTCTGTTCCAACATGGACACCCTCATTTTCTCTCTTTTTTTAAACGTATTTTAGACCGGTTGCTCCTGCCACGTTCAGTTTGGCTGATGTACGCACATTTCCTTGATACACATACTTTTCCAAAACGAACAAAGAAAGCATAGCGCATGACCTTTCCATGATCATGACATAAGTCAAGGCAGAGATCGGAGGTCGTTGTTTGCGGACGCGTTCGCTTTTGTTCGCTTTCGACTGCATGCCATTGGCCGGGGCCATGCATACCTCGTAAGCAGCGGAGCGCGGCCACGATTTTGCGTGCTTATATTTTCTCTGGAGGTCGCGCATTAAGCCTCAAGAAAAAAGTCTTCGTTTTCATAAAACAGCCTTAAGCATTTGAAGTGGAAAAACATTTCGTTCTGTGGTATTTTGTCTAAAAAAAGACAACAAAACATGCTCTCCGGTTTTAGGGATGTTCACCGCTTGTCCATGGCTGCTCTCCCATTCTCGCATAATTCATGCGTCATCTTGTCACAATACACCACGAATTCAAACGAAGAAGTGTGACCAATCCTGTAAGACTGCGCCACACCAGTCAGGCGAAATCCCATGTGCGTACTAGAGCTGCACCCATACTTCGTGATGTTGCCGCGAGCGAACGCATTGTGTTCCGAACAGAGATCTCTGATTATGTCTCAGTGCTATACGTCTCACTAAAGAAACTTAGTTGGTGCCCCCAGTGACGCCATTTGTTCAAAGAAGAAAGGTATTAGCTGTGTTTGAAACCGAATTGTGATGTCTCTAGTGCTTGCAATGCAATAATACCACGGTCACATGTTTACACGAGCTTCCACGACTGATGGGCATCGTTTTCTCACTTTTCAAAAAGATTAGTAGGGCCCCTCTAAGCGTACTATGTTACCTACGAACAAGAATCCGTTCTAATCATTTAACCAGTAAGTGCGTAATAAAATCCCTGACCAGGACTGACCATTTCAAAGATAACGTTTTGGACGCACCAGTTGTGGCTGCTCGCCTATTATCAACACAAGGTACAATGCGTTTTTTCAACAGAACCGTCGTTCAGTCCTCTCTGCAGCTGCAGATTTACTACACCTGATTTCTCAAGGGCCTCTCGACGTCATTTATTACAAGCAAATTACTTTGTCGTTATTGGGTCAAAATTTTTATTAATGAAACCATTTTTCGTTAGGACGAAAATTCATAAACGAAAATCAACGCCAATCATTTACGAGGTCGATGGTCATTCACTTCACTCGTTTATTCATTTTTCTGACAATACAAGGGATTGCCCGCGCTCAGGACAAAAGGAGGTGGTTTGTCTCCTGGAGTGGTCCTCCTCACGCAGGGCATAACAGCAGCAGTGTTTACTTAGCCATAAACAATCGAAATACAAAATGCACGAAATAGAGAGAACCACCAAAGCAGCAGTCAGCTTGACCACAAAACAATTCCACACTAAGCAATGTCATGACGAGCAGGAACAGGCACATAGTTGCCGCATTTGGACACCAGTAGGTTCAAGGAGCGCAAAATAACATTCTTTACAATGCACGCATATACAGATACACTTGCACATGCACACAAAAATACATACATACACATTGTATGGGAGACTGTAGCTCACTCAACCATGCCCAAAAGTGCATGCACCCTAAATTTTGAACAGGGACCGAATTTTCATCTTGAAATTTTTAGATTTGGGGCATTATCGCGCAGTTCAATCATTGCAGGGTGCTCATTACATAATTTCATAACTTGGAAGTCTATTGCTTGCATCCCCCAGCTGGTGTGTTGCCCTTTCCACAAATATGTGTGTTTTACGCAGGTCGTGACCGGTGTTCCTGCTTAAGTAGTGACGGGTAAATGAACCGCAGCCTCCATATACTTCGCAGTATATGTACATTGACAATTTTATTTTGTAACTAAGGCAGAAATGTAGAATTCTGTACTTTGACATGAGTGCTGATATATCTACATTATGCCCTGAATGAAGTAATCTAGCTGCTTTCCTATGCAGTGAAGAAAGCTTTTCATTATCAGTCTTAATTCGTGTTCCCCACACTAATGAACAGTAGTTAAAATGAGAGTGAATTATGGAAGAATACAATTGCCTCTTTAGTTGTTAAAATTTACGTAAGCGGTTCAACAAGCCGATAGACTTGGATACCTTCATTTTTACATTGTTCACATGTAGTGATCAACTTTGATTGAAAAAAACACCTAGAAATGAATGATTACCTACGAGATGTAGTTGTCGTATCTAATCAAAATAAGTGTAAGTAGTTATTGAGGCAATATCGCGTGAACAGTATTAGCATAAGCGCTTCCAGGATGCGCATTACTCTCTTTGGATAACTGCGATTTCGCAGCTGGCGTGCAAGATGAAGGCACTCTTTTTATCACTCAGAGCATTTACAAAGAGAACACAATATTTACGCGTGACATAACTTTCGTAAGACAGGGTACAGATAATTGCTTGCTTTTTTAAATACTTAAAATAATTTTTCTCCTGAACTGAACCTTTACGTTATGTCATGGGGGTATAGCCCCTCCACAACAAGTCAACGAATGCGGAATGGTGCATACAAGCGTGCATGTCTAAATCATAAAGTAGCAAAATTTTTGAGATATCACATAATTGAACTATTTTACGATTATCATTTACCCGCTCAAGCCTTATGTCTTCTTGGGTTGGAGTTAATAGTTCTGCAAACAGTGGCCACCGCCCAATAGTGATTTACATTAGGAACCCATTGGTTGTATTGGATTATCGGACGCAAAAGTTGGCAGTCTAAAATTTTAAGGAAGTTTACAGTCGACTTTTTAAAGCGACGAGCCTGCAGCGCCCCTTACGTCGCGCTGCAACTTGCTCCGCCTGCAGCGCCCGTAGGTGAAGAAGTTTGGACAGGGCTGGCCAGCGCGTGCCCCAGGCAAGGAAATCAAGCAGTTCGAAACCAGACACTGTCGGAGCCGGTTCTTCGTCATATTAGCTCCGATAAACCGTTGCCCTGCGCACTGTTAAGTACAATGCGCTATACCTTCAGCAAAAAGGAAATCTACATGTGCTTGGTGCAACTTGGATTGCAAAAGCGGCTATTGGAGGAGAAAGCTTGCCTGAAAATAGCTTATTATAACTAGCTAATTGGAATGATTACAGAAGCGCTAAAGCTTTTCGTAAAAGAACAGTTTGCGGAATAGATACGTAGGCGAGTTCGCGTGAATTCATTCTACAAGAACACCAGTACTAACAGGACCAGTTTGTAGAACATATTCCATAGCAAAAGATAACCATGAGGAAAACCGTTATGACGTCCCATCAAACAGTGGGCCCGCAAAAGAGTGCTTTTGAGATTTCGTCAATCTCGTAGGAACAGTACTGCGCCGATAAACACGCGGTCACTTTTCCTAACTATAAAAGCATTATCTGCTCTATTAGATGAAATTGAATTATGCTTACAAACGATTTGCGTATCAGTAGAAAACAGCATTCCTAAAACCTTCATGCGTGGACGATTTCGGGAACGTAACTACAGAAGTTGCGCATGCTGTTCATTTACTCCTTAGTTCAGCTCCAGGTTGAGACGGCATTACATCGGGAATGTTATACCTATTGTATGACATGCCTCATCACGACCTCCTTAATCTCGTCAAGAAGACACTTATGTTGAGGCTTGTGCCCTGTGCGATGCATGTGCGCGTTAAAGAACGCCAGGAGGCCAACATTTCCGGAGCCCTCCCCTGCGGCGTCTCTCGTAATCATATGATGGCTTTGGGAAACAATACGTCAGAAATTATTATTAACCGCACATTTGCAATTCCATTGATCTGTATCGACTGAAGACTCGTCGCAAATATTCCCCTTCCTCAAAAACAAGGAGCATGTAAGCATATTGATAAGACCTATCACATGCTACAAAATAAAGAGAAACATCTCTATGCATTAGAGTTGTAAAATTTGTGGCAGGTAATTCAATGTTGAGCCCATGTCACACTGCATTTAGACCAGGATACTGTATATCGAATGCCCTTGTTGATTTAGATGGACGTCAATTAACCTTTCTCGGCATAGGTGGCAGTATGCGCAATTAGGAACTCTTCGTTTAGCTAATCCTAAAGATGGTATAGAAAATTTGATCCCCCTCGACGTCTTAAAGAATTTGCATTTCCCAAGATATGGTATTAGTTGGCTGCATGAATTTTTAACAGATAGAAAATTTTATTGCTCTCCACGTGGCTTATCATCCTCAAAATATAATCAGTCGAGAAGGGTCCCTCAAGGTTCTGTTCACTCCCATGCTTTATTTACCCTCTATTAAGCCCTTGTTTATGGCTCAACAAGGTTAAAACGCATGTATATGCAGACGACATTGTGTTATGTGGTATTCTCTCATTCCATGCTACATTACCATCATGCTTGCTAGAATTAGAGAGAGATCGAAAGAGAGGGATGATTTATTCGAAGTCAGAGAGGGTTTAGGCAACCGCAGAATGACATCCACCATAGCTTGTGGAGCTTACAGGGGTGTCGAAGTACATGTAGTTGGGGTCGGCGAGATGTAGACAGGTCTGACGCGGATGGCTTCCTTCTGTATTTTCTACACAGCGACGTATTGTCCGAAGGTGTTCACACTCTGCGTCAGTCTGTGATTTCGATTTTGGTATCTTGACAAGTTTGGTTTTGGCCATTAAAGCTGACCCGACAGCGTTTTATATGTCACAGATAGACTGAAAGTTCCCACATTGATATTTCACAGACGATTGGAATGCTTGCTAGTCTACGCATCGCACAGGAAGAGGAGCTGAACAGCAGAGTCCTTTGAGCTGTACGTATGCTAATAGATGGTCACTTCCGTGAGTTTCAATGCCTGCACACCAGCTGGGGGTTGACAAGAAACTTGTAGAAACAAATTAAACGTCCAGACAACTACTGTACGATGCGCCGCGGAGGTAAGGTTTTTCATCATTGATGGACATCAGATCGTAATTTTGTACAAAGCAATGCCCCTTCCATGGGTGTTCGTCGACAGAGATCCCCACATCGGATGGTGTGCATTAAAATCCCCAACTAATATATGCGGACTTGGGCAAGCGTGGATCACAAACAGAAGTTAGGATCGCTGAACGCGACTCTCAGGGGATATGTTCACCTATAACAGATACTGACTCTCGCTGGTGCTTTACTGTTAGACATATATATTCATTATAACCAGGGAGACCCACCTCATACCTCGGTACGTTAAATCGCGACGTATACACACCAGAACTTTGATGGAACTTCGGTCGCCACGACACCACAGTGTCACGTATACGGAAATCCGAAAAGACGACGCCATGTTCGGCTCACATATAACAACCACAGAGAAGTGATATTCAAACATCCGTTGCCGAAACTCAGACAGCCGGTTTCATAAGCCTCTGGCATTCCACTGCATTACAGCGATGGGTGCATTGGCTCTTCGAATGAAGTCGCGATGTTGCTCAAGGGAAGCGCTACCAGAAGCGCCTCGAGGACGCTGTGTATCTGCATTGCTGCCTTTGCGCCTGGTGTCTGTAGGTGACAAAGAATTTCACGTACAGAGCTTAGAACTAACATTTAGAGCCATGATGTCAAAATGATCGGGTGACTCTAAACATTAGCGATTGCTCCATGACTGTTTTCACTTTGCATGCACTTGCTAGTTTTTTCCTTAAGTATCGCCAGAAAATAATTCCGCAAGTTTACTGCATTACATGTTTAGGGTATACTTCTGATGACAAAAAGGCTGGCGCAATCACACCGAGCATGTTAGTTCTAAAGCAACACGCTATGCCTGGAAGCTGCGTAAACCTAGTCGGCACCATTGTCTGCTACGCACACATATATACAATTATGATTTAGTGTAGGTATGTTCGCACCACTCTATAGAATTCGGTCGTACTTTATACACTCAGGAAGACGCATTCAAGATTAACCTTCTGATTGTTTAAGAGCAAGAAGCTCTTCGAAGTTATCTAGGGGTACCAACATTTGCTGCAAACACCGTCTCATATAAAGAATCGTGAATGCCCAACCTTATTTGAAGATTTCGCATTCATACACTTAAAGCATGTTTAAAAGTTTACGGATGATGTAAAACACAATTACAGTGTTGTATTCATTTCCGAAGCGAGAACATTTCATAGAGTAGATCTAAGGTGCCGCTTGCCGCATTCAGCGTCCTCCGCCGATCCTCGCGGTAACTGAGCGAGCGCCGCGAAAGATATCGCGCGGCCCGAGGTGCGTCTCAAGCCAGGTGATGCCCTTGTGCAGGAGATTAACTGCCACAAAGACGGCAATATACAAATGATCGAGCACCATTTTCAGTCCTAGTTGATGAATTCGATTCTCCTGCTGCTTCGAGGTTGCGAGCTAGTCTTCTGAGACCAGCCACCCACGAATAAGGAGAGCACATCAGCTCGCTTCGCCGAAACAAAAAATTCATCGATTCATTTTGAACAATGAGCGACTCATCCGGTGAATATACGCCATCGTCGCGGTGACTAAAACGTACATGCGTCGTTCAAATTCTTTTGCTGAGAATTTCGCCGTGTAAACCCCGGCGCACCGCAGCGCTCACATTTGACATTAGGAGGTTTCTAAGCGAAGGTTCTTTTTTTCTTCTTCTTTTTAAGTGAGCCTTGGTTCTGCGTTTATAAACTCCAAGTTTCGCTAGTACGAGACCAACTGAAACCTTCAAATGTCAATGTACGCTACGCCCTTTCAAAGAGCAAGCTATGGAAGAATATAAAATTGAATTCGATGATATATTTCCATCTAGTAGCCAACCTCATAATCTCTAGTTATTTAGTAGGCATGCTAGAAGATTATTTTCTTCAGCTGGGAACTAATATTGCAATTGCCACTGATGAAGCCATTTGTGAAGAGGGAAAGGGAGGGGGCATTTTCTCTGATACTTTTTCTTGGTCATACTCAGTGGGCCACCCGAATTATGCTCCCGTATTTGAAGCAGTGTTATTGGCAATTGTTTTAGGTGTTCGAAAACTTAGTGAATTATTCGGCAGCTTTTATGAGGGGCCATTGTTTCTTAACATGCACATCGCTCACGTCAAATCCTTCTTGGGCCTAGTATTCTTGTAGCGTGTTCCTTCCTTCCCCGTCCTTTTCTACTTTCTTTCCATTCGCTAAGACATGTTATTCATCTGATTCTTCCGCAAACTGAGTTGTGAATGTATTCTTATAATTAATCCCGAAAAACTTGCATACAGCGTGTATGATACGGGTGGTAGGACATCGTGGCATCTTCCTAAAAGATATTGTCCCTTGCTCTCATGCGGGCTGGCCTAGGTGGTCGTGTTTTATACGTATACTGTGTCTGATACAGCTTTTATTAAATGATGCGCATAGATTCATTAAAAAGTTCCATTTATCAGTATTACCTGAAAATGAAACTGCCGACTCAAGAATATGGCCATGTGTCTGTCGCTTTGAATATAAAATAATGTCCGAGTTGCAAATTCGTACAATTACAAAACTATGATGCGGTATCTTAAAACAGGTCTGTTCTGATGCCACCCCTTTTTGAATAGTACTGACAAGAGTTCGAACACGCTGACAGTTCTTCACTTATCTGCCACCGTTTCATTGCCGAAAAGAAAAAGCAATTTCAATTTTATTCAGAAACTTGAGTGTTGCTCACAGTGAGCAACATATTCTTTCCTTCGCGATGTCTTCATCGGCTAACAGCAACGTCTGCATTGCCACCTGTGAATTTCTTAGTGATACAGCAATTGAATTGAATTCTGGGGTTTCAGATCCCAAAACCACGATCTGATTATGAGAGACGCCGTAGTGGAGGCCTCCGGAGAATTCGGCCACCGAGGGTTCCTTAACATGCACTGACATCGCACAGCACACAGGGCTCAACATTCCTTCAGTGAAATGCAGCTGCCGCGGCCGGAATTTGTTCCGGCGCCCTTCCGATCAGCAGCCGAGTACCGTAGCCACTAGACCACCGTCGCGGGGGCTTGGTGGCATAAGAAAGATTGCAATGTGGGGATTTATTTTCCATCAAAATTTCGCGTACGGAATTTCTCCCATTAGTTTATTGCCTTGTAAATTATTTTGGCATAGCTGAGCTTTACTATTTTGTCAAGTTGCTCATTCTACAGTCTTTAGTGATAAACGACGCAACAGATTTCTTCTACCCTTAGTTTCACTTGGTCGAATCATTAACTCGTATTTACCGCCTGCTACATGGCGAATTCGTCGTAGTGAGCTAGGAATTGAGTACCAAGCAAGCAAGGAAATAATCGCACGCCATGCTACTGAAAAGTCGGCAGAAGCTGGTTTGGTCCTGCGCAGGTTGTTGCGCTGTGTTTCAGTGTGATGGGGCTGCTGATCATGACTTCATTTGTGACCCAGCTTTCGCCATGGTAACTGCTGAGCGGCATCAGTGATGACCAAAAGCATGAGCGACTGAATAGTCGATTTTTCGCTTTGTTTGCTTTGCGCTGTTTAGACCCCCCTGATTACGGGCGCAGCCGCAGAACAGGCATGTGTGTATTGTGACCATTTCTTATTTTTACAAGGCAACTGTTGCGCTGATGTGCTTACTGAAGTTAACGTTTCACTTTGTGTAAGGGTTACTTGTTCTAGTATTATTGCACCGTATAGCAGCGGGCATAGTGCCACGGTTGAAGACTGCAGGTGTCTGCTCGATTAACGCTTCTTGTGGAAGCTTAGTGTGACAGTCTCGTAGTTGATGAAAGGAAAAAAAATTTCCCTTCATAAACGTTACTCTACCTTGCGGGTTTCCGCAGAACTCTTCTGACATATCTCGTAGTTGATCAGCTTGTTTATTTAAAAATTCGGAAAGCAATGCTCGCAGCATCACAATGTCATTCCGATATCGTGTTAAGGGCAATGGTTTATAGTATAGATACGGTTGAGCGGTTAGTTTTGCCTATAAGGCAGTTGGAGGAAAGCAATTACTTTTTCTTACCTGCAATACCTCTGGAAGCCGTGTTTTATATTTTTCTTTCTTTTTTTAGTTGGCAGACAGCGAGAGAGATAAGAAAGGGAAGGCAGGGATTTTAGCCAGTGAGGAGTGCGGTTGGCTACCCTACAGTGGGGGATGGGAGAAGGAGAAGAAAAGGAGAGATGGAGAGGCGGAATGTAGAACCTACATGGGGCAGCCGTACGGTGCGAAAGACGCTCGTTTAAGCCAGTTCTCAGAAAACACAAAAGTGCCTTGATTGCCTTCTGAGCCGCTGATCGGTGACGACGGTATTGCAAGTTGGCAGGGTATGCGGTAAGTCGAGTAGCCCTGACCTCTGTCTTTCACAGGGCGTCTTCACATCCACGAAAAGTTACAAAAAATTTAAATACACTGATGATGCATGAGTTAGCGGTTAATTTCTGCTTTATACTGCTCGATGGGCTCAACGTGGCAGAGTAAAGTTTTGTTTACAACTGCGTCGCTGCATTCACGCAGTGGCTAGTATTTTTAGGTAGTGCCCTGTCTTTTCGTTTTAGTAGCACAGGTAGTCTGTGCTACCAAAGAGATCTGTACAAGAGTGCTCTGTGCAAGAGTACCTAGAGCTTCCTCTTTATGTCGTTGCACTCCTTGAGCCTTGGAAATAACAGTTCCATATGTGCTGAGTAGTGATGCTTTGGCATCTGTGAAAACAACAGGCGCCAGATAGGCACTCTCAACGTCGGAGGTACTGCAGCAAGAGAGTACATCGTTTGGCTCTGTCAGGTGAATGAACAACGATGTATTCGGGGAGATGCAAGAGCCTCGCATTCATGTCGGTGGCGGCTTCTGGTCTCGAGAATCGTGTAGACATTTATAAATGTACACGATTCCAGCAACAACAAGGAACCTGCTTGTTGGAGCCAGGCTATTCTCCTTTCCTGAAGAAGAGCGGTGCTTCATTCCATGAATTCTGAAAGAATAATGGTGCACCCTTTGTTTTGCAAAAGAAAATACAACGCATCTATGAAAATTATCAGGGACCGTGCTATGAACTAAGCCGCTCACCCTTATTTTTAAAATACCGAATGCTTCAAGCACTGCATTTCAAGCAGTTCAAGTTACTGCAATACATTTATAGCAATGCACAGTACCTGCGCGAGAATACCAATGAAGTTTCTTACGATGTGAGATTTAAGAGAAAACCAGCACTGAAAACAAGGACTAGTTCTGGTAAACAAACAACGAACTATCAAGTAGTATCAATTCTAAATAAGCTAGACAACTTTGACTTCAATACAACCAGAAATGCATTCAAAAATAAAGTGAAAGAATTGCTACTGACATAGGATCTGAGGGACCGATGTTGAAGTGCATTCTCTGTCATCAATTTGTTTTGTTCTTTCCTTTTATTTCTTCTTTTTTTTTCAGAGTGAACAGTTACATGTTCTCGGGCTATATCTGAGTGCACTATTCAAATTTCCATGTACATCTTATTTTGCCGTTTATAAACATACCTTTCTTGTTTCATATTTTTAACGAACAAGCATATCGGAATAACTGTTAGTAAATATTGTAAGATTGCTGTGTAATTGATGTGTAAATTATGTATTCGATTCACTGCTAATGAACTGTGGCTAATACTGCAAGTGATGTTCAATTATGCTGCGGGTACAGGGGCTCCTGTCAGGTCCTGCTTGGCTTTTGCACCTGTACCTTTCTTGAAATTGTATTCGTGATCAATAAATGTTCATTCATTCATTCATTCATTCATTCATTCATCCATCCATTCATTCATTCATCCAAGAAACATGTTCCTAGTAGCACAACTACTTTTTCGTAGAATCACAGAGCATGCTGTTTTCAGAGTCCTACCCGAACGCTGAAATGGAAAGACAAGGATAATTGAAGTGTTGATACTTGGAGAGAACAGCAGTTACAAAGGGTGAAGCTCTATATTGTAAGTGGCCAATGGAAAACGGAGGAGACGCTAACTACAAGTGCGTCAGCAGTTACGCATGCTACATTCTTTGGCGTTAGATTATGAGCTGTGAGAAGATAATTGAGAAGATACAGATCGAAGCTATACTGGCGTTCCCTAAGTGACATCTTTTATTGAAGAGTGGGTGCTCTCCAGCTGTTTCAAAGAGAACTGCGAATTCTTTGGTGCGTGAAGAGGAATAATACTTGGCTCAAATCTTCGCAGGGGTCTACACGACAGGTAGGCATCGCTCATCTGGCTATATACTCAAAAAGTGTTCCAGGACCTTTCTATGATTATCCATGCAAATAGCAAATAAATGAAGTTACCTATATAGGTGATTCCCCGGCAATATAAGCGTTTCGTGCTCTATAAGCGACATTGTGTGAACGAATGAATACGTTACTTGCTAGCAAGGAGCCAGGGGGGTGATATTTTCAGCTCCGTCGGTGCGCGGAGACACAATCCCTTTTGGCTCATGAACAACGTCAGAGAGGTGAACGTTCTCATGTGTTCGTGCGTGGCACTCCTTGGGCTGAGACTTCACATTTGTTTTCTGCTGTTCTCCTTTATTACGATAGATATGAAAGGAAAGCTGCCTTTAAAAGCCTGAGTGTTCGAAGCGCAGCGCGCGCGCTCAGACGTCCGGTGAGTGCTTGCAACGACGCATTGATGTCTCGAGCTTCTTTTCTCCGTTGTTAACGCGCGTGCACGCAGTGTAAGTGTAGCACGATTAGTTTGCTTCTGAAGGAACGGTTGCAAGTGAATCACCTGTGTTACTGCATTTTCCTTCGCTAGCTTTCATTTTTGCGTCCTTAATTCATACTTTACGAAGCTTTGTCGTGCTCCCCAATTAATAATTAGTCCTAGACGCTAATATGTGCGAACACTCCGATGCCGGCGAACGTGGCGCGCCGCCGTCCTTACATTCGGCAACAGAAAGTGCGGCGCGAATGAGGTGGCTGGTGCTGAATATTACGCATAATAATGATGAATTGCGATGACAACAATCCCACAACTTCCTTACGAGCAACCTTGAGCCATGAATTTAAGTGATGATCTGATGCCTCATCGTTTTCTGAACTAAAGTTATATACAGCGAATGTCGAGAATTGCTATTTGACTCGGCCTATAGACCCTTTTCATAAACTCTAAAGCTAGCTCCCCTGCAATGCAGCTTGCCCTACTAATGGCGGCATTGGCAATCCGGCAAAGAGCGTGTGCAAGGCGCATTTTGCTTGCGATAGGGCATGTAAAATGCCAACGCAGCTCTTCTGATGCAAACATTCCCAAAGAACGGGCCGCAGCATGTGCAACTTGAATTTTGACAGCATTTAAATAAAGACTGCTATCGTCATTAGTAGGGCAAGCTGCACTGCAAGGAAGCTAGCTTTACAGTTTATGAAAAGGGTCCATAGTCTTATAAAACCTAAATATATGGCGGCGCGATCTTTTATCAATTACTGCGTTAACACTGCTGTAGGATGTTTCACATACTTTCTAGTATCTGCGTATAGATATATCTTTAGGTCTGCCCACGTATCTCACTGTTTTCCACCAATCTCAGTTATTCATAGGGTTTAGTTAGTTAAGTGCTCAGTCGCGGTGCAGAGGAAACTGCGCTCAAACCAACCTTCGGCTCAGCTTACGCCAATGTGCATGTTACATTGGACATATGCTGCTTTCCAAATCGTTCCGTCCGCTCGCACTTGCTGTGGTGTCACTCTTAAACCACCAATACACGCATACAAAAGAGAAACTAAACGTTTATAGTGTATTGCGCGGAATTGAAACCGTGCTGTGCATATTCAGATTGCGTATGAATATAACGTCACATCTTGCCTGACCTTCTATTCACATACATTACACGCACTGACTTTGGAACCACGCTGCCACATGGCGCAATGTGTTGGAAGCGTGATTCTTGTTGTTGTTGTTTTTGTGGGGTTTTACGTCCCAAAACCAGTTCTGATTATGAGAGACGCCATAGTGGAGGGCTCCGGAAATTTCGACCACCTGTGTTTCTTTAACGTGCACTGACATCGCACAGCACACTGGCCACAACACTTCGCCTCCATCGAAATGCAGCCGCCGCGGCCGGGATTCGATCCCGCGACCTTCGGATCAGCAGCCGAGTACCTTAGCCACTAGACCACCGTGGCGGGGCGAAGTGTGACTGTAAGAAGCCAAGATGCGTGTATGCCTCACACGTGAAGCACTTCATTGGTGCCGGCGCGTCATGTCACCATACTGTCGTTCTTATTAAGGCCAAGATACATTGCGAGGTCGGTTCTGTTGGAATTTAATTTACAACCAACATATCACGATTAAATAAATTCACCAGCGAGACCGATGCCTGGCAGGCAAAGCATCTCGTAAATCAGTCTCCGCCAAGGTGTGTAGCATCTCACATTCCATCGGCTTTTTATCCATCGTTGATCGTCACCGTCTGATGTGATAACGCGGCTGCTTTTGTCGAATTCGCGGCGCGCTCTATTTTGATATATGACCTGAATTAAGTGCAAAAATGAGGCTATGCTCATGCATCAAGGGTAGGGCTGACCGAATAGACCGACCGAATGGTGTACTAATAAAATATTGTCAGAAGCGAATCGAATGGAATGTTCGATAACTTTCGAATATAGAGTTCCTGAATATTCAACAGCCATTCTTAGAATCGATGTAAATCGATGTTACCGTCCCTCTATTCGCATCTTCAGCATTAGGATCATAAATGTGGATTCTAGAGGAAGTAAGCAGACCTTTCATGCCGCAGAATCGCTCAGAAAGACTGAATGATCATTTTAAAGCGGTAAAGGCCCCCTCCCCGAGCGAAGTTCCCTCCTGTATACCACATGAGCTGTCATGATCCATGCATGTAATACGCCGGAGGAAATCAAATTTATCGCACCTTTGTCCCATTATTATGGTTATTTCGGTGCAGTTAACGCTCTGAAATAATCGTAAACCATTTGAAAAGTATACGGGTTTACGAATATCGGCAATTCGAATCGAGGATTGAATCGAACACTATTCGATTCGATGTTCTAAATTTTAAAATATTCGCACATGTCTAATAATCGGACGATTAGCATATTTCTGCTTTTTTTGTATACAGATCGCAGCCTGCTTGTTGTCAGTCTAAAAACTTATTCTGACATTGTTAATAACTAGAATTTTAAGGTTATGCTACATCGAATCCCGATCGCTTCGGCTGCATGACGATGGAGCCGAAATGTTGAAGCCCGTGTATACTGTGCGTTGTCAGTGCACGTTAAAGAACCCCTAGTTGTCTAAATTTCCTGAGACTTCCGCTGCGGCGTCTCATGATCACAGCTGGTTTTGGGACGTAAAACCCCGCAAATCATCATAAGGCTATGCTACAGCGGCAAAGATATGATTGAGTTGCTTAACAACTTGCTTGCGAAAACACCGTGCTGGCTATGTCAAAGGAGTTCTGCAACACTTTTCCAAATAATCTTTGAATGGCCTGACTATCAGAACTTACTGCGTCACGAACTGCTTGCCAGAAAAATTTTTAGAATCCGTCGTGTATGAGTGGCGTTATCGCACACTCCAAGCGCCTTGTCCGTTCCTTCATACCGAACAGCGGGCTGGAAGATACGCACTTAAGGCCCAACCACACGTACGCTTCTAAGACGCGTGCGATGCGCGTGCGCTTACTTGAGCGCGCTCATTCGCGTAACTGCGCATGCGTACAAGGCGCAGGCGCATCTGGGCGCGTCTAGGCGCGGAGAACAAGCCCGGCTTGATATCTGCGCTCGATTTCACGCGTCCCACGCGCGTTTGGAGTCCTGTACATACGCAACTATGACGTGGCTTTACTCCTGCACCAGTTCGGCCGACGTATAGTAGCCAATTCAGATTGTTTGTTCGGTCCTTTTCATGCTTATTTAGCAAGTGTCTATGCATTACAATTACGCTTGTACTGACGTATTTATTTTCGACCACAATTTAAAGACATCTAGGCACCTCGCAGCAAGGTTATACTTTCGTTCTTCATCGGCGTAAATTTACTACTACGCACGTGCGAACCTTACCGTACAGATTTAGCGTTAAAGTTTTGGATGTACTCCTACAAACTAATTATTATTATTCTGATAGAAATGTTATGAGGGACTTTCCTTCACTCATATTTTCTTCCTCGAACAGAGCTTCCCCAGCTGGCGCAGCTGCTGTGAAGCAGTATGGGCTGGACGTCTTTTCTCCACCGTCTGTCTCTCTCGCTGTGTTGTATCTTCTTCAAGAATGGCGACTAGTCATTTATTCGCGCAAAAACATCTCGGCTTTATATACAAGAGGTATATACATCTTTACCGACAGTTGCTTGGATGGTGGAACTCAGGTGGAACAGTCACTCCCATTCAGCGGAGCCCACCAGTGCATAGCACTGCTCCACCACCAGAACTAGAAGTCATTTCTTGCACTTTCCTCTCCAACCTTCTCGCCAAAGAAAAAGAGCCACGTTTTTACCCCTTCGTTCCTCCGCCCCAATTCCTGACGGCAAATGAGTAGTAGTAGCGATTTTGGAGTTGAGGAAAGACGCGATTTTTCTGCAGCCCTTATGGGAGCACGGCTCAGCATCTGGGGAAGAGAAAATGGGGAAGAAAGCGGGTAGAGAAAAGGAGAGGCCACGTTCACGATACTGGAGATTACCTACAGCACTGAGCGCCAGGTCAAGGTAATCCTCTCCCCATTAGAAATGTATCTCAGTATCTCAATTGTCGGCTTCCAAACCGTGAATTTCTATATCTGTATTCCGGAATATATTTTCGGGTATGTCTGCCCAGCCAGCCTATATATATATATATATATATATATATATATATATATATATATATATATATATATATATATATATATAATGAAACCAACAATCTGTCAAGCCTATGAAAGCGTAGGGAAAGTTATTGAGGTTCTTAATTGCAGTATTATAATTGAGGTGCAGGTAGGAAGGAATTAAAGTCGTCGAAGAGACAAACCTGCCTTCTGTGGGAACCGAACCCACGAACTTCGGATACCGCGTCCGATGCCCTACCGCTGAGCTACGAAGGCGGTCGTCAACCTGCCCACTTTGTTGGGTATATATGCACATACAATATAACACTCTCAGGATTGTATGTACATGTGCATATATCTATGTACATATATATACGAAGGTCAGTGAGCTCCGCCGAAGCTTGGAAGCTCGCGCTAGGTACCCAGCGAAGCAAAGGAAGAGAAGGAAGAAGTCAGAGTAGAACAGCCGGCCTGCGGCGAAGGCGCTGTTCCTATGTCTCTTTCCTTTACAATATGTTGTTCGGGCCGTCTCCCCAGGAAACTTGATGCATCTGCTGATGCTACCACTGCCACAATATTATGTCACTCGTGAAAGTTATACTACGCACATTACTCATTCGTCGTTTATTTTGGATGCATTCCCATACTCAGCATGTAGAAAATGAGTGACACACATGCTTCACACTTCGCGGGTGAGACTATTGTTCGAGGCGTGCCTACGTGCTCACTACGCACTCAGTATGAAAGGAACCCTGCAATGTTCTTGAACACACTGAGCAAATGGTGCCAATCAGTCGTTGAGGCTTCTGCGAACGCGAGCCAAATATTGTGGTGCTAGCAGCAGTGCATTTGCAGTTTTGTTTTAAATACAGCGGGAAATAGCCTGCTATTGTTTGAACAAGTAACGTCACTAGCAGCACCAACCCACAAATTGCCTGCTCTTCTTTCAACAAGTAACATCACTAGCGCCAGCGACTAGGTCACTTTGCTCCCTCGGTCTCCTTAAAGACAGGTACTCAGATTGCCTTTATTTTTTTAATGCAAAACGAACAAATAAACATTCCAGACTGCTTTTCGTTTATCGTAAGTTCAGCCAATGCTATAGCTGCCTCGAGCAAAGTAGTCGGCGGACTAGTGACATTTGCTGGAAAGAAGAGCAGGTGAATTACAGCTGTGTTTGAAACCAAATACAAAATTCCCTGGTGCACGCGTCTCAATTATATTTGGCTCACACGTTCACAATAACCTCCACGACTGTTCGGCCTCGTGTGCTATCGAGATTCCGAATGCTGCAGGGCTCCTCTAGTAACTGAGACCTTGCGCGATCGACGAGCACGCTATACATAGATTGCGCACGACAACTGCGCACAGCTTCAACAAATTTTCGCTGTGGCTTCGATTTCGCCTGCACGAGCTGGCTTCCATGGCTAGGTAATAGTGAAGCTAGTACAATGCAAAGAATTATGCCTTAACTGAGGTAACGAGTATGTAGCGGGGTTGCAGGAAAGTGTAAAACGTTCCGCAAGAAAATTGGAGAACAGCACAGTGGCTTTGATTTGGCGATAAAGCGGAGCTTGAAGAAAGCAAAAAAAGCAGCCATAGCACAAACACACAAACACACACACACACGCTGGAGGCGCCTGAGTGGCGAGGGCAGGTATAGGCATGCACCGCTAGATCCCGACACCTGACAAGCTGGCAGGCCCCGTAATATCAAATAAAATAAACAAAATACATCCAAACGTGCTTGTATAGGTCCTCGTAACACACTGCTCACCCTTAGCCTGACGTATTTAGTTCGTTGTTGGTCACCTCATCATCTCTGTCCGGCACTTTCCGCCAAGCAACCTGGTTCATGTCTTCACTCCCCAGTCTGTACCACGTGAAACACTGGACAGCTTCTGGCATACCATAAACCTACAGTGCACAACAGCGTCCCTGTAACAATACTATGGAACCAGATAACAGGTCGTGTAATTGTTTTGGTATTTGCGGTCTGCAAGGATGACGAACCCCAAAATGCAGAAAAGCGCAACAGCGTGGTCAGTGAGAAATAATAATAACGAACATTCGCAAACGAGTCACATGCCTCTTACAAAGTTTAAATATGACCGAGAACGAGCACAACGACACTCATGCTCGTATGAATGCTGAGCTGCATGAAGTCATTCCACCACCACAAGACGTCATGATTGCCTGCGGCAGTTCTGCTGACATGCCACAACAAAGAGTGCGCGATTGCTCAAGCGTGCACTAAATTTCACAGCCCAGGACTCAAATCTCACGACTTAAGTAAAACGGCTAGCCGGCCTAGTTGGAATGATTTCACGGTGGTACTGCGCGAAACAAACGGGGACGAAGGAAGGAGACACACAGACAAGCGCAATCTAACAACTGATTTATTTTTGAAAGAACAATTGCTTAAAAACCCAACTTGGTCTGCGCCATTCCTCCAGAGATCACACCATCCGTGCATATAATCACTGTATACTAGATTCCCCCAGGTCATCGCGTCCACACACGCTTACACTCACAAAAAGAAGAAAGAAATACCATCCGCAAACCATTCGCGCATATATTCACTGAGAAACACGTCAAATGCACAACCACTGACAAAATGAAAAGAACACGTCATTGAAGATGAGCAGACAACATCGAAATCTCCTTATCTAATAAGGCTACCGAAGGATGGCTGATGCACTTGTCCTTTAGTCTATGAATCCAAAAGGCTTCTACTATTTCCCTCGCGGTTTTGTTGCGGTGTTTAAACAATAAGCCAGTGCCTCCAGGCTGAGGTGTGCACCCACATTCCTTACAATGCATGGCCAAATGCGTATAGGGGGACCTTTCAGGCTGGACAGATGTTCCCTTAGTCTGGTGTGGCAGACTGGACGTGGGGCAGACTGGACGTTGCTGTAACACTAGACTAAGGGAACATCTGTCCAGCCTGAAAGGTCCCCCTATACGCATTTGGCCATGCATTGTAAGGAATATGGGTGCACACCTCAGCCTGGAGGCACTGGCTTATTGTTTAAACACCGCAACAAAACCGCGAGGGAAATAGTAGAAGCCTTTTGGATTCATAGACTAAAGGACAAGTGCATCAGCCATCCTTCGGTAGCCTTATTAGATAAGGAGATTTCGAGGTTGTCTGCTCATCTTCAATGACGTGTTCTTTTCATTTTGTCAGTGGTTGTGCATTTGACGTGTTTCTCAGTGAATATATGCGCGAATAGTGTGCGGATGGTATTTCTTTTTCTTTTTTTTTGTGAGTGTAAGCGTGTGTGGACGCGATGACTTGGGGGAATCTAGTATACAGTGATTATATGCGCGGATGGTGTGATCTCTGGAGGAATGGCGCAGACCAAGTTGGGTTTTTAAGCAATTGTTCTTTCAAAAATAAATCAGTTGTTAGATTGCGCTTGTCTGTGTGTCTCCTTCCTTCGTCCCCGTTTGTTTCACGCAGTACCACCATGAGCTCACGACTTAGATGCCACAGTGAGCCCCGCCGCGGTAGTCTAGTGGTTATGGCACTCGGCTGCAGATCCGAAGGTCGCGGGATCGAATACCGGCCGCGGCGGCTCCATTTCGATGGAGGCGAAATGTTGAGGCCCGTGTGCTGTGCGATGTCAGTGCACGTTAAAGAACCCCAGGTGGTCGAAATTTCCGGAGCCCTCCACTACGGCGTCTCTCATAATCAGAGCTGGTTTTGGGACGTTAAACCCCACGTAACAACAGATGCCACAGTGAAGGAACGCGCGGAAACGGTTGCCCCACAACACGCGATATCACACGCATGTATTCATTTGTGTAAGACACGAGTAAATTACTACTCTCCCACACAGTTGTATAGGCACTGTACTCAATACCCGTAACGTCCAAATAGCAGGATGGTGGGAACGAATCCACTGCACTCCTCACTTATTAATCGGTCTAAGCACGCACATAGACCTAACAAAGTTTCAGAATGCAATCATCATCAGCATCATCATCATCCTATTTAGGTCCACTGCAGGACGAAGGCCTCTCCCAAAGATTTTCAATCCACCCTATCCTGAGCGAGCTTGTTCCACTTTATGCCCGCAAAGTTTTTAATTTCATCGCTACATCTAACCTTTTGCCTGCCTCTGTTGCGCTTTCCTTGTCTTGGTATCCACTCCGTCGCTCTTACTGTCCACCTGTTATCTTTCCTCTTCATGACATGTCCTGCCTAGGTCCACTTCTTTCTTTTAATTGATATAATAATATCAGCTACTCCTCTCTGTTCCCTGATTCATTCCGCTCGTTTTTTATCTCTTAGCGTTAACCCTAACATTTTCCGTTCCATTCGACGCTGCGTGCTCCTTAGTTTCATCTCTAGTTTCTTCGTTATCCTACACGTTTCTGCACCGTACGTTAGTACTGGGAGAATGCAGTGATTGAATATTTTTCGCTTTAGTGAGAGCGGCAAATTCCCGGTCATAATTTCGTAATGCCTTTTGAATGCGCTCCAGCCCATTCTTATTCTACGGAGAGTTTCTTTTTCATGGGTAGGTGCTCCTGTTAGTAACTGTCCCAGGTATACATATTCGTTTACACATTCTAAGGGTTCACTGTTAATTTTGTTCACATATACGTAACAAAGTTTCAGAACGCGTTCATACAGGATGATCTGAATAATAAAACCACAGTTGCGTTGCTTGGTGTTTAAGTTGATGCATCAACTGTCTTAGAGCTTACATAGCACTAATGCTCATTGTATCTGTTACACACCGATTTGCCCTATCCGCGAAACACGTGCGTGATCTCACAGGCATTCTGTTACGCCATTCAAATGTGGTACTTACATTTATTTTCAGCGAGACGTAGACGATGTTACAGGATCCAGTCACAGAAGCGCCGGGATGGAACCAGGGTTAACGCAAGGAGGAAAGTAGAAAGAACAAAATGCCACCACACAAACACACGTAGCTGTCGCAGCACGTTAACCAAATTTTCTCCATAAACAAAGGAAGAGCCATCCACTAATAATTTAACTGCACTGACTCCAACGCAAACCACCCATCCGACCTTTGCTGGCTTTGCTTCGGGTCTGTGCAAGCCTGCGCCCTCTCGCCTCTCCTCCCCGGCGACCCGCGAGAGAAGGAGCTAGACATTGTGGCAGCCGGCGACATCTCGGCGTCGAGCACTGTGCTGACGCCCGCCAAAGCTTTGAGTCATGCCCTGCGTTCGCATCACTGGGAGGGAAGGAGGGGGAGGGGTTGGAAAGCTGGCTGTATTGTTCCACGTTTACTTTCGGTCTCGCGAAGAAGTTTCTGAGACGCCTGCATCGTCCCTTTGGTGTCGCTCCTGCTCCCGACGTCTTGGAGACGTCAACCACGCGAACTAAGACGTCAATCCCCCAATAAGACGTATTTGTGGTCTTGTGCGCTAGCTGGGTGGCAGCCGGTCGGTGCTTCGATGGTCAGGCAAAGTGGTGGCAGGCAGTAGGAAGACGATACCCGGGCCCGCGGCTTGAGCTTGTGCTGTCTTCAATAAAGAACGGCGTGTGGATCGAACCTGCTAATCTTCGGCCACACTGCGTACACCCACGAACCAGCAGCCTGGCGCAACAGCTTGGACGTCCCACAAGCTACCACTGCAGCTTAGCCTCCGCGCTCAGCAGCTCGCATTCCTCTCGCTAAGACTTTCGTTACCCAATCAATGCATCCTTTGTTACATTAACCATTGCGTGTTTAGTCTTGTATTGATATGTCCGCGTAATGTTCAAAAGTGTTTGTCGGGAGTATTTTGCTTGCCCACTGATCCTTTGTTATTTTTGTTATTGAGACCCCATGGGGTACTCTTTCTTTGTCACGTTATGTCAGTCGGATTAGTTGTATCTCGCATGTGTCTTGCCTTTTCGCGTGTGATTTTGCTCTATTAAATTTGAGCAGTTCTTGTCGTTAGCACCCGCGTCTCCCATGTCTTGCCCCTGGCTCACGTTCAATCAGGCGTGAACCCTATCGCCGGTCAGCCGGCCGAACCATATTTAATGCACGTGGGGTGGGATGGTTGCCTCCTCGCCCCGTCCGGAACAAAGAGTGCTGGGTAATGCTTGACAGGTCATATGACATTTTTTATGTGATTAAGGGGGGAACATCTCACGTGACATTGCGCTATGTGATTTGGCCAAAACATGAAATGTCACGTGACACTTCATGACGTTATTTTGGCGCAAACATGCCACGTGACATGTTACTACGAGATTTAGGCGAAACATGTTACGTGACATTTATTCATGCGATTTTGGCGGCAAGATGCCACGTGACAGTGCGTTAAGTAATTAAGGGTGATCGCGTGACATGTTTCCGTCATATCATCAGATGGTTATCAAGTGACCTGCTTCAGTGAAATCTCGGCCAGCTTCGCTGCGTTTTGGCTTTGCGTGGCCTAGTGGAAGCAGCGTGCTTTTTTTACGATGACCTTTACAATGATTGTTGTCCACACCGCACGTTTGGCAGGTGGCTGTGGGCATTCGGCGAACTGAACACCCCCGACTCGAGCTACCGTTACTTTCGTCTTTTTGCGACGACCTTCACAGTGACCTTGTACAAACAATCAGGCGATATCGTGTGAAAGTCGGCTGCACACTTTGCCTTACCTGAGTTTAATATAATAAGAAACTCAACAAAGTTTACTATTTCAAATGACATCTTGAATTACAAAGTCAGGTTCTTAAAACTTTGACACTGATCTTCAATGGTTCTTTTCATGTGTATGATCCATTTTTGTCTCCATAGTCTTTTTGTGTTTTTATTGTGCTCAGGTGTCACGCTGCTTCCGTTAAGTTCAAATAAGGGAGCTGCTATAGTTACTTTCTTTGGTCGCAGTCACTCTCGGATACGGCGATCGTTTTCCTCGGTCGTTGGTCATTTTCAGTGCGTAATGTCTATACGGGTGCATGAGGACACAGCGGTTTGGATTTCAGTGGTTTTGAACATACGTTGCAAAAGCACCTCTTTACGGTCCGGTCCTTCTTGCTTTACCTATGTCAACATGCATCACTGTACCTAGGTTCTGAACACCCACTGCGCGATCCCGCTCTCGCTGTTTATTCTCAGCATCAGCACACTCCGATTTGCCTGAGGCAGTGACTATTCGTCCAGTCAGAAGAGATAATACAGTGAGTGTTGCGCGGGTCACGATACTTGCGGATTCAGTTCTAAAAATAGCAGTGTAAGGCATTGAGTGTTTGTTAATCTTGAATCTTCAACGCAATGAACATTTCTTTCCATTCCAAGAAAACAGTGCCTGGAACCTCAAATAAAGCATGCAACTGGCTCATTGTGATCAATCATGTCTTATCATTAAGCTTTACTATTGCCTGATCATTACTTCGTTACTGACAAATGTTAGCCGACAACTATCCCTAAAGGAGTGGCGATTTGAAACTCGGCTGCTGACAATACTGCCCTACATCGCATCCATGGGTAGAATGTTGTCCGATTCAACTAAACTTACAGCACTCAGCAGATTCTCTAAACCGACATCCGCCGAAGAATTGCGCGGCTTTATAGGCCTTACTACCTACGCCTTATATGCCATTTTGCCGCCAACATGTGGCCCCCGTCGAAGCGGATTGGAAGCAGGGCCCCTAATTTTGAGGACGGAAGAGAACGACGAGGCGTTAACAAATTCCCGTTTTCTGCTAAAGGCTGTTTCACATGCTGCGATTGCAGCGACGAAAATCGTTCCAATCGCTCTGTTCGCACCCGTCGCTTAATGGCGGTTTCGTTTCAGATGATTTGCGGTTGCAGCGACTGTTTTTCCCGCGACAGTAGCGACCGGCTATCTTCAAATGTGTTTAAATAACCGTGCGTTATAATATTATTAACTTTTGTTTTACAGGATTGAAGAACATGCATGTATTGTAATTTAAAAACGACTGCAAGTGGGTAAATTATTTTGGTGTGCGCAACAGCGGCTCCCGCACATCAGTAAAGACGTGAAAATAGCGGTGGCAGCAGCGCAGTCGCACAGCAGCTGCGTCGGCTGCTTCGCGTCGTGAAGAAAAAAAAAGTTTGCGCCATGGATGTAGCCGCGTAGGAAGGGTCCGCGTATTCTTCTTCGAAGTCGTCATGTGCGCGAAGCATGATCCTCCGTGTTCAGCATCAAGTTGTCAACGAATGGTTCGTGTATCTTGCTCGCAAGTGCCTACTACACTGTAGTGCCTCCGAACCGGACGACGCCGGCTCCTAACCAAAGCCCACATTTATGGATCTGCAAATGATGTATATATATGTGTGTCTGTGCACGGAATACGGTTAGTTTGTGTTGTGACCGAACGCGGCAACACGCATGTAACCGAAAACTCACATCTTGAAGGCCGCGAAAAATGACGCCTCTGTGTGTGTGTGTGTGTGCGTGCGTGCGTGCGTGCGTGCGCGCGCTTGCATGATGTTGAATAGTTTGTTTTGTGAACATCGATATTACGGATCGTCCGTCGTGGAATCTATGGTGTGGATGTGTAACAACTAGCATCACAAGTTTATAAGGAGCTGCAGTCACCTGTGTTGAAGCCTGTATGTTGCGCCACTACATTGCGAAGACACGGATGTCGTTTAGTTTCCTAATGCTAGTAGATTACTGCGAGTCCGTCCAAAGAAGCAAAATACGTTGCACTCCCCACGCAGTGCACGAAATGTATTTTTGATGTATAGTCTTATAACAAGTTACTAGTGTAGTCATGCACTTAGAGCTGTAGTAGACTGTTTCCCTGCTGTGCCTCTTTTCTGCTAGAACATAATTGTTTCCAAAACAGAAAAACAGCCAATAAGGGCCTAAAGTACTATTTCCAAACAGACTGTATTTGGGGATACGCGGTTTTACTGCAATAAAAGGATTCTGTCGACGAGCAGAAATATTAGCAGGACTCACTCTGTTTCTGTGACACGCATTCAATGTCTAATGGTTAAGAAACTGCTCTCCATCCTGTTCCATCTCGGGAGTCCCTCGAAGTTTAGAATGTTTTCTTGCCATAGCATTTCCTCAATTAAATGCGCTTGTTGGAATTGAGAAGCATTTGTGTGATGGTCACCGCTATAGAGAAAACTGCTGTATTGGCCTCGAGGCACAGAGCATTTCTTCAGAAGGCGAAACAGTACTTGTTTGGGTGGCTCAGTGAAGCTCAGTGAAATCACGCTGTAGGGCATGGTGCCAACACACGCTCTGTTGTGCGAGTCGGCTTGCGCAGAGAGAGAAACACACACTTCACGCTTTCTGCAGAAGCTTGCCGGTTCAACCTGTCAAGGCTAGCCAGTGCCGATTCATTGTAATTTATGTGCTTCTTGTGCGACCTTTGTGGCCGCAAATTATTTGTTATATAAACGAAAAAAAGTTGTTGCCTGCACAGCAATTACCTAATTATCTGCACAGTATGTTTTTTGGGATGTAAAACTTATAATTATTCAATAACTCTGGCTTGACTGGTTTGGTCATTACCAGAACTATTGGTACAGTGTCGTTCCTTGTCTTTCCACCACACGTGTGCCGTTGTTTGCTTATTGTTCAAGGCATTGGACGCATGGCAAAGGGAGGCAAGAGGATGCACCATCTCATTTTCCTCAAAGTGGCAAGCACCGAGCATATTTGTGTGATTAACCACCAAAGTCTCTGTCTTTGCATGCTCTCCGCACTTCACGCCAGGTCGAATTGGCTCATGTTTTTTTCTCTTTTTTTTGAGAACAGGAGACAGGTAGCTGAGACAGTGCAAAAATAGTGACAACACGGCATCTAGTAACAAAACAGGCCGCTTGGGTTTGTCAAGAGAGATGTCACCACTAAGATCACCTTCATTGCGTCTCCATTTCACTGTTTGAGAAATGCTTCTAGCAAACGTAGTTATGGGGCATGAGCTCTCGACCTTTCTTTGGTATTGTACAAGCCCATGCCTCCACTTTCATCGAGCCACTGGGAACGTTGAAAGTAATCGGCTTTACTTTGCTGGATGCGCTGCTGTTGTAGTTTGGCACAACACATTTCTGTCCCATCCTAAAACGGCACTGGTGGAAATCCCAGAGAGCGCAAGCCTTTGTTGCAACACGAAACGTGCACTTAAAAAAGTCTGAGAAGCCCGTGAGAGTTATAAAGTCAGCAGATCACAAAGAATATGCAGCATCCTGCACGCCTTTTCTTCCCAAGGCCGTTTACCCACACCTGTTCACAACATGCAAACGAGGGACTTACAGCGGCAGGTGCCACCTGCACTGGAGTCGCTACATGCAGCTCATTACAAATGCTGTATGGAACATATTGAAGTGATTATTTATTACAAACTACAGCCAAAATGCCCGCAGGGTTTACTTATTGATGCTGCAGACAGAAAACCGAGAATATTTGCAATATGTGAGACGGTATCACAGTTTTTATGCATTGCACCCATTGGATGACATGTAAAAGATGACCACTTGCCGGAAGTTTCATCTGTCGTGATGCAAAGAAAATTCAATTTCCTCCTTGCCAAACCGTTTCATGAATGGGCCATGGCGCGCGCTGCCACAGCCTAGCAGATTCCTCTCCTCAAATTCTGCCTTCTCCGTGCCTACCATGTCTCCATACCATGTCTCCATGTCTCCATACCATGTCTCCACCTACATTGTCACTTTGCTCGTAGGATGCCAGGTTTTCTTGTCTGCTGCAACCAAGCTGCTCTGTGCGACTGGCAAGTGCTGAACTTGTTCCTGTACATCTTGCACACTTCAGCCGCTTTGTCTAGAGAACACACCTTTGAGAGCTTGTTAGGGGCACAAAAACAACATTCACATTGAATTTTGATGCTTCCTTTTTGATGTTGCATAACAACCTTTGCGGGTAAGCAATCGCCTGCACTCTCTTGATGTCTTTTCCATTTCTTTTTCCTGGCAAATGTTTTACTGCTTGAAGTAACTTGCATAGAGAAGTAATCACCAATGGTGGGTATCGTGAACCTGATAGGTGAGCATTTTCAGAGGAAAAACTCCACTGCACAATGTCAGCAGAATTTCTTTAATGAGCCACTGGGACAAGTTAGGGCAGCATTTAAGAAGACTCTCAGGCCATCGCAAAGAACACAGCACAGTGACAGTGTAAGCTTTCCTGCATGTGCTCTTATTATTCTCTTTAGGTCTTCTTCCATTCCTGCTTCTCCCCCCCTCTTGTTCTTCCTCTTACATTGTCTTCTTTTTCAAATTCCTTTACTTCTCATTTGTCATCTGCATCCTCTCCTTCCTTGCCGTCGTCATCTCCTTGCTCTTCTGTATTTTCTCCCCCGCCCCCCATTTTCTCCTAGTCTTTGTCGATAGAACCATAGCCAACGACTGACAACATATAAGGCCCAGAGTCGGGCTGGGTTCAAATGTGTGCAGGCGTGGAGAGAGGAAGATAAACATTACTGAAAGATTGCTAGTTTTCCTTCAGGTGAGATGGGGGTATGGACTTTTTCTCATTATGAGCTAGCGGTTTCAGACACCTGCTTCAACCGCCATTGTCACCAATTTTGAGCACTGTAACAGGCCCATACCGGTTTACGCTGTATTGTTATACCAGGTGCTTAGAAATTTCCAAGGGAATGTGAAAGGCAAATGCCAAGCTCCATTGATCTGCTTCTTGTGCTGCTGCAGTTTCACCCATAGCTGCTTTGTTACAGCAGCAGTGGTGGCAAATGGCATTTTGAGTTGCTTAAGGTTCTTCTGCAGTGTTGTGCCTTCTCGGTCTTCCTCGCTTGCAACTAGAGCCTTGTGCACCTTCACCTACAATGATGTGGCATGAGATTTTGCAGCAGGACACGGTCAACTTTGTTGTAATACGAAGGCAACAAAGCTGACCGCACCAGCAAGGTATATTTAATCAGCTTTACAGTGAAGCAAGAGATGCACTCCACCTATTCGATGCTCGCCTACACTATGGTTTTTTGTACTGCGCAACACAGCCTTGAAACATAGTAATATAAGGTTTTCGCCTTAATATAGCGTGAGCTTACTTTCTGTTTTTGCGAACTGGCACAGCCACCATGGCAAGTGAAAGATTAAAACAATATATAAAAATGGCAAGTTGTAAAAAAGAATCATTGTATGTTTGTTGCCTGTACAAATTGTCAGTTATCAGCTATACATCAGTCATGTTATATGCACCAGAGACTAGATTGCTTGATTGCTGGATGGTATGAGGTTGGAAAGGGACCGCGCATGCTTGCTGTTTGTATATATCCTTGGGTTAGCGCCTTGAATAAAGTAGCTGGAAGTGCCACTCTTCCTGTTGTTTTCTTCTTGTTTTATATCAACTAGGCCAACAGTCTTGTGAAAGACAAATGTGACAGTTGAGGCATCACTGCTAAACTGTTGTTTGCAACTCCATAAGAACAAGCAGTGCAAGACCCTTCTGTGTGACATAATATTTACATTCAAATGTCATAAATATCGCAATCTTTTCCTATACTTTAATAAGCTGGTAATTAGGCCTTGGAATGTCTTCAATAAAGATGCAACACTTAAAGAGTCCCTCGACTAACATGCACATTTAGTGCACAGGTTTTCTAACACGCTTGTTTAAGATGTATATTTTTTTCCCAGGCATGGCTGCAAAACAGCATGCACTGCCAAGACACACCATTTCTGCCATGCATCCATGGTGCATTGTGCCGTACTTTAGTTGGGTCATGTTTATGCATTAATGCACACTTGCTTTTCCTTTATGAATTTTAATAGAGAGATTCATGTACATGTGTTGTTCTCACAATTTCTTTCCTGGTTGGACCTTTATTTGTTTGCAGTACGTATTACATAAAATTAAACTACATAATGTGTAAATGTACACAATTCATTTGCAGAAATCAGTTTTATAATGCCATCACAAAGTTACACGGTGCTTTAATTTCATCAGAAGATATGTTCGAAAAATGCATAATTCTATAAACTTATGCACTTGTAAAAGCAGGATTTATGTAATAATGAAACCATTCTCAAATATGTCGGCAAGCTGTTTCTATTTAATTTGGCATGGCTTCACACCTAAATATGCACGTTCACATCTGAATGGCTATTGAAGTGTAACATTGATCCATACCCAAGAGGAAACTATAACCTACAGAAAAAGGATGCAACAAGGCAACTTCCCTGCATGATTTTGATTAGCTGTGATCTTTCACATTTTCTTCTATATAAGAACTGTATAAGAACTTTGCAGGCTGTTTGCCCGCTTTTCTTTTTTTGTGTGTGTTTCTTTTTAAGTGATGTGCTATAATGAACATCATGAACAAGAGAAAACAAGTACACTGCAAGCATTTACGTGCACAAGTAATCTTCTTTGAAGTGTTGTTACATGCCATGAAGGTTTTACAATTAATTATAACTATATAAAGTGAGAACCGGTGCAGGAAATATACAAATCCTATATATATATGCGTATAAATATATGTGGAGGAAAAAAATGTTGTCCACGAGATAAGAAAAGAAGAAAAAGCTGCTATTAATAATACTTGTTGCGCATCAACGCTTCCAAAGTAAATCAACGACGCTGCTAGCATTCCTGATATGGTACGTTATAAAAGCACACATTAATACACCAAAAATTATCTAAATTTAGTTACTGGTCGTATAGTCAGTCCAACAAAGACGTGCCCGATTTACGACATCGGTGTAAGGCGAAGTATTTCTGGTTAATTAGCGCGTCCCGTATCCATGAAAACTGCATGCATTAACAGTTCAGAAAGTTCCGGCGACATACAAAGGTCTCGGCTTCTTGACAAAGCACCTTAATTGTAAGTTCGTGTGTCGCGCTCCCGATATCGCGCCGCTAGAATGTGAGTTCGATTTCCGGTCACGGCGGCCTCATTTCGATGCGGAAGAAAAGCAAGAGCATTCGCCGAATTGGCGCACAAAAAAGCAGCCCGCCATCGGATGCCTCGCGACCACGTCGTGCTCAATCATTATTATCGCAGGCTCATAGCATTTACAACGCGCAATGCGCGTGTGAGTGCACGCAAAGTATGCGCTGTAATACCTTGGCTGTGCGGCAACAACAGGCAATCTCAAAGAGAGAGAGAGAGAACAAAAAGAATGCTTGTGTATGCAAGGCAAGTCGCACACATTCGATAGCGTCGAGTCTCAACTCGAGTACATCAACCAGCGGGAATCTTTCTCCGCGCACGGAACAAAATGCGTTCGTGTGTTGTACTACGTCGAAGCGAAAGCTCGACGTAGTACACAAGAAAGCTAAAACACCAACCCAGTGCTTCAATAAAAACATACAAGTGGAGGAATGCCGAAGTATGAGGTTTTATTTTTTTTCCTTCTCGTGTCGCTATTAATAGTACTACATACCAGATTCGGTAATCCACGGCTCCGATTGCTCCGATCATAAAACACACACTCCACCGCCATGACAGCGAAACAGCTCGGGGGCTGCTGCTCGGCGCAATTTCGACGGGAAATCGTTCGGATCGCTGCGATCAGAGCGACGAAATTCCAACTTGTTGGTCGCTCGTCGCAGACCGTTGCGACAAGAGCGATCGCGATTTTTTTTGAAAAAAATCGCGATCGCTCTAGTCGCCGAAGCAAAATCGCTGTGTTTCTGCGTCATGTGAAACGGCCTTAACGCCTCCTTCCCCCTCCGCTTTCTTGCCATCACTACGCGACGGCTCCCACGGAGGTGTACATAAACGCCAGCGGTGTTGACCTTGGTGCAATCCTTGCACAAAGCAAGCAAGATTTTCCTTAATATCTCTCGCCTTTCGCAAGTCGAACGCTTACGAAAATCACACTGCGAGAAATCACACTGTGGCAGGAGAAGAGTGTCTTCTCATCGCCTTGTTCCCTAGAAAGTTCTGATGTTAAGTCAATGGCCTTCCAAGGCTTCCATTTGACATCATTCACAGACCACCATGCACTATGGTGGCTATCATCATTGAATGGGCCCTCAGCTGGTCTTGCCCGGTGGGCACTTCTCTTGCCGGGCTCAAATGTGCGCGTGATGTAGCGCAGCCAACACCAGAATTCTCACCGCGACGCATTCTCGCGCTCTCTCTTGCCTGGTGAGAGCGCCTGCTTTTTCTGTACAAGCTTCAACTACCTGTACTCGAAACGTCACACCATCTGCTACAAGATGTGCAAGTGCCCCTGGAGTGTCTGTATTATAGACTTGCTTTCTGATCCTTCAGTAAACTAACCACTCGCACGTTGCCTGGTCAAGCTGGTCATTTCGCCATGACCTGCATCACAGACGCAATTATACTTCCCACGCCCGTCAGGTGCTATAGGTCTCGCAGTCTGCTTTCCGAAATATGCGCATCATTCCACACCGATCCGCAGAGTGCACACACGGACCTGCCCCGTTTCTTCGGCCCATTTCTTGGGTGTTACTAAGAGGCTGGTTTACCAGTAGCGATCGTGGAGAGGGTCGCAAGAATGGTAAGCATACCAGCGTGACGTAGCGGTGACTCTAGTGCCTTATATCACAGGGAATACGGCAGAACTGACATTGGTTGTATGTAAACACGAATGTAACATCATCCCTGGTTCTGAGGAAACTAAATGGCACGTGTCGGCATTTTAAACTAGAACTGTATCATCGTACCGTTTTTCTTTCAGGGGATTTCTGTGTTTCATTGCCTCTCCTGCTTACGCCAATACAGCAATGAATTGCTACAGCCTTCGTTTTCTCCTGACATTTTACTGCACAGGTGAGATCATCGATCTTCTTTTTATTATACACGTTCACCTTTCATTATACACACGTTTTTGAGGCAAAAGTTAGCAATGGAGCTTTTTATTAGTTCCGCTAAAAACGCCCGGGTAAAATCATGCTATCATCTAATGAGCCAAAGTTCCCGCGAGCAAACTTCCCGCCCTTTAGACGCAAGTTATACTAAGCACCTGGTAGCACCTGCAGAGGAAATGACTTTTTAGGAATGTGAGAACACTTGGACCTGGCCTACGCCCCGATTCCCATAGTAGTGACAAACAAGAAACGAAGGAAATTTGTTGTAATTCCTTACATTCACAAGCTGTCACACTGACTCACACAGCATAAAATGATCGCTCAGAAAGCGGATGTTCGCGTCGCGTTTTCAGCACCACAAAAGCTTGCTAAAGTGTGCAAAATTACAAATCCAAACGCTACAGCAAGTAAAGCATGCAAGAGACACGACATCCTTTATGCCGAATGTACTGAGAGCGTAGTCTATCAGGTACCTTTAATATGTAACCATTTTTATGTTTATATATATTACGACACTGCCCTGAGCGACACAGCACAGCCATGCTGTGGTCCGGCAACCGCTTCAGCCGCCTGCTGAGACGTGGACCGTTTGCTTTGATGGCCGCTAGTACATTCCCGATTGACACTAAACACTGTGAACTGTTAGTGCGAACACTGTTACTGTGAACTAGAACACTGTACCACAGTAGAAAGAGTAAAAAGGCATAATTAAGGAGGAAAGCCCATGACTTTAATGATTTCAGAATAACCGGTGTGCCATACTTTGGACAGCGCAAGAAGGTATGCATGCGACTTATGGCGCTGCTTTGCTATTACTCGTAGTTTCCCCGAACTCTTGCCTCCAGGGCTCTGTACGTGAAGCTAGCGCGGTAAGGCTGTATTTCCACTGACTGCTATCAAGTGCATATCAACTTATCAACGGCATAATTTAACCATCTTTCTTTACAGTATGGATCTTAATGTGTGGCTCTTTTGGAAGAAGCATGAGTAAGTATTTCAGGGAATCTTTAAAGTATATAAAACCAAATCAAATACTGGGGGAATGAACATGCCCAAACAACGTGAATGCGCAAGCGAAATAGAAAGAATGAGAAACAGACAGGGCAGAGAACATATGTCTATTTTTCTTGTTTAACTACCATGCTTACGAAGCACGTTACTACAGTTCAAACACGATAGAAATTACTTTGCAAGTAAGACTTGCCAAAACATGACCACTTTAATTCGCTTAGTTAGCAGTGTTTTCTAATGACATCCACTTGAACAACAGCACTTTTTGAGACAACAGCTTCTTCATCACGCCAGCATATATCCGGAGTACTGTACACTGCACCACTATCCCATTCGCATTCTCAATTGCCACGGTGATCGTGGCACGCTCAATAAATGTACCCTGCAAAAAATAGTCATGTCTCCTAAACATTCCGCTTCCCAGCAAAGCCTGCCATTGGGTGAGAAGCCCACAGTAATGAATTAAAGTAAAAAGAAAATCATTCGGTAACCAACACAAAGGAAAACGTATATGCCGTTTATTCAGCGAGAAATGTTGATCTCAACAGTGATGACTTAGATCTTATACTTCCGTGTACAGAAAGTATAGCAGAACTTCTTTAGATGCATTCAATATATGTCCTTCTCGTTAAGTCTAAGCAATCGCTGCCTGCGATAAAACTTTCGGTAGCACCTTGTAGCGAAACTCTTTATCTCCCCTAGTCACCATCCGTTTCCTGCGCTGCAGAATCTTTGTCCGACAAATCTGGGTGCGAGCGGTTCCGCTTTATTTGCAAGGCACTCTTTTTAACGCATACGGGCGCTGCTGGGTACGAACAAGGGGCGCGCGACGCGTATACTACCGTTGGGTTTCTTGCAACATTACGAGAGGGAACCCCTACGTTAATGGCTCTAAGTGGAACCCTACGCCAGTGAGCGCAGTGGCGCCGTCCCGTGCTCACGGGATAAAAAAGAAAAGAAAAAGTGGTAGGGCGACCCTAATCCTTGACTTAAGTGTCTCATAGCAGCACTCGCACTTTGGCGTTGGTGTAATCCGGCTCTCCAGACGCGATTACCTTTAACACGATATGGTTAAGGAGCTCGTAGCGCTTAAAATCAGGTTTAGGCGTCTGCGTTGGCGTCTGGCGGACATAATCACCTCAAGCGACGGCTCAGCAATCCACTGCGCACTACGCTAGCCCTCCGCCATGGCGCAGGCACTTAGGCGAACAAAATCCAATCTCAAAGTAAAATCTGAAAAAAAATTAAGCTACCCTTTCATTAACACCTATACACATGATAGCTCGAAATGTAATTCTGCTACGTGGCAAATTATGTTACGACGAAATTCACACGAATTTTTCGGCAATTAGCAAGCTTTCATTTCTGGAAATCCGTATGGATTTCCTTGTAGCCTTGTGACACAAAATGGGTGGATGCTAATTTTCCCTTTCATAAACGCTACTCCGCCTTGCGGGCTTCCGCAGACTCATTTGCCATGCCCAGAAAAATTGTCAACTCTTGCAGCGATTGTGGTTGCTTGAAACTGCTAACTCCAACGAGCTTTTCAGGGTCAGGCCGAACGCCGTGCTTGTCGACAAGATGGCCGAGGACCAGGGTCTCACGACTGCCAAAGATACACTTGTTGGAATTCAACGTGAGCGAAGCTCTCTGAAAAGATGTAAAAACGTCAAGACGACGATTGGGCTCGTCGAATGAGCGGCCAAAAATTACATTGCCATCTAGGTGACATAATCTAATTTTCCACTTCGGTCCACGAAGAACAGTATCCATGCACCGCTCAAACGTTGCTGGGGCGTTGCATAGTACAAAGGCATTACATAGAATTCACACAAACTATCCGGGATTATAAAGTCCGTTTTATCCTTTTTATCCGAATGCATGAGAATCTGCCAACAAACACTCCTGAAATCCACGGATCGGAAATAGGGGGCAGAATGTAAACAATCAATGACGTCATCAGTCCTAAGAAGCGGGTGTACATCCTTTTTTTAAAATGAAGTTTGGATGCCGATAATCCACGCAGAATCCCAAAAAACCATCTCCGTTTTTCCGTATCGTGAAACCTGCGAGCCTTCTTTGACCCCCGCTTTGGTAAACCGCGCAGAAGAGGCCTTACGCATCACTCGCCAAAGTACCTTCGCTTCCCAAGAACGCGCTAAAATCCGTCATGACGAACATCATCAGCACGTCTCAAACGAAAAAGTTGATTTGCTGTAACTGTGGACACCTCTTCACAAGTGCGGACTCTACCAAAAGTTCCTAGCCCATTACACCGGTCCCTTCTTTGCCATGCCACGCCTCAGTGATGTCACGTACGTGATAGCTCGGCTCTTATCGGCTTGCCGCTGCTCAAACAAGATCAACGTTGCCCATATCGGCTGTCCTAAACGTGTTCACCATCGCAGCACCACTTGACTCGCCCGGTGGGCATCGTCTGCAAGGGGACATTGCTACGATATGGTGGACGCTATTGCAGTAGAAGAGAACGACATTAGCTCAAACCGTGATCTGCTCGGTCCCTATAGGCCTCTCGCATCCACCACCTCTAAATAGACGCATCTCACTGTTTTCTGCTACATTCGAAGTGGAAGCGCGATAGCTCTTGAGAATTGCGGGCGTAATATTCGTGACGTAATTTATTTTCGTGCTAACATTTTTGTACTAAAAACTTAGTAATTTTCTAAAACCATTCTAGGAGCCAAATATAAGATTTTCTTCAAAGAGCTATTAAATCTAACCTGCTAAAGCATCGCTCAACACGGTCGGTTGGATGTCTGATAAGGGTATTTGTGACGTTTACGTATTTTAGGATTACGGAATTAGTTTTGGCTCTTCAACCTGGCTCTTTTGGCTCTTAACCGGTTGCTGTGAACAACAAACAGCCATTTACTTTTTGCTCTATTATAAGTAGCACGCATCAAACCTCACTTGTTTTTTTTTTTCAAAGACGATTGCCTAGGGACAGCTGAGAATTTGATAGTCCTGTGTAAGATCGAATTAAGCTCATTTAAAAACACGATTAAAAACAACTTTCGGAGTATGATGAGAAATCGAGCAGCGCACGCCACACTTGTGGGCCTTATCTCAACGCAGATGTCACATCTCAGCTGCGCGTTAACACGTTAAAAAATTACTACTCTTATTTTGGCTACATTGTTCGAAAGCATCGTTATGGCGCTTGCCGAACGAGTTTACATAAGACATACTCTGTTCATCATTAAAGATTATTACAAATCTTCTTCAGCGCAATCGCTAATACCTTATTTCTTTCCTTTAGCGCCAGGGGGAAGTCCGGCAAAAGTTTCCGAAAGAAGTTTGGGTACGTATTAACTGATAATCACACTAATTCGCTCCCCCTAGAGGTCGAAGCTGGAGATCAAGCAATCTCCAGTTCCGTCGGTACTGAACCAAGCTCGCACATCTTACAGCTATGTGGCGTCTTGCCTTCTTTATGACGTTACTCAACAGACAAGCCATTGTGTACGATATATATATGGACGACGTTTATTCTCCTGAGTAGCTCGGCAGGTCACCCGATGATGCCAACGCAATGGGCACAAACCCAATGATGATGATCACACACCAGCGATGAAGAAGACACGCAGAACGCATGGTGATGATGGTAAAATATGATGATGAAGACGTGCTTAATGAACGCCCACACTATTTCCCCCCACGTGGGAGCGGCCATCCTGGACGCGATTCAATACATTGATGAACGGCGCGTGAAGAGTTTCATGCGGGACACGTGCACAACCTCCGTGTTGCGGCAACGGCCGTCTGCTAGGGCGTCAAGAGGGGTGACGCGATAGTTAACAGGTGAAGTCTGTTCGATGACTGCGTACGGTCCGATGAACCGTGGCTGAAATTTGGCGCACAGGCCAGGAGTACGAGGAGGAGTCAGAAGAAATACTTCATCACCAGGTCGGAAAGAAACGACGCGGTGGCATTCATCGTAAACAGCTTTTCGGTCGTCTTGCCTGGCTTCCGTGTTGAGGCACGCACGCTTGCGACACTGGGCGAGTCGTAAAACATGCTCTTCGCACGAGGCAGGAGATGAACTAGCTTTAGAGCCGAAGGATGAGACGTCTAGAGCGAAGGTGGGGGAGCGTCCATATACGAGGTAAAACGGCGAGTAGCGAGTTGTTCGCTGCACGGCCGTGTTATAGGCAAAGGTGACGAATGGCAAAACGACATCCCAGTTTCTATGGTCTGGTTGAATGTAGACGGCGATCATGTCTGCTAAAGTGCGATGAAAGCGCTCGGTCAAGCCGTTAGTCTGAGGGTGGTAGCTTGAGGATGTCCTGTGGGTAGTGCCGGACGCTCAGAGAACTTCGTTGAGGACTTGCGAAATGAATGCCTTTCCACGATCGCTCAGCAGTACACGAGGGGCACCATGACGAAGAATGATGGTTTGTAGGATTGTAGGACGAAGTTAGCAACCTCTGAAGCAGAGCCACTAAACACTGAAGCTGTCTCAGCATAGCGCGTCAGGTGGTCGGCGGCAGTCACGATCCACCGATTGCCAGAAGCAGTGATCGGAAGGGGCCCGTAGAGGTCAATACCGACAACCTCGAATGGAGCTGTGGGGCACGGAAGTGGTTGCAATGGGCCAGCTGGAGCAGACGCGGGGAGTTTACGACGCTGGCAGGCAACGCAGGAACCGACGTACCTCGCCACGCTTGAAAAAAGGCCAGGCCAATAGAATCGCCTCCGAATTCGGTCATAGGTTTTATGAAACCCAAGATGACCAGCTGTCAAGTCGTCGTGAAAGGCGTGGAGGACAGCAAGACGAAGGGATCGTGGGAGAACTGGTACCCAGCGTTGTCCGTCAGCATGGTAAACGCGGCGATACAACACACCATCGTCCAGCTTAAAGTGCGCGAGTTGGCGGCGGAGGCGTGCGTTAGGTGGAGGAGAAGCCCCAGACAGATGTTCTATAAAACGTCGACAATACGGGTCTGCCATCTGATGAGATACGAACGGCTGGTCGTCGTCCGAAGGCACTGGGTGTATGGAGGCTAGCGGCGAAGGGTCGTTCGCAGAGGTAACGCGCGAAGCGGTTGCCGAAGCGTCGAGCGGAGCCGTGGGAAGTGGGCAGCGAGACAGAGCATCGGCATCTTGGTGGTTCTTGCCGGACTTATAAATGATGTCGAAATCATACTCTTGCAGCCGCAAAATCCAGCGACCCAGGCGTCCTGTCAAATTTTTCAGTGTGGAAAGCCAGCACAAGGCGTGGTGGTCTGTGACTATTGTGAAATGACGGCCGTGCAGATAAGGGCGAAACTTCTGTATAGACCAGACAACGGCGAAACACTCTTGTTCCGTGATGGTATAATTCTTTTCCGAAGCGGTGAGTACACGGCTGGCGTACGCTACGACTCTTTCGCGCGAAGAGTTGTCGCGTTGCAGTAATAGCCGCTAGCATCTGTGTGCAAGAGAGTCGGTGCGGCCTCATCAAAATGGTAAAGCACCGTTTCAGACGTAAGGGCGCCCTTGAGTCGTGCAAATGCCGATTCGCATTCTTGAGACCATACGAAGTGCACACCGCTAGAGAGTAGCCTGTGTAATGGGGCTGCGATGAAGGCGAAATTCCGTATAAAACGGCGGAAATAAGAGGCAAGTCCGAGGAAGCTGCGCAAGTCTTTGGGTCTTTCAGGGCGCGGAAACTGAAGCACCGCAGCAATCTTGTCAGGGTCCGGTCGAATTCCGTCCTTGCTTACAACATGGCCCAGGATCTTAATGGCTTTGCTGGCGAAACGGCCTTTTTTTGTGTTTAGCTGTAGACCTGCGCGGGCGAGGCATGTCAAAACTTCATCCAAGCGTCGGAGATGCTGAGAAAACGTTGATGAAAAAATGACAATGTCATCCAAGTAGCAAAGGCAGGTCTTACATTTTAGTCCACGCAGAACGGTGTCGATCATGCGTTCAAAAGTTTCAGGCGCGTTGCATAGCCCGAAAGGCATTACGTTAAACTCATATAGCCCATCAGGTGTTGCGAATGCCGTTTTTTCTTTGTCATGTTTGTGCATAGGGATCTGCCAGTAGCCAGAGCGGAGATCGAGGCTCGAAAAGTATTCCGCGCCTTGGAGGGAATCAAGGGCGTCGTCAATGCGCGGCATTGACGACGCCCTGGGACGGCAGACCGACCCTCGGCATGTTGCCTTACGAGCACCTTTTTTGGTTCGCGCAGGCTTTCCTCTTCCATGTTGGAAGTGCCGCGCAGCTGGGTCCGCCCGTCTACAACAACAATTTCAACACGTGCAGCTATGACCAAGGAACGCCAGTGACATCTTCCCGCTATCAGCACTGGGCGCGTGACGGCATCGAAGATCGCCACCTGGGATCTACACGTCACATCGACTACCTATAAATACCGCACTGCAGAATTTTCACTTCAGTGGGGACGGCAGACCGACCCTCGGCATGTTGCCTTACGAGCACCTTTTTTGGTTCGCGCAGGTTGGTGAAACTTATTGTACTATTAAGAGTGACTTTCGTAGCCTTATGGTCTTGCCGTCCCCCACGATGTGCATTGACATTGCTCGCGAGGTATTTTGCGTGTGCATGCTGCTTTTGTGCGGGGATGTGGAAGCAAATCCCGGCCCAACTACTCAGGAGATGCTAAAACAGTTGCTTGAAGGCCAGAACACGTTAGTAGCCGAAGTAGCAGCACTGAGAACCCAGCAGACCAGTTTTCAGGACTTGTTTACAGAATTTAACCACCGGTTCACTGAATTGGAAAGAAGCACTGCCCGCATTGATGAACTGGAAAAAGCTGTTAGTTTTCTTAGTGAGAAGGTCGTTGACCTCGAGGACAGAAGCAGACGTTCTAACCTCGTTGTCTTTGGTGTGCCGGAAAATCCAAAAGAGACAGATCAGGATCTGAAACGGAAAGTCATTACAGAGATATTCTGCGAAAAGTTAAATACCTCTGGCAATACAGTGGGCCGGATCCATCGTCTCGGTAAACCCGGTAAACAAAGACCTGTGATAGTATATTTTCAGGATTATAATGAAAAAGAACTTGTTCTTAAAAACGCACACAAGCTCAAAGGAACGAAAATAGTCATACAGAATGACTACTCGCGTAATACACTGAGGAAACGTAAGCTGTTGTGGAACAGTGCCAAAAACGAAAAGGAACAAGGCAAGAAAGTATTATTGGGATGATAGCAACAACAGTCGAATAAAAGTGCCAAACCGAGAACAAAGGTTCTCTAAAAAGTGACGTCACCAGTCTGAATACTCTGACCTTCGACTCCTGAATATAAATGCGCGCAGCATCGTAAACAAAACTACGCGACTCGAATCGATCCTTCTACGTTATACCCCCAGTGTGGTTGTAATTACTGAAACATGGTTACACAGTGATATTGATGATGCAAGTGTTTTTCCACCATTCTATCAAGTTTTTCGAAAGGACAGATGTTCACGTGGAGGGGGAGTTGCCGTACTTGTGAAAAGAAATATACCGGCTTTACTTACGCTCCAAATTGATAATCACGAAAGTATTACGCTTAAGATATCATGCAGGCAGCGCTCTATAGTTCTGATTGCGGTTTATTGGGCACCCGATTCACCTCATGAATTTTGGCATCGTCTGTGTGATCATGTGGCACGCTTTCAGGATGACAGAGTCATTATAACAGACGATTTCAACCTTCCAAACATTGATTGGAATCGCCCATACTCAAATAGTGCTACCCGTGACCATGTTGATTATGTGGCCGACATAATGCTGAGTGCTAACGTTCACCAGATTGTAAATCAACCGACTCGCATCCAAAATAATACTGCGTCTTTATTCGATCTTGTCTTTATTAGCCGTTCGGTTGAAAATTACAATATATCTGTAGAAGAAGGTATCTCTGACCACCGTATGGTGTGTCTTACGTGTTCCTTCGAGGTAGAAAAAGCAATTAGCACTCCGGTTACCATTAAAGACTTCTCTCGTGCTAGAGACGAAAGTATTGTGGATTATTTACTTCACAACCTAGACAATTTTCAGGGGCATGATGTAGAGGTACTGTGGAACTCATTTAAGAGCCTATGCACGTTCTGTCTTGATAATTTCGTGCCGAACAAAATTAAAAAAACACGCAAAAATAATCCTTGGATAACAAGAGATATTTTACATCTGAAACGAAAGTTTAAAAGATTAAAGCGAGCTAAAGGAAATACTAAAGCAGTGCAAATCACCTTATTAAGGTTGAACGAGGCAATCTATAATGCTAAGCAACATTATTTCACCTACACGCTTCCTAATTTTATTAAAAACTCTCCTGAGAAGTATTGGCGATACCTTTCTTCACAGAAAAAGGCAGTTGATCGAATTATGTGCGATGGTGTACCAATCGATGATAAGTGTAGCATAGCTGAAAGGTTTAATGATTACTTTCATAGCGTTTTTTCCAGTCAAACTGAGCTGTTACGTCAGAGCCATAAAAACGAGCATGAAAATTCTACCCCCATTTCAGAGGCCGGTGTTGTTTCCATGTTGTTAAATTTAAAGACTAAGTCATCACCTGGGCCTGACAATATACCGAACCCCTTTCTTCGTCGGTATGCCGAAGTGCTTGCGAAATTCCTTGTTGTTATTTTCCGTGTTTCCCTGTCATCAGCTAAGATTCCTATTGACTGGAAAACAGCTCGAATCGTTCCCGTCTTAAAGAAAGGAGACAACATGTTATTAACAAACTATCGACCAATATCACTGACATCGTCAAGTTGCAAAATGCTGGAGCATGTCATCGCAAATTACATAAACAAGTTCTTAACTGACAATAACACAATAACCCAGTTTCAGCATGGTTTTAGAAAGGGGCTGTCTACAGTGACCCAGTTGACAACAATCATACATAGCTTCGCCTCTGTTCTAGACAAGTCAGGACAGGTTGACGTTATTTTCCTCGACTTTAAGAAGGCTTTTGATCTTGTATGCCATGCAAAACTAATTTTAAAGCTACGGGCTGTAGGATTACCAGATTTCATAGTCTCATGGGTTACAGCATATTTAAGTGACAGAGTACAATTTGTAAGTATCGATGGCCATTGCTCGCGGCAGTTACCAGTGACATCGGGTGTACCACAAGGAAGTGTGCTTGGTCCCTTGTTGTTTTCTCTATACATAAATGATATCGTTGATGAAATTAGTGAACCAATTTGTATTCGACTTTTTGCTGATGATTGTGTATTATTTAATGAAATTAAATGTCCTGAGGATCAAGTACTCCTTAATTTAATTTGCAAAAAATTCATAAATGGTGTGAGCGATGGGACATGGTTCTTAACGCCCAAAAAACTGTGTTCATGAAAATAACAAGAAAAAGCCAGTGTCTTGCCTTTCCGTACTCGCTTGAATCCATTCCACTCATTGAAGTTACAAACTACAAATATTTAGGGATAACTATAACAAATACGCTGAAATGGAATTCGCACATATCGAACATTTGTGCATCCTCCTTCCGAAAACTCTGTCTTCTCAGACATAAGTTAAAACAAGCACCAGCTGAGGCAAAACAATTCGCATACTTATCACTTATTAGACCGAAGCTTGAATACGCCGCTATAGTTTGGGATCCACACACGAAAAAACACATCGATGCACTCGAAAGGATTCGGCGGAAAGCTATACGGTTTATTTATTCAAAGTATCGGCAGACTGACTCCCCAACCACTTTAATGAGTCAACACGGTATTCAAACATTGCAACTTCGGCGGAAGGTACAGAGATTAAAGTTTCTTTTTCAGCTGAAGCATAGAAAACTAGCGTTAAAACCAGAAGATTATATATCGCCCCTTTCAACCCGACAAACTAGGCACCGTCATGCTGAATGCCTAACACCGTTCAGCACCAAAACTAATGCTTTCAAATTTTCATTTTTTTCCGCGCACGATAAATGAGTGGAACGCGCTCCCATCGACATGGATACATAGCGCCGAGCTCATAGAACAAATGGTAAAATAGGACATAATAGTATCATTTTTATTTTTGTGATTTGTGGTGTACCTTGTTGTGCATAGGCGATCATAGGCTGCAGTATTTTGTGTCGGCACTTACTTTATTGCTTGTAGGCATAGAGCACATTGTTGTAGTTCTACCTATCAGTCGTTTTACTTTTTGTTTTTCTCCTATTTTTGTATATGTAAGGCGTTTAAGTGCATGTTTATATTTCTTTTTAAGTGTATATGGCGTTTAGAGTATGTATATGTAAGAGTATGTATATTTCGTTGTTTCAATGCTTATTATTATTACCTATGTATGTATCCACTCCTGCTTGGGCCCTGAATGTGCCTGCAGTATTTTATAAATAAATAATATATATATATATATATATATATATATATATATATATATATATATATATATATATATATATGTATGGGTTGCCAGTGAACGCTTCTCCAACGCGAGCAGTCGGTATTTCTAAATCAAGAAACTCGTTAGGAGACGCTGCCTGCGCCAACGTTGTCTCTCGCGGGTGAGGGCGCGTTCTCCTTCTTTTCGAGCTGGTAGAGCGTTCCTCTAAGAAAGAGCGTTTCCATAGCCAACGCGCGCCTTTCGCTCTCTCTCTCACAAGACAGCAGAGGCACGCGCCGGGAGAGAGAGAGAGAGGCACGTGTCGAGGGCGAGCGCGTGCCTCCCGGCACGCGGGTTACGCCTGACGACTGACGCGTGACATGGTTAGACTTAGAGGAGCTTCGCCCCTAAAAGCGCCGGAGTTCCTTTTCAAAGGGCCGGCTGAAATGGTTTAAAAAATATCACCACAACAGTTTCAGTGGCACCTTAAAGGGGCTTTGAAACGTTTCCTTGGACGCCTTCTCTCGCGTCAGGTTGTCTGTTACACCAGTGAGGAGAAGTCTAAAAATAAAAAGACTTCTTGACTGGTGCATGGGAGCTAAAGGTTTAGTATTCAATTTAAGGGTTAAAAACGGGGGAAGGCGGCGGAAGACAATGACGCCTTTCGCATTTCACTCAGCCAGTAACGTCGCTGAGTGCTTCCAACACCCACGCACCTCACGGGGGCTTTTACATTCTGTTTTACTCCATGCGGTTCCCTTTTCAGCTACGGTATATGGGTCCCTTGTGGAGCTTTGTACCGTTAATTCCCCGCCAAATGTCGCAGAGATTGCGCTCGACCCTCTCCAATTCTATTCTAGAAAAATTATGGTCGATCACTTTAGTTCGTCATCTACTATGGATGAAGCATTTTTGCGTGAAAAGAATTTTCTGCGCATTACAGTGATCGGAATGTTGTCGTAGTTGTATAAAGGTAGGTTGCGGAAAATGCAATACTGCACAGAACGCCTTGAATATCTCCTATTTGCTAGAAAAGGAATAGCGCTTTCATATTCTCTCTCACTGGCCGCCGTTACTTATTCTAACGATGTGCTCTGAGACGAAACAAGCATCAATTCTATGCAATTTTGAGGATTTGTAATCATTTCTACACTTTCTAAACGCTCATTAAAATGATGTGGCGTGACAGGGGACTTGGCATTAAGCTTTTCAAAGAGTATCGAATTCGACAACTTAGCAGTTTTGAAGTGGAAACGGATGCGAACCGCAAGTCTGCAGTGAAGCCCCTTCCACGCCGTTATAACTGCCGGCCACTGCACCTCCGCGAAGCTTGAAATAGCTAGTTCCTTCTTTCAGGGTGTTTTTTTTAGCTGCAACACATTTTTTAAATTAGAAAAACATAAATCGCGGAATGTCTTGCGTACCGTTCGAGTATACGGATTGGCGCCCTCTAGATACAGAGAAATTTCCGCGCTTGTGCGCATAATTAGCGAAATTATGCTAATTAACTTTTTAATTATCAGTAATTGGTGGCTACAGCGAATGAGTTCTTTGGAGCCCGTCCTCGCGACTGCCTATCCCAACGATCAAATTTTGAATAGTGGAACGCATGTCGGAGCTACACGAACAATTAGTTCCCCTTGGCTGGCTCCTTGAAACCGAAGCTGGGCGGGAAAAGAGCGTCTGTGACGTCGATGTCACCGCCCCACGGCTTTCGTCACTCGCCACTGGCCTGTGGTCTCCGCCGGTCCGGCCGCTCCGGCAGCGCAAGCAGCTTGCGTTATCTGCTTGTTATCTGCGGCGTTAGGCCCCGCGGGCGAGTGACGACAGCCGTGGGGGCGGCGACATCGACGTCACAGACACTCTTTTCGCGCCCAGCTTTGGTTTCAAGGAGCCTGCGAAGGGGAACTAATTGTTCGTGTAGCTCCGACATGTGTTCCGCTACTCAAAATTTGATCGTTGCGATAGGTAGTGTCGAAGACGGGCTCCAAAGTACTCATTTGCTGTAGCCACAAATTACTGATAATTAAAAAGTTAATTAGCGTAATTTCGCTAATGATGCGCAAAAGTGCGGAAATTGTTCTTTGTCTAGAGGCCGCCAATCCGTATACTCGAATGGTACAGAAGACATTCCAGCGATTTATGTTTTTCTAATTTAAAAAATGTGTTGCAGCTAAAAAAACACCCCGTATAGGTGCATAAACGTTTATGTCTTCATTCGTTTATTAGAGTGGAACATGGAAATATTATTTCTTTATTAGCTAAGATCAAGCGCTTCCAATGCAACAACCCGGCCCGCCACAAGCAAATCCACCCTGAGCTTTTTAACTTAGTTACGGGCTCAGAAGCGTAGTGAACTGTGCCGCGGTCCTTTGCAGATGGAAACGCTGAGGCTCCCCACATTTTGGTCCATGCCTCTCGAACCCCTCACGCCTTATACCGATGAAAGAACTCAACAACAGCAGACGCTCCGTAGCCACCTGACGGCATAAGCGCGGCGTCATTTTGAAAAGGTCGCATGGCGATTATTTCCTTTGCTTCTGCGATTGGCTGGCGGAGTAACACCGACGCGCGCGGTCCATCGTCCCCTGTTGCCAACTGCTATTTGTTAGTGACAACTGTGAAACAGCGTGCAAACAAATTCCGTTTGTCTAAGGCTTAGTCTAGTAGGAAATTATCCTTAATAATCTGTATTAATTTGCTTAAAAATACCTTACAGGCCTCAGTAGAAGCATTGCGTAATAGGGGCAATACAAACATTGTGAAAAGTAAAACCCCGTTCAAGTGCTGCGCGCACCCCAACCAAAATTCTTTACTGAAGGGAATCGCATCTGCCAAGCAGACTTGCGTTTAACTTCTTTTATGCTATTTTGTGATTATTCCCATTAGTATGTAAGACAGAAGAAAGCACTATGAACTGGACGTCTCCAGTTCATAGTGCTTTTTTTTATTGAATGCAACAGTTTAATACTTCATAACAGGTCTCTTTGTCGCCATATGAACAATGCACGAAAGGACCGACTGGCCGATTTCAGTGCTTGCGAGGTGCTACTAGAATAAATAATAAACTGTACATTCTTTCACAGGTTCTGAAGGCTGTCCACACAATCCCGAACAATGTAACACGGCGTGCCGAAATCTTGGCTATCCAGGTGGACATTGCGGCTTCCTTGCGCCATACATCTGCGAGTGCGACGTGCAAGGGCGTGCAATACCGTCGAAGTAGCTCACCGGCTCTATTGTATTTTACCTGTGCACTTAACATTAAAGAGAAATTTGCACTTCCTTGAATATTGATATGCACGGCTACACGCAATAAAGCCTGCATTGTTCTTAGCGACTGCCTTATAAAGTCGTTACTGATATTGTAAAGGAATTCCTTAATGGATTACCCTCACAAATTTCAGAGAAAGAATAACAGCTGTTATATTTTAGTTACACTGACTCACAAAATATATATTTCACTTGGAGACCTCTTGAACTGAAACTTATCAAAAATGCGGCTTCTGTACGTTTACCTATCCTCAAGTTTACAGGCATCAGAGCGAGCAGACTCATTACAGCAATATGTACAGACTATTAGAAGTGACGCAGCGCTGGAAACTCTTTTCACAGATTCTCCACCAGGGAGCTCGAGGCGACACGACGCACCTCGCTACGGCTCCGCGATTTTCGTTCGAAATACCGCATTCACTGTATTTACGACGCTCTACCTTTCTCAAGGATAAGACCAGTGTTCCGGCACCACATGGACATCATGTAGGGTACGTCAGAGCTGTGTACTCATGTTTTGAATGCTGATTCCCGCACCTGCGACACGGCAGCCTCGCTAACCCTTACCGCCGGAGCCTAACCGGCGGCAGGAGGAAACGCGACCCTGCGTTCCGGCTAGATGGACGACGAAACAACCATGGATCATCAAACCACTCCGGTGCATGTTGTGAGACGCCACGTTAGTCCCCAGACCGTCATCTTGAGACTGGGCACAAAACTCAACCTTGCAAAGTGTCCTGCCTACCAGGTCACCAACGCCATCGGCGTCGCTGCTGGACTCACGGCGTCTGAGGTGCGCGACGTGAACATACAAGTAAGAACGCTACAGAACCTTGTCGCGGCGACAAGTGGCCGAGAATCAGCGACGCAGAAACTCGCTGGCTTGCGCTCACTGACACTTAACGGAGAACGCCACGATGTGTCTGCCTATGTGGCAGCCGAAGCACACCACGCACGCTGCGTTGTTCATGGCCTTCCCAAGGATATCCCTGACGACCAGCTTCTAAGCATCATTAGCAGCGAAGACCGGCAGATTCTGGCAGCACGTCGAATAGGCCAGTCAGAGGCTATACTCCTCACAGTGAAGGTTGCCACGATTCCCAAGGAAGTCAAGATGGGCCTATGGCCCACAAAAACGCAACCTTTCCGCCCTCGCGCGGTACAGTGCACCATTTGTTTAACCATAGGCCACCCCGCCGATGTATGCCCCACGGCGGATGAATTTACTCGTTGGGAGACATGTGGTCAACAGTTCCCTGCCGGCCAACAACCCGAACGGACGGCTCACGAATGTGAACTTAAGTGCTTCAACTGCGAGGGACCACACGGGGCTCGCGACCCACGGTGTCCGAAGAAACAGCAGGCCGACAAGCTCGCCCGCATCGCCGCCGAAAAATGACGACTAAGGAGCACACCAGAAGACTCTGCTGTGCCTCAGAAGAGCCAAACAAGTCAGAGTCGAACAACCAAACCAACCAAGAAGAACGACGAAAACTTTCCCTCACTGCCACTTCAGAACCGGTTTTCAGCTTTTGCAAGATACCACACCGGACCCACAACCGGAACCCCGGCCCAGGCCTGGCAGTCTGCCAGGTTACACAACGAAATGACCAGCGCCGCCGCCACCGCCACCCAAGCCGAAAACCCCAAGTTATATGCGGGCCCTCCTCTCCCAGAAGTCGCCTGTGGCTTCCAAAGAACCCCGGCACAAGCAACCGAGACAGGGTCCATCAGACAAGGTGAGTCCGTCCTTCACTCCACTGGGTCGCAGTGCCAACAAACAACATAACACCCCTACACATGCATCCACCTCGACTGCATCGTACGCTGGTGCACAAGTATCAGCACCACCGCATTATTTTCTCGCATATGAGGCCGAGACAGATACGCGGTTAGAAACAATAGAAAAACAACTTAACCTTCTGCAGAAGCAGCAAGACGAGATACAGGCACAACAAGTAGAGGTCCTCAAGCAACTAGCAGCACTCGCGCAATCACTTGAGCTCCTGAGAAACGCAGCAACTACGCGCAGACGTGGTACAGCACGTGACGATGCACACCCGTATAAGCTTGTCAATACTAATAATGGCAACGTCGAGTAATTTTCAGCCCGTTTCGTCACAGCCCACTACGGGGATTATCGTGTGGCAGTGGAACTGTCGAGGTATTCGCCGCAAACGTAGCCCCCTCTTACATTTCATCAAGCAATCCCCGCGTCAACCAGATGTCATAGTTCTCCAGGAACCATTAGCATTGATCTCCTTACCTGGCTATACAACCTACAGTGCTCCTAGCATCCCACAAAAACGTAGGCATGGAACTGCACAAATAACGTACCGGATGATGGCCTTAACGCTGGTATCGGACCAACACACCGTTGTGCAGGAACCACTCGACTACCTGAATAATGCCAAGGAAGAAAGCGTTTTCTTAAAATGTAGATTTTTCCGACAGTACGACATGAGCATCATCAATACATACCGCCTACCTAATTCGAAAATGCACCATAGCCCATGGCATCATCTTTTCAAGCAACTTGAAAAATCGGACTTGCTTTGGGCAGGCGACTTAATAGCAGTCATACCTACTGGGGATACCATGCCTCCTCGGAGGCCGGGATGACCCTTTTCAACTTGGCCCACACACACCACCTCTCTCTTCTCAATGATGTCAGCACGCCCACTAGAACCGGTAATTCTGTGCAACGGGACACGAATCCCGATTTGGCATGGAGCAGAACAAAGAAGACACCGGACTGGCGCAATTTGGGTGAAACATTCGGTAGTGATCACTGCATCATCGAAATTACCATTCCCTTACCTAATCGACAAAGAGGTCCCAGGCGTGGGTACTACTCAGTGCCGCTGGAACTCGCAGACTGGGACGCATATCGCAGGGTAACTTCAGAAATGAAAACGTCGACACTTGACGATTGGAACCGTTTCCTCCTTACAGCACATAGACAAACCACCAAATCAGTTCAACGCAACGAGGATAACCCACAAATTGACCGACACCTTGTAGGACTCTGGGACAAAAGGCATGCGCTAATTAGGAGATGGAAGCGGAACAAATTAAACAAACGTCTCAAATCCCGTATAGAAGAGATCACGCGAGAAGCGCAAGAGTATGCGGACAAGTTGGCCACCGACAATTGGCTGGATATCTGTGAGCGCGCGGGCAACAACTTACACACGAGCAGAGCGTGGTCTCTTTTTCGTACTTTGCTTGGACAACCCAAACGAAAGAACCACCTAGAAGTTATACAACTCAAGAAAGGCACTGACTTGCAAACCTTGGCTGAGCAAATCGCTGACCACTTCTTTCCAACAGCTACGACTGTCCGTTGCACTCATCCTCTGCCGGTATTGGACGACCACACTCCTTCCGATCTCGACCACCCCTTCTCAATGGGGGAGCTGCGAATCGCTATCGACGCCTGTAAACGGCAGACAGCGCCAGGCCCAGACGGGATAAGCAATAAGATGTTGAGAAATCTGCCCGAAACCCAACTGCAGGTTCTCATCGACACCATCAACAAAATTTGGGAAACAGGCAATATACCCACAGAGTGGAAAATGGCCACGGTCATTCCCATTCCGAAGCCCAGTAAGGCACCAACCGAAATTGCGAATCTTCGCCCGATTTCGCTGACGTCGTGTCCAGGTAAACTTATGGAGCGCATGGCGCTCACGCGACTACTCTGGCGGCAGGACAGAACCTGTCCGGTTGACCCACGCGTCATCGGTTTCCGAAAACACATGTCTACGCAAGATGCGATGCTTGCTTTGCAGGACGTGTACACTGAATACAGCACCTCTCAACTGCGCGCCATAGTCGGCCTTGATATCAAGGGTGCCATTGACCACGTAACCCGCGCGGCGGTTCTTGAGGGCCTCAGGGCAATCCGACCGGGGCAGAAGCTATACAACTACGTCAAGAATTTTCTTACTGGCCGCACGGTTGCCATACAGGTAAATGAAGTACAAGCACGCACGCGGTATCTCCAACGAGGCGTGCCGCAAGGGTCAATTCTGTCACCGACACTTTTTTCCCTCGCTCTCAACGGTCTGACGCACAATTTGAGATCTGTACCAGGCCTTCATTTTACCATATATGCGCATGACATCACCCTCTGGGCCAAAAATGGTTCCCCATCAGATATACAATACACGCTAGAGTCGGCCATTGACTGCTCGATACCTTGAAGACAGAGGGCTCACTCTATCCAGTGCCAAATCCGAGTTTATCGTCGTCACTAACAGGAAACTTCCAAACGCTCAGGAAGACAGGCAACTCGTTACACTCTCCATAAAGAATGAACCCATTCCGAGGAAGCCCTGCATAAAAGTTTTAGGCTTCTGGTTGCAAGACGACGGCAAGTCAAATGAGTGGCTTCGACACACAACCCAACTGTTACAGCAAGTCCACCGTCTCTTAAAACGCACAACGCACAAGCTGACAGGCATAAAAGAACACCAACTCAGGCGCACGACCCTTGCCCTAGCCATTCCCCGCATCATGTATCAATATCCATATATTGAAATTACGAAAACCCAGAAATCTAGGCTCGAGACCCTACTTCGTCAGATTTCTCGCACTATATTGAGTACCCCTCAATACGCCAAGTCTGATAGGGTTCAAGGAACGGCTATCCTTCCTAACCTCGACGAGTTGGCTCAAATTCACCGGGAAGCACAATTCACGCGTCTCAAGCTATCCGCACAAGGATATGCTCTGTTTCGTGAATTGGGCTATGATATATCTCCACCTGTCGCACTTGAACCATCCCGGCCCCCATGGGCGACGCTCGACCAGATCAACGTCGAACATGTGCCGCGGAACATGGATCGAGATACCCAAACAGGACGACGCGAAGCCCGAGCCCAACATCTGCAAGAAACCACAGGAGAGTGGATCCTGTACACGGACGCATCTCCGTCTCAGACCGGCGAGGGCTTTCGAACGGGAATAGCTTCCGATGGACTACCACCTTCATGGGGCTTCCATTATAACATCGGTACACAATGCATGGCCGAAATCACAGCCATAGCAGAGGCAATTACTATGCCCAACCCAAATGCCCGTTGTTTACTCATACAAACAGACAGCCAAGCAGCCTGTCGAGCCTTCGAGACAGGTGACCTTCCAGACGCGCTTTACAGCACACTAACAAAGCACTTAGATGCCCACCCTTCGCTACGTGTTCGAATACAGTGGATACCTGGTCACTCAGGGATACTAGGGAATGAAGTGGCACACGCCATGTCCCGTGTAAGTCTCCCGGGCCCTCCCCTGTGGTGGCCGGATTCACTGAAGCGAACCGAACTACTTGCTCTGGCGCGTTTAGATAGGCGCGAACGACTAGACTAGATGCGCAACAACCGCAGAGTTTATCCTGATCCACCTCACTCCATGACGAGACGCGAGGCAGCACTGGTGAGGCGTGCCCAAACTCACTCTTTGATGACACCTCACATTGAGCACTACGTACAAGGCAAGGGCGGGTCTCCTTCCTGCGTGGCATGCGGTGGATTCCCCGATAACGCCCACGTTCTGTGGAATTGCCCGGGTAGTCGTGCAGCTATCGGCGAGAGCCTCAAACACATACCAACCAAAATAAGACCTGCGACCCTGGAGGAGTGGCCGGCGGACTCCTCCCCAGACATCATGAAGGCACTCCTTGGACATTTGACACTTCTAGGCCTGTCTGAGGGCTAGGCCTTTTTTTTCCTATTAGTGGACCCGGACGGGGGTTTGCTTTTTTTTAAAATAAAGTTGTTCTCTCTCTCTCTCTTTTCACAGGAATAAACACTTGTCGCATAAGTTACTCAAGTTTCTAGACTATTATATATGAACTCTCTGCAGCACATAATACCACACACTCTGACATAGTTTTGTCACTTTGGCTTAAGTGTAGTGAAAGAAGCTATGTTCCCAGAGTGAGGTGATGCTCCCGTAATAGAGGATAACAGGCAAGTTATATATAACTATCGTGTCTTGGCCTACGATATATAGTGGGAGCGTAAATAGCAAGAATAGCTAGGATCCTATAGAATACGCGTAAATAACCAAGATCGCCCTAGAAACTTCTTAATACGCCATTCTTCTAAGTCGAAACTGTTGTTCAAAATAGTTTTTATTCACGATTTCAAATTATCACATATCGCCCTATCACACTGGCTACCGTGAGCTATCACAACTGGCTCCCGAGCACAAGAGTTGCGGCTAAGGGGCCACATAAAGTGAAAAACTTGTACGCGATCCCTCCCTGCGAACGTAAATGTCCAGCGGACTGTAGCAAACACCACACATGCTGATCATGCGGTTTGCACTTCACACGAGGGCTTCGAATGACGTCAAGCGAATTTTTTTTCGAAAGCAGCTAGTACTAAATCTTTACCGAGAAAGCGTGGGAGCGTGTTCCCAATTGTCACGTGTGTTGTATTTACGTATGTGATTTCTTTCTTTGGTAATAGTTCAGCGCATAACACTAATGATGGCATACCAACTGCCCCAGTCGAAAATTTATTGAAGCAACAAAACGCTCACAACACACAAGCATGCAGCGACGTTCCGACATATATAGCCATGGTGTGCTGACGTGCCATGGAGCGCAAGTGGAAAATTCCTGATCTGCGTCGTTAAGCAGGACGCATATGTGTGTCGTATTTACATATGTGATTTCGTCATTTAGTGATAGTTTAGCGCAGTCTAGTAAGGACACTGTTGCTCGTTCGCTACGTTGTTGATAGCGTATGTGTATAAAGATATTCGTTCGGTGCTTAAAGAATTACAGACCAGTTAGCCTACTCCCAGTAATATACAAGCTTTTTACGAAAGTAATTTCTACGAGGATAAGGGACACACTCGACTTTAACCAACCGAGAGAACAAGCTGGTTTTAGGAAAGGTTACACGACAATGGACCACAGCCACGCTATCAACCTAATAATTGAGAAGTACGCGGAATATAACAAACCTCTTTATATGGCATTTATCGACTACGAGAGAGCATTTGACTCCATAGAAACACAAGCAGTTCTAGAAGCTCTACGTCGACAAAGGGTACGTGGCGTATACGTGAAAACCATAAACAACATATACAAAGATTGCACCGCCACACTATTCCTACATGAGAGAAGCAGAGAAATCCCTATCGGGAGGGGTGTGAGACTGGGACATACGATATCTCCGATGCTATTCACTGCATGTTTAGAGGAAGTCTTTAAACGTCTAGACTGGGAAGAAAAGGGAATTCGAATAGTAGGAGAATATCTAAGCAATTTAAGATTTGCAGACGACATTGTGCTCTTTAGCAATGATGGAGACGAACTACAAAACATGATTGATGACCTAATCAGGGAAAGTATTAAAATTGGATTAAAATGAATAAGCAAAAGACCAAAGTTATGCTCAATAGCCTAGCTAAGGAACAGGAATTTAAAATCAACAATGAACGCTTAAAATGTGTAAGCGAATACGTATACCTGGGACAGTTAATAACGGGAACTCCTAACTCTTACCCATGAAAAAGAAATTCTCCGTAGAATAAGGAGGGCTGGAGCGCATTCGGAAGGCATTAAGAAATCATGACTGGAAACTTACCGCTCTCACTGAAACGAAAAGTATTCAATCACTGCATTCTCCCAGTATTAACGTACGGTGCCGAAACGTGGAGGATAACGAAAAAACTAGAGATGAAACTAGGGAGCACGCAACGTGCAATGGAACGAAAAATGATAGGGTAACACTAAGAGATAAAAAACGAGCGGAATGGATCAGAGAACAGACAGGAGTAGCCGATGTTATCTTATCAATTAAAAGAAAGAAGTCGACCTGGGCAGGACATGTCATGAGAAGGAAAGATAACAGATGGACAGTAAGAGCGACGAATGGATACCAAGAGAGGGAAAACACAACAGAGGCAGGCAAAAGGTTAGATGGAGCGATGAAATTAAAAAGTTTGCGGGCATAAAGTGGAACCAACTCGCTCAGGATAGGGTGGATTGGAAATCGTTGGGAGAGGCCTTCGTCCTGCAGTGGACCTCAACAGGCTGCTGCTGCTGCTGCTGCTGATGATGATGATGATGCTTGAGTCATATTTGATGCTCCAGTAATCTACTATGATAATAATGAAATTGAGTTTTTCTTTCCCTCACTTTCTTGTTGTTACGGTAGTTTTCACCATACGCGTAATTTAAATACAGGCTGCCCGTTAAACAGGCACGTCCGTGGAATGGATACTCTTTCATGGGCTGTCTGTTCTAAGGTACATGCAGCTTTCCATTTACGGAAATCCATCTGGAAACTTTTTACCTTCAAGTTTCCCCGCATATGAAGAAAAAAATTTGTACAGTCTACACCGCGGACGCTGAGCCGCAATCCCGACATGGGCTGCAGAAAACAGCTTCCTTTCCTTAACCAAACCACAATGACCATAATCATGGGGTTTTGATGCCTGTTTTGGGGCTTGCTTTCTTTGTGGGTTTGGGCTCCTCCTTTGAGGGCACAGATCTGAAACACGGTTTCTTAGTAAGATCTTTTTGGTCTAGTCATGTTAGCTGCACATATATGGTTATAGAGCGCCATCCTTGGCAGGCACTAATAGGTTGGCGCCTGCGAGTGCGCCCTGCGGAAAGCAACAACCGTGCGTTGTGACCGGTTTCCGCTGAATTAAAAGAGAAGAAGTTTGACGGCTACTTCAAGAAGAGTTGCTTGTCGTTTGTGACAGAGCTGTGCGGAAGTGGCATAATATCAAAGAGGAATTCTTGAACGCGACGTGGCCTTCATACATCCACGGGAAATGCCTAGCAGAAATGGTATCCGTGAACTATACGGAACGGGTCCGCAGGTGGGGGCCCTTGTTAAATTCTTGCAAGTTCCAGTAATTACACTGCAATTTATTTCTCTTTTTTTTCCAATTATTAGCACGAGACAAAATCATAACGCAAGCGTGTTCCACATGCAAGGCTTGCTGCACGGGCTAGTGCAGACACACCGCAGTAGTGGCAGTGTTTGCGTATAATTGCCAAAACACCTCGTGCATTGATTTGCCGTGCATAGGTCTTATTTCTTGCATATTAAAAACACACTATCATTGTAAATGCTGACCAGTGTTACCTATTTCTCGGAGAATGTGGGCCAGTTTCAGTGCTTTCATTCTAATTATGTCATGAAGCGGTGTACATGCCACTATTGCTCAGTAGGCATTCACTTACTTCAAAAATATCGGTTTTATTTTACGCAGTTCAGTTTGAAGCTTAATTCGTAGACATTCAACCTGCAGTTCATGATTGCTCGAAAGTCGCATCAAACTAAGACTCAAAATGCGTCGTTTAGACCGCATTTGGATGCATCACTGTGCGATGTCAGTGCACGTTGAGGAAAACAGGCGGTCATATTTTCTGGAGCCCTCCATTACGGCTTTCCTCAACTTTCCACAATCTCATTTTCTCTCCCCCACACACACAACCCCCGGCATTCAAAACTATCTGTGCTGCTAGAGCAACTGAGTACAGAGAGAGTGTGGCGTACAGAATGGCCAGTTGCGAAAGAAAAACGAAGATTGAAGTCGTTGGGTGAGGCAGCTAACTTTTCTGGAATGTCTTCTGCCCTGTAATAACACAAAAAAGGTGGTGGGGGGGGAGCAGGGGGGATAGGGTGGTTCCCCAGCATGTAGAAAAAGCGAAAATTGCGAAGACAGCCATGCGCGTGCACTGCATTGTGCTGCGTATCTGCGTCTGTATTACAGTTAAGGAGTGGTCGATGGTAGAATAAATTTATCACGAAATGATATTGTACTCTTAATGCTATATAAGGCGCGTTACGCAAATTAGCATCCATTATCTCTACGATGCTTTCAAAGTTCACAAAGCCCCCCACTACACTGTGCATCTCGCGGCGATGTAAGAAATGCTGCTTCAAACGATACAAAAGCCCTTTCAGTATATGAACATTTCTACTTGCCCCGCCACGGTTGTCTAGTGGCTGTGCTACTCGGCTGCTGATCCGAGGGTCGCGGGATTTGAATTTTCAATTTGAATTTTATTGCTCACAATTTTTACATGAAATTTGCACGCACTGTTTGGACCTATAGCCATAGGCTAGTTTGGGTCCAAAAAGATACATTTTACAATGGCACTTTGGAAAAAAACTAAAGAAGTTATACAATATTTAATCAATGATCTGGAAAGAAGCTGTACAGTACATGAAATAACCACAAAAGAGCAAAAAAGAAGACTAACAACACAGGGAAAAAAATGAAAGACCTCTACTTACATACTAAAATGAAGACAGCCATCACACTAAACATGACCGGACATTAAATAAATCAGAACATTCTTCTAAATAGTGTTTTTCTAGTGTCTTAGTAAAGTTTGAACACACTTTTATTTCAAAAGGTATGTGATTCCAGGTCTTAATACCAGCAAACTGTAAAATCCGTTCACCATATACGTTGTTAGTTCTCGGTATATTCCATTTACCAAAGGTTAGTTGTCTGGTAGAACGAGAAGGGGCGGAAAACATCGACACATTAAAAGGGTGGTTGTAATCGATAACCGTGTATACATATTTGACTAGTTTTAATTTCCGTAGCTTATCGAATGGCAAAATAAGTAATTGGGAAAACAGAGGTTTACTGGGATCATTATACTTGGAATGAGTAATAATTCTTACAGCCCGTTTTTGAAGTCGTCTAACCGGGTCCAGGTAAGTTGTGTACGTGCCGCCCCAAGACTCAATGCAATATGAGATGTGACAATGAATGAAAGCATAATAAAGTATTCGTAGAGTAGTGGTATTAAAGTGTTGGCGAGCCTGAGTAAGTGCATGACACCCTGAGGCTAATTTGGAACACACATTCTGAATCTGCATCCGCCAACGTAAGTTATTATCTATAGTGACACCAAGATATTTAATTGTGGTTACTTGCTCGATCACAGAATCGTTAATTTTAATGTGTATATCATTAGTATGAATAACGAAAGGGAAGGGGTCAAGGGCTCGTTCTTTATCTGTTAGAAACAAGTTAATGAGCAAACAGACAATGAAGCCTAGGAAAGCATAGGGGAAGTTACTTGTGGTATTGTAATTGTGGAGAAAGTAGAAAGGAATTAAAGTGGACGAAAAGACAAACCGGCCTTCGGTGGGACCCGAACCCACGACCTTCGGATGTCGCGTCCGATGCTCTACCAACTGAGCTACAAAGGCGGTCGTCCCCCGTCCACTTTATTATGTATTTATGTACGTATTATCCTGGGAGTGTTAGGCAGCGCCACTCGTAGCCAAGGCGGCGTGTGTAGAACACACTTTTCTTGCCAGGAGGCGTCACGTAGAACGTGAACTTAGATGAGATTGCTGCTGCCCAATAAGCCCTCGCATGCTACCTAAGGCACCAAGTCTGCCGCAACGAGGCCCAAGCTATGAAATAACGAAAGGGAAGGGGTCAAGGGCTCGTTATTTATCTGTTAGAAACAAGTTAATGAGCAAACAGACAATGAAGCCTAGGAAAGCATAGGGGAAGTTACTTGTGGTATTGTAATTGTGGAGAAAGTAGAAAGGAATTAAAGTGGACGAAAAGACAAACCTGCCTTCGGTGGGACCCGAACCCACGACCTTCGGATGTCGCGTTCGATGCTCTACCAACTGAGCTACAAAGGCTGTCGCCCCCCCGTCCACTTTATTATGTATTTATGTACGTATTATCCTGGGAGTGTTAGGCAGCGCCTAACATTAGTATGAATGAATTTTAACCTAGAGTGAAATGTAATAATTTGGTTTTATCGGTATTTATAGATAGTTTACTATTTGATAACCAATGAGCAACCTTTTCTAATTCGATGTTAGATTTCGACTCAAGATCACCTAGATTTTGACCTGTTACTACGACACAAGTATCGTCAGCGTACTATCGGCATCAAATGAAACGCGAACAGCGGAGCGCGTGTTTCAAGCATTAGAAACAGTATAGTGTTCGCCGTCCAGTCATCACCATTGACAGGCGTGCACATCCGGTTTGGCAGCACTGCGCGATCCCCCTATAGTGCGTTATCAAATAGCACAACTGGAACACAAGGAGAAACATTGCGCTATAGGGGGATCGCGCAGTGCTGCCACACCGGATGTGCGGGCCTGTCTATATCGATGACTGGTGGACGGCGCGCACTATGCCATTGATAAGGCTTGTGCCACGCGCTCCGCTGTTCGCTTTTCATTTGATGCCGATAGTACATCAGTATGTTAGAAAACTGTAATATCTGCGGAAGGTCATTTATGTACAAGGAGAACAGCAATGGTCCCAGCACCGAGCCCTGAGGAACACCAGTATTCAAGTGACTCATAGAAGACATGAAATCATTAATTAAAACAGCCTGTTGGCGACCTTTCAGGTAGTCCGAAAGAAGTTCTAAAATGGTTCCACGGAAACCGTAACGTGGTAATTTATTTAGCAGTATTCTGTGGTCTACGGTGTCAAATGCTTTTTTTAGGTCCAGAGAGATAACTGCTACTAACTTATTTTCATTCAATGCTGTGTTTATAAATTGCGTAAGTGTCAAAACAGCAGTGGACGTAGAATAGTTTGGTCTAAATCCGTGTTGCTGATAGGAGAGCATGTTATATTTTGCAATAAATTTATAGAAACGATTAGCAAGAATCTTTTCGAAGATATTGTTAATTATGCTCAAAACAGAGATTGGCCTATAGTTGGACGGTTGTGAATGATCGCCACTTTTATGTATTGGAATAACCTTTGCAATTTTTAAACAAGAAGGGTAAATGGCTGCTCTCACAGAATGGTTAAAAAGGCGACACAAAACCGGTCAGAGGACGTCTAAATTTTCTTTAAGAAGCCTTACAGTTATCCCAACTAGGCCTGCCGATTTATTCATTGGCATTCCTGATGCAATAGATCTGATTTCCTCAAGTTCGATGTCATACATGACAAAAGAGTTCGGATTGAAATCCGAAAGAACATGATCGAGGCTGGGTCCCTTGAATTTTTTAGCTTGTGTTGAACCGATGGAGGCGAAGTAAGTGTTAAACGATTCAACTGTATTGGAGTCGATGACATCAGGAAGTACTTTAGAAGGCGGAGGGTGGCCGACAACGTCATTTACAATTTGTCAAAGTTTTTTCGAATTACCATTCGCTTGTTCTATTTGTCGGGCATAATAATTCTTTTTACTCATTCTCATCAAGGCCACTGATTTATTACGCATTGCCTTATACTGACGCAAAAAGAATTCGTTATGCTTATGCCGTTTCCATTTGTCGTACCAGTAATCCTGGCCCCTCATGACCTCCAAGATTTCTTTATTCATCCAGGGACATAAGGGTGTTTCCCGTGAATGAACCGAAACTTTTGTGCTGCTAATTTTTATAGCGTTTTTTAGAAGAGAAATAAAGTTGGAAAATTCAATATTAGCGTCATCGTTGTATATTTCTTCAAAACTAGATCCAAGAAGAATATTTCTTAAAGCCACGTAGTGGATTTTCGTTACAAACTTCAACCCGTCATGTTTTTTTATTCTTGAGACGATCAACAGAGACAAATATGGGGAAATGATCTGTGATAGGTTTGTCATACACTCCAGCGCTAACATTTTTCTCGGAATTCGTCAGCGCGTGGTCAATCATTGTCGCAGACGTTGCTGTTGTTCGAGTTGGTGTGGTGATGAGATTGCGAAAGCGATACGATTTTAGTAAGTACATGTAGTCGTCGTTCGCTGAACTACGGGTATCAATGTTCATATCACCAACAATAACAGCAGATTGTTTGACGTTGTTTGTTAGGTGACTCAGAATCATTTCAAGTGTTTCAAGAAAGGAGGGAAAACACGCATTTGGGGGGCGATAAACTACGCCCACTGTGAGTGCAGATTCCACCCTGACGAAAAGTGACTCAATGGCACGTGTACTGCATGATAGTGACGGAAGAATTTTATATGAATACTCATTTTTAACAAAAAGAGCAACACCTCCCCCTCGAGAACGAGAGTCACGCGGCTGCGATAGCATTGTGTAATCGGGAATAATAATGTTTTCATTCCTTTTTAGCCAAGTTTCAGTGACAGCGATTACGTCAAAGCGTTGCGGCTGCTGGGAAATATATGCGAGGAGTTGATTAAGATTTTTTCTTATGCTACGAATGTTGCTATGAAATATCGACATGCCTCTGCAAGTGTAGCTGTGTTGTTGATTTAGGTGAGACATTTTGTTTGAACTGGATATGTGCGCTGGGTATAGACACAAGCGTACTACCTAAGCCACACCGCCAAGGTCGTCCTCGCAGGTCACATGAAACACACGCGAATTTTCACTTTTACGCATCAGGATCCTGCCGTCAGCCACCCACACAAACTGCCAGTCTTTTTCTCGCTTTAACTGTATTGCCTTCCCAAGCAGAACCTTGTTCTCGGGGCACAGATGTTCGTTTACGAACACCGGCTCGTGTCCCTCAAAACCAAGGGTCGACCTGTGCAGTCTGTGTTTTTTGGCTGCCCCCAAGACCCTGTCTCGTGTCGATCTAGACAAAAACTTCACCACCACGTTTGGAGGGCCGCTCCCACGCGTTGGTACACGATGAACAGCATCAAGTGCGTTCTAATCAAGCCTTACACCCAGTGACAACGCAATTTTGTTGACAGTCGAAGATAGGTCCTCATTAGGTACCTGTGGGATTCCCTTCAGTTCAATATTTTCCCTTCGACTGTACTGTTTAAGCTCAATTAGTTGCTTCCTAGTTTCTTTCAATTCCTTATTTAGCCTTGAATTTTCTTTTTGACACTCTATGCTGCATGTCTTTACCTCCGAAAGTTCCGAGCGCATGCTTTTTATTTCGTTTCTAAAATTTTCGAAGGAGTCATTTATGTGCCCCATTGACTTTGTAACAGCTATCAATTCGGCCTTCACAGCACTTATGGATGGGTCTTGATTCTTAACTGTAGTAGTAAGGTCAGTCACAGCCTTAACAAACTGCGCAGTCATTTCCATCAATACTTTTGTGACTTCCTTGATGCTGCCAGGGGGTTTGTCCGCTAAGGACTTTGCAAAGTCAGACAAAGGATGTGTTGCACTTGACATGATTGCACAAGAAAGACCAATGGACAAATACGTTTTTCAGAGCGGTCCCGCAGCTATGAAATTTGAGAACCACTAATTAGGGTAGATGCGTATTTGCCTACCTGAAATGACGCAAATCGACGGTTTAGCAGACGTGAAGCACGGCTGCCAGGACCGCTCTGAAGTGTACAAACCAGCTGCGTGGTTTCTTATATAGGCGACAAAGATGCCGCCCCTCGATGAATTCCGGAACGGTGACGTATGCTTGCTTGTTTGATGAGTACGGTGACTGCCAGGATGCGCATGCGTCCGATGATGGCCTGCTGGCTTGTGCCAACCCTCGAAGTGTCCAAAGTTGCCTGAAATGACGCAAATCGACGGTTTAGCAGACGTGAAGCACGGCTGCCAGGACCGCTCTGAAGTGCGGCCTCCATCGAATGCCGGCCGCGGCGGCTGCATTTCGATGGAGGCCAAATGTTGAGGCCCGTGTGCTGTGCGGTGTCAGTGTACGTTAAAGAACCCCAGGTGGTCGAAATTTCCGGAGACCTCCACTACGGCGTCTCTCATAATCAGAGCTGGTTTTGGGACGTTAAACCCCACAATTCAACATTTCTACTTATTCAACAATAAATCCCGATGAACACAAGCACTGTGAGAGCATGTAATGAAAGTATATCTACCATACAGTAATTATGGGCTACTTCTGAAAGAAATTACAGCTGCTGTTTAGTTATAGCAACAAGCATGTGAGCGTGAAGCATCGCTTTGGGTTGTTTTCATGCCCTTGTGCATTTAAATTTTTTTGCTCAAAGGTAACGAATACGCAGCACGTGTACAAAATGTCACTCATGTAAAGTATATAGTAAAACTCGTTGTTGGCCTAGTGTGTTACTAATAGTTAAGACTTAATGGAAGCGCAAAAACACACAAACAGAAAAAGCAAAGGAGAAGCGCGAACTCACCCTGTTCATTCATCCGGAAACCCCAGAGAATATATATGAAAACAAGGTACAAAGAACACATGCGCGAAGAAAATGGTAGCAGTAATCACACGTGCACATCTAAGAAAAGCTTTTCTCCGCTATACAAGCTGATCGAAGCGTGACTAATTCACACACGTGCCTTTTTAGATATCTCGAAGGCCCTTAGTAAGAGCCGTGCGTCCGTATTGCCACCTCTACCAATAATCTTAATCTCCCCAAGCGGTGGATCATAGGTACAAGGGTTGCAGTGCAGAGCAATGTTCGGCTTTTCATTGTTCTTTGTATCTCGCAGGTGTTTCCTCGCCCTGTCATTTACGCAGCGACAAGTTTGACCTTTCCGCAACTAAGTGGTATCTCATACATCGCACCAACGATGCATTTCCCGCTGGGCCTCTTATGCCTTTTGTCGCAAGGAGCTGTTTACTTCAAACAAGTTCAAGCGCATAGCGAGCACAGCTTCCTCAGGCTGAGAACCCAAGGGGGGCCCCATATTTGTTGTCGACTTTTCAGAGAGTACGACGGTTGCGCACAGTCGGTCTTTGCCGCCTTCCTTTATCCCTTAGCTTTTGCAGCAGGGATTCTGCAACTGCCACAATGACAGAGCGGAGGTAACCGGCCCCTCTAAATTTACCAATCTGGTCTAGGAATCTCGTGAGCGCACGATTTGAGAAAAGACTCAAGACACAGTATGGCAATAGCAGGCTTTACCTTTTTGGAATGGGCAGAATTGTGCGGTAGCAAGCCTTTTTTCATTCTAGGGTGATAACGCCAGCAAGCATGATCCGCAGCGAACGTCAGGTTAAAGTGTAAATACTGCTGCTGATTATAAACTGGGGTCCCGTCCGTAAAAGACAACCACTTGCCACGCGTGTTAAAAGTATTAACACGAAAGCGTTTTATATGCCGCGGTCCACCAACAAATCAGTGGCGTACTTCCTTTCACGGAAGTGGATTGTTCAAAAAAATGAACTTGCATTTATACTGAAAAAGTTCCACCAAGGCGGACTCGAACCACCTTCAACCGGGATTTGACGAAAGGAACCACCGCAATATCGGCCTTACGAGGAACAGATGGGCCTTATATGTTCAGTATAGCCATTTAAGTTACATTTAATTTTCGTCTTGTTAAAGCAAAGGCGTTTAGTACAGTGAATTATGGTGTTTAGGAAGCAAAATTACTCTTAAATTAACATAGCCTCCCTTATACTGCTTCGCTTAGGTTCGGTGCGGTGGTACCGACATTTAGGAACGATAGATAGAGCGAAGCAGATTATCGCGCTGATTCGTGCCTCGACCTCCTCGATCGCTAGAGCCCATTCGGAACGCGTCCTCCATGCGCCTCACCAAGAGCGATGCCGCTGCAAAATGCAGCTGTATTGCGTAGAAATTCTCCGCTGAGCTGCTGCCCCAGGCAAGGCCTGCCTACTCATATTAAAATCACGGGCACACTTTTGGGGTATTCGCTGCTTGACAACGGCATTCCGTCATGCTTCGAGCCGATAGCACCCCGAGAACAGAACATTTGTATATAATTCAAGAACGGTAAAGGGCCCCTGCTTTCACTTTACCTGTGGTGACCAAAGTTCTCTTCTTGGATGTTCATCAGGCAACTAACATTCTTCCTCACTTTTTACTCAACATAAACAAAAAAAAATTCGCAAATCGCCTGAAGTTAGAGATGTGACAGGAGCGAAAAGGAAATGCTGCATCTTAGTCAGATGCCCGCGTAGGAATAACATTGTGATAGTGGTGGGTGCCTAGAGGCTTTGTAATTTGCATGTTACCGTAGGACAGCCTGTGCATAAAACCGCAAATCCATTCTTGAAAAATCGACAAAAAGTAACATGAATTTTCTTTCAACAGAGTGAGGCTCATACAGTCATGTTTCCTCGCTTCTTAAATACGCTACATAAATAGAGAAGTAGTTGCAGCTGCTGTGGGCACGCGCAGCAGTGAGGCTAGAATGAGGAGGGCTGACCAGTAAGGGTAGCAGGTGGTTTCGGGAACACAACAGAACGAAGGAAGCCATGGGAAGGACCACAGCAAGCTCTTTACGTCGTCTGGTGTCAAATTTGAACTGCGTCCAAGATGGCGACCGTGGTACCTCCACCTTAAAGGGGTCGAAAATTCGGAGCCCTCCACTACAGCGTCTCTCATAATCATATAGTGGTTTTGGAATGTTAACCTCAAGAAATTATTATTATTTTTCATTTAGTATCATATTTTCTCGCATTTATTTGTTTTACATTAAACTTATACTTTTTTGCCGTGGTGCCTTGTGCCAAGCTTTTCCACCTAAAGTGATAAGTATACTTATGGAAACTAAACTAGCTTATTAGCACCTCTGATGTGCTCACTCGTGTCCTCTCTCATTCACGATGGGCCTTAGCATCACAACGCATCTGGCCAGCAGTTCCAGCGCCCTTCGTATGGCGCATTTCTCGAGCTACAGAAGACGTGAGGAAAAGAAAAGAAAAAAATGTAAATCGCGTTCCCTGGCACGCGCCCGCGTAACCGTCCGGCCACCAGCCCCAACTATATTGCCGGCACGCTGCAAGCCTCGCGACGAGCAGCGAAGCTACCCTCGGAGCTCTCCCATTGTGTCCCGGACAAATGATAGAGAAGGCCCTATGAAGGAAAGCGCAGGCGCCTCTCCAGACTGGCCGTGTCTCAATCTACTTAGGGCTTTAGCCTTACTAAGCATATTCATTTAGGAAAGAACAACGAAACTTCGTCATGTCTATAATTTCATTACAAGTCATCTTTTTACTAACAATGCATCCGCATGCACCATATACCTTCACTTCGAGCTTCGTGAGTATTACCGGGCACTACGGACCAAAATTTGTTTCTTAAAGATTCTGTCTCGCTTGCATGCAGATACATGTTTCCCCGCAATCGATCCCCAGTATAAATGTATTCGCTTGGAAATTTTCCCGGCTCTTCGATACGTTGCATACATTTAATAAGTTAGTCCGACTACTCCACCAGTTCGATTTCTCTCTCTTTTTTTCCAAATGTTACTTTCTTTTAATATGTTAATTCCCAGTTATCTTGTTACCGGCTCGAACGTAAATCCTGCTGCCCTATTCTTGGCCCATATTCCGTAGCGGGTAAGCTCCATCAGTAACGGTTCCTCATCATCGTTCACGGCAACTCAGTCAAAGCGAAAATGGATGCACCACGTAAGTGTTCTCACACGCATTCCTCCAGCAATGCGTTTAAACCACTTCTGCATTTGCCCGACAATTTATGCACCATATTTCCTTCATTCAGAGATCGTATAAGCGCAGTCGTGCGAGTATACATTGCTGATAGGTTTTTCGAACGTACCTAATCTTGTGCAATCACAGTAGGCCTAACACAGTTTCACTTATCCCTTAGACGTGCTAAGCTAATCTAACAAAGGCGGCGCATAAAGCAGCCACAGCCGTTGTCTCCATGCACCGCGCATGGCTCAAGAAAGAGACACGTGAAATCCACAAATTTAAGGGAAAAGATTTTTTTTATAAATTTGCCTCGTCATTTCGCGACATGTTTGCCGCATGGTTCGAATACCTGTCAAAATGAACCGATCGTTTTTCTACACTCTTCGTACCTAAAGGTAATAGCGTGTATCCTCGATACCAGCCGCCGAGTTAAACTTGCAGGAACCTTTTTTTTTTCACGTCCCTACTTTGTTGAAATACACGCTTGGGCAAGTACATATGGTATAGTATTATATGAAAACAGCGCGACAGACGCCTTACCAGTACACACACAGCCTTGTCTCTGTCTTCCTTGCGCTTGCCCTGCGTCTTTCGGGCTGATTTAATAGACAAGCATCGCCACTTTGGGAAATCAGCATTGCTTTACTGTCTTGCAGCAAGTAGTTACCCATGAAAACACAGTAGTTATCATAAGGGCATGGGAGATATTGCCTGTGTGACACTTTAGCACTTCGCGTTGTTTCATTGCCGTGTTAATACTGAAAAAAGGTTGAGACTCACGTGTCTCCTGCGCATTACTGTTACACGTTGGCAGAATCTCAATGAAGTGATTTCTTTGTCACCGTTCTCACTCTCTGTTTTAATGATATTCAACCGAAGAAATACCTCTGCGTAACATACTTCCTGAGTGCCACACAGCCTGCGATGTTCGTGACGCAAACACGGGCGAAGATGCTGGGACGGAGGGAGTAGCGTCTGAGCGCCAGGATCCAAGCAAGGCTCTAGGTGAGAAAAGAACCGACGTAACTTTTATATATATATATATATATAACCAAAGGGAAGGGGGTCAAGGGCTCGTTTTTATTTGTTCAAAACAAATTAGTGGAACAACAAACATTGAAGCCTAGGAAAGCATCGGGGAAGTTATTCCAATTCGTAATTATGATATTGTAATTTTTGGGGTAAGTAGAAAGGAATTAAAGTGGACGAAACGATAAACATGCCTTCGGTGGGAACCGAACCCACGACCTTACGGATATCGTGTCCGATGCTCCACCGCTGAGCCACGAAGGCGGTCGCCCCTCCATCCACTTTATTGGATATATATATATATATATATATATATATATATATATATATATGTGTGTGTGTGTGTGTGTGTGTGTGTGTGTGTGTGTTCAGTAAACGTATTACACCGGCAGCTCTGATGATGATGCGTGTGCAACGTGAATGGTGCTTCTCATCTGTGTTAAGCACTGTCATAACAATGTGATAAACAATTGATATGTGTTACTATCACTCGAACGATTTTGTCCAATTTTGTCCAGTTTTGTCCAACCGACGCTTCGGATACGCACATCAGCGTATTTTTCGCCACAAGAGAAAAGAACGTTGTACCACTAGTTACCATTCGTGGGCATGGTGCTGTCGACGTTCCTGGTTAGCCCACATTAAACATATACTCTAAGGCAAATTTACCCGAAACTGGACTAAAAGAGACCGATTGGCCACTTTGACTAAAAGTTAGTCCGCAAGGGAGCAGCTATGGGGAAATTCGCGCCGTGTGCAAACTTCAAAGACTGAATGTTTACGCCACGCTTCGGGTGACGCTTGTTGAAGGGACGAACGACAGCATTTAGTCTGACCGTTCGCGATGTTGGTTTGTCGTGCCGTTAGTGTGTACACCGCACTGTACATATATTTACTAGATATGAGTACCCGCTTGACACCATAATGATGTATATAAACCTCGCTGGAGTGAGACAGCTGTGTGCTGCCAGACGAAACGATGTGCATTTCCATTTATACAGAAAAATAGAGATGTGCATGCAGTTCTGCCTTCTGCCAATTGCACTGAGCGTCTCACAACCGATGTCACGTCGGGTAATCGCGATGACGATGTTTACCGATTACAGATGTTTTTGGAAATTTTACTATGAGCGTCGGCGGCCGCCTGCCCTGTCGCGCCCGTCACGCAGGCACTCATGCAAGTGCCTACTTATGTACTGCGTGAGCGACAGCGCGAGTGCATTCTGGTATGTCCATTCGCATGCGTGTATGCGTGGAGTATTAGGGCTGCGTTTTATCATACTTCAACGTCTGACGAAATAAATTTGGATTTTGGAAACGGTGGTGGTTCAAAGCAGCAGTGCCTCAGTCTTGTGTAGCCTTGTTTTTTTTTAGGGGCGAAGCTCCTTAAGGCGTGGGTCGTGCGTCCCCGATGTATGTAGTTGTAGATAGCCACCGCTCGTTTAGTTCTTGGAATGTCCGCTAGATGGCGGTACTTGTATATGGGCGCTGGAGATGCCGCTGCTCTCCGATTAGCTGCTGCGCGGGGCTGCGCCGGGAGCGCTCCTCTCATTCTCCTGGATCGTCGCCGTACGCGTCGGATCGCGCTTCATGGACCATGGACGAAGAGAAAAAAATTCCGAACGTTGTGTCCGAAGCGCGGAATCGAACCAGGGACCCCTCGCTTCCGAACGCGCGGCGCTAGCCACTACGCCACGAAGCGCACATGGACACATGGACCACGATGACAGTAAACACCCGATATTAACCAAAGACTGCGCGTTTTTAACGCGTTTGTGCTAGCGCGTTACGACCCGTGTAAGAAGCTGGTGTAAGACGCTGGGGTCTCTCCGCCTTTTACTCTCTCAGCAGTCATGTGATGGCGTCGGCAAACGCGGTGCGCGTTCCGGCCTGTGTAAGGGGCTGCGTGAGACGTCTTTACACGATGATCGACTGGGCGAATTGCACGGAAGATTCACGGTTTACCGATGATTCCCTCCGGAGCTTCGCCCACTCATCATCATTCACCCCGTGGATATGCTGCGATTTTTATTTCTTCCATTTTTCCTGCTGTCATTTCTTAGCAGTGATCATGTTAACGCTTCGACGCCGAAGTAGTTTATTTGTTAGCATCGGCGTCGGTGACGGCGACGGGTGTACCAGCCAGCCCGTCACCGATAAACCCTGACTCATGAGCAAAACAGCGACAGCGCCGAAGACGGAACGCGAGTGCAATGTTACTTTTTGTCGCACTGTAACAGGCGCCAACCACTTGACTATTGTAACATAGCCAGTCACATGCGTAGTTATCGACACGTGAGCATGTACGCGTGTACGCACACTCGCGCATTCGCACTAATGAGTTGGTTGGAGAGCGGTGCATATTGCACGCACGCACGTACAGCTACTTCCAAAACTGTACACCTGGTGGCACCGTGATTTATAAATGCGGCCACATACAGGCACGTGCCATATATAGCCACATATTCCCAATTCCTAATATCATCATATATGACATTTTTGTAAAGGAACATTCAGAATTTTTCATAGCATGTCCTCCAGGCTGCATCTTCAGTTGACAATAAGAGATTGCTTCTCTTTCTCTGTTTAAACAACACGACCACATGCAAATTTTATATGGTTGACTCGAAGAGAGCAGCATTTAGGCCATCTCATGCCATATCTCTGCAGTGTAAGTTTTCTCACGCTACAATGTCAACAGCTGTAGAAGTTGCAGTGCTTCAAGGTGTACTCAAGCACATATTTACAAAAGGTGCCTAATCATTCTTTCATCATCTTCGACTTGCAGCCAGCCTTACAACGTTAAGGTTTGTCTTATGTCATGAATTCCATGAACAGCTGTTTATAGGAAATAAAGCACCATATTTCAACCAAGCACTCCTAAACTGACACATCTTGTTTCAGTGGTTGCCATCCATTTACAGTTTACTCAGGACAACACTGTTAATGAAGCTGCGCGCAGCAAGATTCAGGGCTTATATTGCGTTTTGCATGGCAGCTTCAGTCACTCACTTGCAACAGCACACTTCTACGATGTAATTCACAGGATTTTCTCATGACTCGCTTATATTCATATTCTTTCGACCCTAATTTACAACTACATTTGCCACCATAATTCTACCGATTATGACGCAACCTTTATGTGTTGCGTGTGGTTGTTTGGGCAGAACATATGAATGCCAATTTATCATTCATAGAAAAGACAACAGCACTTTTAGCATGCACCAACTGTGGTTCTGACGAGACAGAGACATGCGCCTTTTTCGCAGCTGCCCATCCCTCAAAACTCAAAGGTGTGCTCTAGAAGCCGAACAATGGTGCCTTGATAGGACTAACTTCAGAAAAAAAAATATCTTGGAACCTTAACCTAAGCAGCCTGCCATGAACAGGGCCACAAAAGCCAAATTATGTCTCCTGAAGTCAACTGAGCTTGAGAAACATTTGTGAAGAGTGAACTTTGTGTTCTTTGTTTATTCGCATTAACTGTCCCTTCTTTGATTTCTTCCATTCTTGTTGGTCTTTATATGTTGCCTGTTATTACCCCTTTATAACCGAGCATGTACTTTGCTGATCATGTTGCGTCTCCCCTTCATTTCTCTCTTTCCCTGAACCTTACTTTTACAAGGCTATGGCAAGTAGGTAGTGCTTCATAGAAGAAATTGTAAATATACCTGTTCAGGTCATCGTATGTGACTGTATCAAACTTCACCACCAGTATGTCTTCATTTAGAAATGCGAACACATATGTCGTAAGCAGGTATATCTGAGCATAAAGTCGCGTTTAGTCATCTACCATCCTGCAAACGTGAAATTTTTCCTTTCACTCTCTTCTTTGGCACCAAACAATAGCGACAGTTATAGAGCTCTTTGCCTAATTTTTTCTTTGCACTGGTACACAATGTCAACGTAATGCTACCATGAGTAATTGGATAATTGTACGAAGAACCTGCCAAGCACCTTTGCATTTATTTTATTTTATGTAAATGGTGCACTCTGTAAATGCAGAACAACTAGAGGAAAACGAGGATATAAAGGCCTAATACTACCCGGACAGTGCATAGCAGCTGTCATTGCACTGTCTGAAGCACTGTTGTACAGCTATTAATCTATCCAACCAAAATGTATACAAGAATCACAGCGTTTATTTTGGATAGCTTGTATCTCATCGGCAATTAACATATTAACAGAACAAGTAAACGACGATGACTACGAAATGTACTCCACCTTTAACTTTTTCTTTGTCCTCATCATTTGCATGAGCCAATAATCTGTTTAGCTGAGGAGCCTGGTTGCATTCATACAAAATACGACCTCACTATAAAAATTATTCTTGTCCGAAGCACAGCTCGGTTCAATGTGTTATGAAGCATCTAGTAGGCAGCTGGCTTCTCAGCATACGAATACTCCACATAGCAGTATAGAAATTACCAGCAGCACTCTCTGACCGGCGAGCCAGGAGCAAACTTGTCATCATCTATAGCGCGGGAGAGAGGTCTCCGAGCCATCTGAGCTACATCTCCTTTCTTTGGGCTGTTTGTGGCTGTGCACATGTTGCCGTGTTTTTATGATGCACGCGCTGTTTTTCGCTCACTAGTGCGCTTTAAAATTTTATTGACAGGGCATCACTGTGTTTACAGTTGCGCCTACAACAAAAAGAAAAGAAATTCTGCTCATAAACAACTGTGCAGCATGTGCACATATTTGCGCAAGAGGAGTGTAGCTGCGAAATGTATTTGTCGCATAGATTTCCGGCTGATGTGGACTTGAGGGCACAGTGGATCACTTAGGTTAGCATAAAGGGTCTTTTCCTTCTTCGTGATCATGTGCATGTACTCTGCATTTTGTGGACGGGAAGCAGTGCTCAGAACCCCGCCCCAACAATTCACCGCTCTCAGCTGTCTAGTACGTATTAGTGCTTTTTATTTGTATTTCAGGGACAAACCCGGCACTTGAAAGGTCAGCCAGCCAGCTAACGGATAAAGCATGCGGAGCAAACACCCACGCGGGTCGGTCCTAAGCAGAGCAAACCGGGCAGGCGTGTAGCTAAGAAACTGACATTGAACAGCACATCTGGTTGAGCAGCTTTTGTGCTGAGAACGTTTCTCATAAAGAAGGAACAATTTGGAAATCTCTGCACGCAGTTACAAAACTAAAGCCGATAATGAACCCCGTTAAGCAGACCCACCGAGATAAACGCTCATTATTCATGATTGCAATAAATGTGATAAAAGTTAAAACCGAGTAGAACCAAAAAATTCTAGCAGGTTTCATGCGCTCCGGCAGCTGATGTTACGCAAAAGGCCAGCATGATTGCTATGTGTTAGCCAAAATTAAACATCACAGAGAAGGTTAGTACAAAATTGCCGTCGATTAACCGAGATGAGGGAACTCCAGCCAAAACTACCTACCCTGTTCGGTGTTGAATGAGAAAATGCCTCATATGCCATGGCTTATCTATCACGTCATGAGAACTGTATGATGCCATGCATGTTGATATATGTGTCAGCTTAAGAGGTGGCTGTAGTGACATGCCATTGCAATCATGGCATGTCTTGTCCTGTGTCATCACATGCTTCTAATGTATGCATAAACAACTATGTTAATTAAACAATGACGACGGCTCCCCGACATATATATCGTGTGAGCCGAGTCAGTCATTTGATGACTTATAAGACATGCTTGTCATGAATATTATTGTCGTGATCTATCATCACTCGGCATTGTCCCCTCGCTCGTCAGACAAAACCTCTCCCGCACGGCAAACTCACAAAATCTCAGGAAATCGTGTGGTACCACATCCAAACGCACTCTTTCCCATGCCCACAATTACTCAGTCACGTGTACCCTGAACGTGCACCGCACTGCTCACAGTGTGAGTTTACTCGACACCCCTGCGCACATGCTCTGGGACTGCCGCGAGGACCCATCCCTTCCCGATCTCCTGACCACTCCTTCCCCTGGGGAGTGGGCACCGTTCTCTGCGACTCAAGCATCGAGAAACAACTTCAGGCCAATAAACCAGAAAAAAAGGTGATGGCCAGGCACTGCCAGACTGCTATATCTCAGTGAATTTTTTTTCGCTAAAATGAAGTTGATTCTCTCTCTCTATCATGTTTGATATAAGTTGACGCCATGTGATATATTACTTTAAGAAAAAAATAGCGAAGCCATACCCATGGCGTCATGATGGCACTATGTCATATACATCATGAGGTATCATCATGTATAAACCTACATGCAGTGATATTCATGACATGAAATATGTTTCATTTGCGTGAAATGCTCATTTATGCAGTGTTCATTTGACTATATCATGTCATGAACATCTCTGTAACTCGTACCACACCCATTTTTACCCCCTTCCATTATTCCTCTTTCGTTTAATGACATTCATGTCATACGTCATGAACATGAATATAACTCATGTCACATTCCTTCAACTCTACCTTTCATTTGACGCCCATCTTGACCCCCTTCACTTAGTTTTCGCTTCGTGATCTTCACGTCATAACATGTTGTTCATGCCAAGGACACGACTAAATTGAAATCAAATCTCTCGACCTATATCTTTCGTTTGACACCCATATCGACCCTTCCGGTAGTTTTACTTTTGCAGAGTCACCATCATGACATGAGCATGATTTGTCGTCATGAACATGACTATGACCAATACCACATTCTTTGAGAAGCGCCTTTCTTTTGACACCCATCTCGACCCCCTTCAAGTACTTTATTTTTGCAGAGTCGAGCTCATTTCCTGCCATGAACGTGACTATGGTCAATATCACATCCATCGACATGCACCTTTCAAATGACACCCATCTCGACCGCCTTTCTACAGTTTCAAGCTTTTCTTTTTATAGTGCCATTGTCATGCTTTGAAAAAACAAACCATTCTTTAACCATGACTGGGTCATTATTATGGTGCACCCTCATTATTACAACCGCTCTTCTTTAACTTTTATATAAATTTTGGAAACATAAATTTTTCACCCTTTCATTTCTTGACCGGCGACCGACTTTCATAGTCATCGTTATGAGCATGACTTAAAACTTGGCTATCATGGTAATTATACCTTAGTCATGTCCGCATTGAATTTGGGGATGGTTTGATATACCATGTAACATGATTGGCCACTGATTTCTCAAGGTACAGTTTTTTCTGATAATTTACCATAATTTTCGAACTCTCCTCGTTTCAGCTCACTTTAATTTCACTGAGGCTCCATCTTAATGAGTGGATCCATTATTAGCAAAATCAACAGCATTCCTATTATGAGGTGAGTCATCTTAAAACGGTAACTCAAACAAAATGGACGAGACATGGTCTGCAGTTTTCCCGTTGTCTGGTCTGCAGAAACTTGGTCTCCATGGGAAAAATCCACAGAAAACTGGTGTCCACGGGAGAACTACAGACATGGTCTGCAGTTTTCCCGTGGTCGAACATACGGCGAAAGTAGAAGACGGAATAACAATATGTGGAGCCAGCAGGGGGGAGGGGAGGACTAGAGGGACTAGCCTTCGGCCTTATTTAAGCAGCGGTCCGCCGCGGTTTTCCACTGCTTACCGAGGACCTAAAGGACGCAGTGGTGCGCAGTTTGGTGCGCAGTTCTTCCTCTGTGTGTAAACGTCCTTTCTTGCGCTGGTGTTTTCCAAAAAGGAAATCTTGACAGGATCATTAAAACACAATTAGTAAACACTGCATACAGCACATTCATTCTTGTTCCTAGTAAACTACTACTACAACGTATTGTTGAACAAGTTCATTGTTGAAATGATATCATGATATTGCGTCGAAACGCTGTCTGATCTACCATTTGGGAACAATGGTGCTGTCATCATGCATATGTATTTATCTGCAGAAACATATATTATAACCTGACATCTTTTAATACTGTAACGTAAACGTGCAATAAAAGCCGTGTACTATTAGATCGCTGGCTAAAATATGAACCCTTCCATTCATGACAAAGAGCTTCAATGTCATGAAACCCTTCGGGATCCACATTTTTTCTCAACAAGGACGGTAATGCATCTGTAAGAGCAGTGGTCAGTTGTCGCATGTTCCACTTTAAAAGACGTATTTAGCAGGACCTCTTTTTACACACTGTGGTTGCGTGCTCCAGACAATGGGCTTGCTTTATCCTGTATAAGCACCTTGAGAAGCTGGAAGGTGTGTAGATGATAACTCGGGTTAAACTAGTGGTGCACTGTAAGCGTGCATTCAAATTTTGAAAGTTTTTAACTGGTGTTGCAGGCTTTTGAACATACTGATCTATGGCTTTACATCTCGTTGAAGAAAAGTTTTAAGGGCCCTACTTTAAGAATAAAACTTGCATAATGAACTATAAGGTCAAATTTTACAATTACTAATGACCTATAGGATCAAGGATTAAATTTTGTAATTATTACACTAGTGCATGTTCGAGGAAATTTTGTTAAAAATATCTGTACGAGTACAACCCAGTAGTCAAGCTAACTGGAAGCAATTTGAGGAGCGGAGACTATTTCCATTTACCACTGCTGCTTTACACTTTGACCCTGTAAAAGGCACACTGATGTAAGAGACACTGGATATAAAAGATTCGAATTGCTCGCATAGTTGGATGCCCCATCTCTCCCATTAGGTGCACCACTTTTGTAAAAGACGCACTGCTTGGTATTATAAAGGACAAAATAACCTTAAATTTTGGTCAGCCGTCTCCCTAACAGGTATTCTTACTCTAAATGCAGTGCTGTATGCTGCTATCAGCAGTTAATTTGTAGTGGAAACAAAAGAAAATAATAACCAAGTAAGGGTTATTATTGGGATTGACACCGTCTGATTCTGATTGGCACAGTCTGCCAAGCAACTCATTTAACATTGAGGCAAATGGTACCCTCTACAACAGGCCGTAGCCTTCTTTAATGGTCGTTGTTTGCCTATATCGATAGAAGGGTTGATCAGCAAATGAAAGCATGACACCCTGCTTATGAGAGACTCCTCCTATAAGGGACAGAAACTGCTCCCTGGCGCATGTCTGTTATGAAGGGGTTCAACTGTAGTAGTGCGTCCCAGTCATCATTGGTTTCAGGAGTTTTACCTGCGAGAAATAAGAAATTAAGGCAGAGATCATAACAAGCACCATTTTACTGAAGCTGTGCCCTTCAATTTGGCATTGCTCATCATAAATGGCATGTTCACCTGCATTTGTTTGTTTGTGGAGCCACATCGGTCATAGTGGAATGAAGATACTTACTCGATACGTTGCCTATAAACTCAGCCACTGGACAAAAGAGACAGGTATGTGGTATAAGTCGCATTAAGCTCCGTTTTCCAGAATTTCATGTATTATATCTGGTTGCAGTCGCTCACATGTTACCTAGAAGTATGGCATTTGAAGGAGGGCAGATGCCTCATATTTACTCCATAAACGTGCCTGTTCACAAGGTTCTCAACAGAAATTCCTTGAAGACGTGCCTGGTACATTCTCTCGCCCGTCAAGTTTGCTGGTTGTACTGACACTGTGCAGTACTGACATACTCTTTCACTAGAGAAGCAACATGAAAGCCCTTCAGGATGATTCATAGAGGGATTGTCATCACAGAAGCTAAAGAGAAGCCCTTTCACCTGGTTTGTGACTTTTCTACATACTGAATGTCAACCCATGTACTTCAGAAATGTGCAGAAATACTCATTCAAGTGAATGTTGGAACGGCCGCCGCCGTAGCTCAATTGGTAGAGTATCGGACGTATTCTGCAAAGGTTGTGGGTTCGGTCCCCACTAACGGCTGGTGTTTTTTCGTCCACTTTAATCCCTTTCCGATCATGTCACAACTGCTACACTACAGCTAAAAGCTACAAATAGCTTGCCCTATGCCTTCCTTGGCCTCTTCGTCTGTTAGCTTCAGGAGGTTGTGTCTAATAAAAACGAGCCCTTGCCCTTTGCCCTTTTGTTAACCCATAGTAAAACATTGTCTCCTGTTAGCGAGTGGCTGCAATGCGGCAGTGAAGCCATATTTGCAGTGGAAGTGGGTATGCACAAACTAGAGAAGGATGCTGGGAAGACATGGATAAGCACAATCTTTAACTGACTTTATTCAGTAGATGTGTGCTCCAAATTTCCAAGGCACGAAAATTTTGGGCAAAGGCTGTGATACCACTGCCCATGAACTGTTAGAAGCTTTTTATTGTACATCCCATTAGGAGGGGATGCTTGTGTGACACGTCAATTTCATTATTGCATAGTGAAATGATGCTCTTGTGCAGCTTGTGATCTGCTGACCATGACGACGTGACTAGCATTATTTGAAGATGAGCGAGTGTGTGTACGTATTGACAGTGACAAATAACAAGTCAACTGAAAGTTTGCAGTTGCTTATGTCCTTATTTCATCCCTGACTAGTTTGCAAATATCTGTTTCTGTTGGATGTATGAAACAACCTGCCCAGCTGAACATTTGATTGAAGCCATATTTCTGCAGAAATCAGTATATGTATAGGTTTGAACGTTGTCTCTATTCTTAGTGATCTTCACTTGAGCAAGTTTGATAGCCGCTTAAAGGAGGCCTTAGGTGAGCTCGTCATGAGGGTATGCCGTTATGCTGATGATTACTTGATTTCTTACAGTAAAGATGATTTTCAATCTGTCGTCACCCATGTAAGCGAACAATTTAAAGTTAATGGAGATGGCGTAAGATGGCGTCAAGAAAAGTACAGCTTCACAGGCTCGCAAAATTTCTGGTACAGATATCGAACACACCATAGTAGAAGTAATTCCGACTCGCAAGACAGAACGGCTCGCCCAGGACTGGAAAGGCGCGGCTCACTGACTGAAATTCATACAGAAGGAGCTCCACAAAGAGTCTACCATCAAAGACATCGAAGCTAGGCTGATAGGACTTGTTGATGTGGCTGGAAAGCACACCAAAACGATACTGCTAGACGAGGACAAGTCGGTGGTCGATAACCACTTGCTTCATCTACAGGAGACTACACGATCACTCGAAAGACGGTAGCAACGACGAAAGCTGAACCGCAAGTTCAAGCACCCGATCATCATAATAAAAACCCCAGCACAAGAGTACACCGAACATCTAAGAAGTCAAAACTGGCGTTTTTCCTGTGATCAATTGCAAGGAACCATCAGTACAACGAGGACATGGCACATACTTCATGCCCGGATTGACAACACCCACACCAGAACCGAGAAAAGGCATGCATTTCATCGACTGATTCACAATTATTGTGGTACGGAGGACCAGCAACTCCAAGAAATTCAGGCAAAGCTATGCGGCTCTGCTAGCCAACAAACCACCAACAACTTCAGCGCCACCAGGGAGTACCAAGGAGAGCCTAACAGAGCTTTATCGGCCTTTCACGCAGGCAGAGCCACAGTAGGCCCTCGTCAGGCGAACATGTAATACAAGCCAAGGAAAAGAGAAAGTCACCGACAAGCACCTCCGGCAACTGCCTCTTCCGGCGTTGACGGTTCTACTACGGCACTTTAACGAATGCAGGACTAAGGGTGAGCTACCAACAGCCTGGAAGCATCAGAAGGGACCACTCCACTCAAGCCAAACAAGCCCATCTCCATCGCAAATCTCCGACCCATCTCCCTCACGTCTAGCGCCGGGAAATTATTTGAGTACATGGTCAATGAGCGGCTTACCGCGAATCTCGCAAAAAATGGTCATTGCGCTAACACCATACATGTACGGCTTCCATCAAATGCTGTCCACAGAATATGTTCTCTACCAGCTTAAGAAGGATATTCTTAACAATATGAGCCGACATAGCAAGTCAGCCATTCTTGCTCAGAATGTAAAGGGCGCATTCGATAACGTCCGTCATGAAGTCATACTCTGTACAAGAACGGAAATCTGGGGCAGTTGGTGATAATTCATTCTGACCAGCTTACAGCGCAAAAGGGACGAAGACGAAGAACAGACAAAGTGACAACACGAGCGCTGTAACAGAGAAGATATCGGCTGTGGCGCCAAAACATAAGACAACGTGTGCGCTTTTCTCACCAACCGTACGACCTCAGTGGGAATTGCCAACACCCGAAAGAAGACATTTAATTTACCCAGTGGGGGTACCCCGCAGGGTTCTTTGGTCACACCACTCCTCTTCGACGTAGCCCTCCTCAAACTTCCACGCTTCCTTGACGCCGTTTCGGCGATACGCCGCGCTTTATATGCTGACGACGTCACACTGTGGACGAGAGGTGCAAGCACAGTTGAACCGGAGGATCGTCTACAGAGGCGGTACACATTATCGAAAGCCGCCTCAACACCTGCGGGCTCCGATGTGCTCCAGAAAAATCCGAACTTCTAGTCCTTCAGGCTCGCACCTGCGGCTATCGAAAAATCTCATATGCCACATATACCACGTATCCAATAATCTCGTATGAATCATACGAGAACACGTATGATTCATACGTGTTCATACGAGGTTATTGGACGTGTGGCATCAGGTTTTCCGATAGGGTTAATTAGGTCCCAAGCTACGACTCACCAGACCCTCAGGTCCTTCTGCAGGGCGTCCCGAGAGCGAAGGTCGACTCGCTTAGAGTAATTGGATTTAATATACACAAGTACGGGTCCGGCACCACTACACTCCCCAGACTGCAGTACACCGTGACAAAGCTTACCAACCTTATCCGACGTGTGGGCAACCGCCACACTGGCTGCATAGAACACGACGCATGGAGAATGGTACAGGCCGTCCTATATTAGGAGCGAGGACATAACGTGTCACCGCCATCCAGAACAATCGGTGTGGCGTGTAAAGTTAGACCGATTGAACTGTCCTCTAGTACTGCCTTGCTTAGCACGGAGCTGCTTTGCGCGTCGTCTTTACATTGTTGTTGTCGTTTTATTTCAGCTAGATGATGTCTGTAAAATACTGTTGTGGCTATGTTAGTGAATGCACTACAAGGTAAACAACTGTTAAGAAAAAAGAATAGCTTCATTACAAAGCTTTAGGCACCGCGTCGACTGCTGTCGTCGTCTGCTATGGCCACCGGCGAGTATACCGCGCATGCGGAGTCCGTTGATGTCTTAAAGGGACACTGAAGCGGTTTTAAATGTTCGAATTTAATAAAAATTCGGAATCCGCGATCTTTAATAACATACCTACGGTGGTTTTTCCAGCGATATGAGCGCCCAAACTTGGTCTGAGGGAACGCCCCATGGCGAGCGCGGAGAGTAGGTGAGGGGGATGACAGAGAATGAAACGCGGAGGAGTGACGTCATCGTGAGGGCGAGCAGGGTAGCACCATTGGTTTGCGGCTTTCGTTTGCGCACAGCGCAGTGTGAGTAGAGGAGCTTGTGCTGGTTTCTGGGCACCGCATTGCTTTGTTGTCATGCATGGATATTTTTCCGGTAGCAAGTTCGCTGATTATGTCACAATGCTGCCTTTTCTGAGGCCTATGTACTGATTTGACGAAGTGCACTTGCCATACCGAGCTTCTGTGCGTCCTTCAGCTGCGACAACATCTACGTTTGCGGAGCAGCAGCATTTCACAAATTCTCTCAAGATTAGATATCCACTGAGTTGGTCATTGCTGTTAGGAAAGAGAGGAACTTCAGTCCTACAAGAGCAAGTATGCTATGTTCTAGGCACCTACTAGACAGCAACTACGTACAAAAACAGTCTCGAATATAATCGGTCCGCTCGTTGATGAAGTTATACAATACTGAACCACTACGCGGCCCCTTTTGTGTGTCCGCATATAGAGGATCTTGCCTGAAGAAAAACGGCGGGGCAAGCGCTTCACGTTTCCAGAGAGACAGATCGCCGACCGGTTCTCACCACTCCGATCCCGTGGCCTACCTCGGCCGACCAATATATATATATATATATATATATATATATATATATATATATATATATATATATATATATCAAACCATTCCTGAGGTCGAGAACCGCACCAGAAAAATACAGAGACACCGGCTGTGCTATTCTTTTTTTTTTCGCATAAAAGCGACATTGAGGAAGTCAAAAACTAGTCACATATATCGACGCACAACATGAAAATTTGAGTTAATCATGTTGCAAATGTACGCGCTGATGAGTTTTTGCCCGATTGAAAACAGCGTTAGTCGCACCGTCTACCTAGCTACACCAGCGTCATATTCATGGGCTGTCAGCGAAGCCTTCATGACGGCGCGCTATTCCGGTGTGCTTGTCGCACGTGAAGGGGTGCTCTTATTTAATTATGTTTCTGCGAAACGAAAGAGGGTCATGAAAAGTTGCTTGTGTTGTAGCTCTTGTCTAGAATGCGAGGTCTTGTGAGTGTATGTACCACATGATGAGCGCTGTTCCTGGGCAGAACCTACATGCTGCTCACTCGATCGGATGCTTCATCGCATATTTCTTTAATTACAGTGTGTGGCACATGCTCGAACACATGGCACGGACCGGTGTGGATACCAACCGATCGCGATACGTGTATCGGTATCGCAGTTCTGCTAGTCGACTGCTATGGTAGCCTGTCGTCTGCACCATTTGACTGAAATATACATACCTGAATGCGTGCGACAACATGTAGTTGTACCACAAACTCATCGTAATTGCTACAGTTAGCCATAATGATGGCGATATGCTTATATACAGAAAGAAAAAGAACTGATAAAACGCGCACGGCCGGTCGGCTCGCGCGCACTAGCACAGCCGTGGCAGTCAGCTCCTCGAGGCACTCACGATGACGTCGTGAAGCTCCTCAACCAATCATAGGCAGTGACACGGTTTTCGTTGCCGCCCATGACGCGCGTCACGCGTTTTTTCTTAAATAGGGTCATTTGCTCAAGTTTATGCCCATTTTCGACCTGATTTTCGCGTTCATCGTACGAAAAATGATTAAATAGCATGATAAGCTCATTTTTCTAAAAATGCTTCAGTGCCCCTTTAAAGGGACCGTCTACCGTCCTTCATCGCTTTCCTGTCTTTTGGCTCAACAGAAAGCGTACCTTTCGAAGTGTCCCAGCGTGCAGTGGTTTCTCCAGAAACTGAATAGAAATTATTAAAACACAATTTTTTTATCTACGAAGTCGCTCCTTTCCTAGTGTAGGCATGCCAGCAACACTGGGTACCGCGCATGATGCGTCGTCGTCTCCCTGGAAACCCTTTCGGGCGCGGGAGGCATCTCAACGCGAACCGCCTTCAAGGTCGACATTCCAGAGGCGACGACGAGGAGGAGAGGCGAGGGAAAGTCGGCGCGCGGGGGTGCGTATCGGACATGCAGCGCCGCATGCATGACAAGCGCAGTACTACGCGCCTCCGCAGGCAGACGAATTCGAAGGCAGCGCCACATGCGCCACCCCGAAAGCAGCGAAAAAAAGAACAAATTGCTCTTGCACGCTATAACAAGGTGCCTCACAGGGTGAAGTACGCATGTAAGACATACATAACAGTTTTTCAGGAGAGTATGCATAGCTGCGTGGGCTGGTTCTCGTACACTTGGAAAATGACGAACACGCTGTTGGGTGTCGCTAGCGGCGTTTTTTACACCACTTTCAGAGCAAAATTAAAAACATAATTCCTTTTTTGTAGGGTGAAAGCGTGGTCGTTCCCGTAAATGTGACGCACGATCTGCCCAATTTTACCACAATCTTAAAAAATTTTCTGAGCGGTAGACAGTCCCTTTAAGAGGCAAGATACCACATTGACGAATGAAAAGCAAGCATCAAGTTGGTTTTAGTACGTGGTTGCGGTAAATCGACGTAGTTTTCGGCCTCAAGAAAGGCGTGGGACGTGTTCATCGTGTAAATCATTCATTGTAAATTTGCATCAACGAAGGGACAGCTGTTGGCACGAAGAAATGTCCTTAGTAAATTTGTATTTGTACTCAACACGCATACCCATATGGAGCGCGATGCAAGTGATTCCTTCGTTTTACGGAAAGCAAAGCTGTATGCACAGAGCATCATTCAATCGCGACCTTTCTCACGTGATTTAAGGTGTATATACGAAGCACATACGTGTGCGCGTCGTTAAAGCTTGTTACTTTCGGACATGGGGTTCCCCTTACGACGTTGTGGCTTGATCACATCTTAAATTTTCGTCAGTATGACTCTAGGGACACTCCTGTCTGCGGCACAGTTGTCCGTTGCATCTCCTTTCTGTTTCTTATTCTTTCTGCGTATGCCAGACAGGCGTCACACAGCGATTTTAGATCGCGATTGAGCCAGATCGTGCTTCCATTTTTCGGCGAATCCCTCCCGTCCGTATTTTGCACAAAGAGGCCAATAGCGATCGAAATTACAGCGTGACATTCCGGTGTATTACCTTACGCATTCTAAAGCACTAGCACGCTGCAAGACGTAACTTATTGTTGTCTATATAGATGTTTCAGTGAAACTGCCCGTGTTCAGCATCTACACCTTCACCAATAAGCAGTATGACACATCGCGGCTGCTGATAGAAGGAGAATCTGTGTTTGAAGTCGGCCACATAATCGTAGCTTCTTTGGGGTAGAAGTGAAAGCTCACACCCTGCTCCGTCGCATGCGTAGAGCACTGTGGCCCGGAGTAGTAAAGTACCTTGCTGCCAATAACTTCGAGAGCACTTTTCAGCTTTTGTGGTCCATAGGTGTCCGCGAACGTGAAATAAACGCGAAGCAACGATGTTTTTAGATAAGAAGGCTTGCGAATGACAGTTAAAAACGCGTGTCAACCGTTCGCTTCGCCGGAAGCTTGGAGCGAGGTGGGATCGCGTGATCCAATTTCACACGTTAAAACGACCGCAGCGCCAGCATCTCCAGTGGTGGCCCTCGCGCCCAATCGCCGCAGCTGCATAACATACGGAACTCCGTACCTCAACCTGAAGACAGCGGAGAAACAAAATCAGAACCTACTAATACAGAAAGGCACGAAGCTCGCCCTAGGACTGCCGCCTAGCGCTTCCACTGATCGACTGCTTTGCATGGGTGCTTACAATACCTGGTAAGAACTTGTAGAAGCACACCTCATCAACCAGGTAGAGCTATACTCAACTCACACCCACAGGCCGTGCAGTGCTCCGGCTCACAGGATGCATAACCAACGTAGAAGCCGACGACGAGTGTAAGGACAAGGTTCCATCTCAACTCCGTGAATGCCAACAAATTGAGCGGATCCGTCACAACATGCATCCTGTACACCGCCTAGAAAGACAGCTGTCCATAGTAAACGCTATCAGCGTGACGAACTCCAAGGAGACGGCACTAGCACTGGCAACGATTCTCGCAAAACGCACAGACACAGGAGAAGAGGCCGCTGTAGCACTCGCCACATAGGCAAGCGAAAATTCCTTTGTGATCTTCATCGACTCTCAAGCAGCCGCACGCAAGTACAGAAAAAGCAGGATCTCCATCAAAGCCATCAAGCTACTGAAACGACGAGACACATATTTCCTCCCTACACTTATGTCACCTGAGTTCCGGGAGATGAGGGACTCGGAGGGACTCGGAAGGATAGACGTGGTACACACTGCGGCTCGCGAAAGTGTCAACCGGTCCTCCCCACCCGAGATCCTAGACGTGTCCCGCCCTGCCGCACAAACGGAGCAAGCGGAATCCTTATCTTTAACTTTCTAAGCTATAATGCAGCACTAGACTGCCTCGGGCCCAGGCTATACCCTCCCTCACACTCACTATAGATGAAAGCACCAAAATCAGGTAGCTCCAGAGCAACACTTACACGCATTGCATCCTACTCCGCCGAATCCAACCGACGCTATAGAGCTACATCTGTCCATACTGTAACGTGCCAGAGACCTTGGCACACATTGTACTGCAATGTAAGCACACACAAGCAAGCGCCACAGCTTCCCCACCACTAGCATTCGACGAAAACCCAAACCTTCTTGCTCTCCAAGCCAAATCCACGATCTCCAAGCTAAATCTTGATGACCAGCGTCAACTGATTGTCCGGTCCCGACAGGCGGTCCTGGCGAGGGTTCCTAAAAAAAGGGACCCTCCCATTCTCAGAGACAAGTCACTGTCCCAATAAACGTTTATTCCTCCTCCTTTAAAGGCACTGTTTATCGCAAGGAAAACATTGCGGTTGCGGTGAAAATGAAAAGATTGTTCCTTACATTTATGGTGTACAGTGGTCCATTCTCATGTCTAGAACGACAGAGCGTCGTGCTCGGAACTACATTAGCGACATATTGAGTTTGAAACAGGCCACATTTGAGCATGCACAGCACCACTGACGCGCCTGCCTTGCATTCGCGACCCTTGGTTATCACAGGGGATGCAACAACTGCTTCGGCCGTGGGAAGCGCTGTCAACGGTTTAGCGAAAAAAAAAGGGAATGAAGCGAGCCCGATGAAAGCTGTACTGCATTCTCATGTTCCGTTCGCGGTCACATTGTCCCAATACCAGATTTAGGCCAACTTATAAACTCCATGAAGCTTTCTGTGGTTTTTTCGCGTTAGGCTGCTCGGAAGCTGGCACTTAGCCGCTATAGAATTTCGCACTTGCATCTGTGAATAGAGTGCTCCAAGCATTTTATAAGGGTGAGGTAGGCTTGCCGATGCTGCCCGTCGTCGGCCGGAAAGGGCTACTACCGACGAAGGACCGACTGATATTTGTATGTATGGGCAATCCAAACTACATTTAGTCGCTGTAAACAAATCGTTGGTGAATTAGGATTCATAGCAGGTTTACGAAGTTAAATGAGAGCACACGGCAGATAAAGGCAATGCGCCATGAAAAATTCGCAGAGCGATGCGCATTATCCATTATGCGGTGAATTGTCGGCATCGTATGATACTGCGAACCGAGAATAAGTACGCAGTGTAAAACGCGCCGATCCGGGTGAATGCACTCTTTTTTTTTTCGGCGCTATACAGCTGACAGCGCTTCTGCCGGCCAATGCAGTTGACGCGGCCGCGGAGGTAAAGAAGGATGGAAACTGCAAGGCAAGCGCGTCAGTGACGCTGCGCATGGTCTGGTGTGACCCGCTTCAAACAGTAGATGTCGCTCGTGCACTTCCGAGCACGACGTGCCGTCGTTATATTGTTGTTATGTGGGGTTTAACGCCCCAAAACCAGCTCTGATTATGAGAGACGCCGTGCTCCGGAAATTTTGACCACCTGGGGTTCTTTAACGTGCACTGACATCGCACAGCACACGGGCCTCCACATTTCGCCTCCATCGAAATGCAGCCGCCGCTGCCGGGATTCGATCCCGCGACCCTCGGATCAGCAGCCGAGTACCATAGCCACTGTAGACCACCGTGGCGGGGCGATGTGCCGTCGTTATAGACATGAGAGTTGACCGCTGTACAAGCATGCTCGTTTCAGTCAAAGAGCCACAAAATCCTTAACTTGACGGTGAAAGTCGTGAAAAAATGACTGGTGGCGCCATCCTCGGTTATGAGTGTCAGCTCCGAATGTAACGAAAAACCACAAATACTTACGCAGGTTCAGTTATCCTGCTTAAGTTAAAATTATTACTTACGACAGCAATTTACGTACATATGCTAGTGTTCTTTCACACCGGAAAGTGGTGTTGATTTCTAAATTACTACAAAAACCCAGTAAACAGTCTTGCCGGCTTCCCTGCGCATCACATCTGCATTTGCCTGACAATTTATATATCACATTTTCTTCAGTCAGAGATCGTCTAAGCGTGGTCATGTAAGCGTCGCGATTGTATATAGAGCACTCATTGATTTTTTGAACGTAGGCGATTTTGCGCAGTCACACTAAGCCAGTAATACCTGCTTCACACGGGCACATTGGAAGACCTTCTCGTCGATGACCTTCGAAAAGCTCACAACTCGGTCGACCCAAAATAACTTCTGGCGCTGCTACACGGCAGTTTTGAACGGCCGTTGAGTCGCCGAGTGATTTCATAACAACATGGCGGCAACCAAAGCACCCGCTTCTATTCTAATTCGCACTAGTTGCTTGCCATTCGCACCAACGGCAAGAAATAAACTTTAAATTAAGCCTTCTCTTAATCTCATGCCCCAAAAGGGATAACGCATGTGCCACATTTTGTAGTCGTTATTGAGGAAACGTGCTGATTTGGACACTGCTAAGCCTAAGCGCTTAGCGTCAGCCTCAGAAATTGGTTTCATTCGTGGACACCAGATGGCGCGACACGCGGTGCTTCCCACCATCTGCACGGCATTTGTTTTTTATGCCACTGACGGCGTATTCTTCTTAGAACTAATGCAGTAAAGTGAGAACGTTGGCCCCTCGGCACGTTTCCTATATTTTTCAGTGGTGTATGATTCTACTTATTGATACAACACATTAATATGGCCGCGGCTTCCGAAACTAACGCGCGCGGGAGGTGCCGGTGCGCCAAGTCTCGGACTCCGCACCGTTTCCGCTTCCGTCGCTCAACAGCCTTCGAAGCCTCGAAGGAATTTGAGCTGCTACCGCCCGTGTAGCAGCTCAAACTTGACCTTTGAGTCGATGGACTATCGGTTCGAAGGCCTTCGAGATGTCCGTGTGACACCAGTATAAGACACGCTATGCTCACCTTACAAAAGGCTTCGCGTAAACCGTCCGCTGTTCTCTTGCCCCATGCATGGCTCGAGAATTAGACACGTGAAATTCTCAATTTTATGGCTAAAGAACTTTTTTTTCTATTTTCCTTTCTCGTTTCTCGATATGTTTACCGCACGTTTAGAACAGGTAAAAATGAACAGACCGTTTTTCTACACACTTCATACCTAAGGAAACTAGCGTGCATGCCCGATACCGGCCGCCGAGTCAAAAGTGGAGAAAGTCGGCACTTATCTCAAAACCATTCTTTCGTTATTTGTTTTTGTTCGTTTGCCACATCGCTAATTGCTTTGGCGACATTATGTTATGTACTAACATATTAAAACAGCGCGACAGGCAGACTACCACAGAGCCGTGCCTCTCACAGAGCTTTGTCCATGCCAGTATCTGCGTCTGTCATGCTGTTTTAATACACCAGCATCGCCACTTCGGGTAATCAGCATCGCTTTATTGCCTTGCGCCACGCGGTTATCAATGATAACCCCTTTGTTTTGATACGGGTATGAGCGATATTACTTGTGAGACAATTTCTAGCGCTGCGCGTTCTGTTCCTGCCGTTACTACTGAAAAAAAGCTTGAGACATGTGCCTCACCCTTACAAAAATTTCTAGTAGAATTAAATTGAATGTCTACAGACAATTGTTACTAGAACATACCGACAACTAACAGACTGTCTAGCAACAGTCTACATACTTCTCTACCAACTTCCTGTGGACACCCTGCCTGCAATTGGCCACCAACTTTCAACAGACACCTGTTTCTAGGGTGTCTGCTGACTTCATATTAACGTCCTATAATCCTTTTTCTTTTGACTCCCTAGAAATATACTTAAAGACAATTGTTACTAAAACCTACCAACAACCTACAGTGTGTCTAGAAACGGCCCTTACAAAAATTTCTATAAACATTAACTTGGCTGTCTACAGACAATGCTTACTAGAACGTACCGACAAAAAACAGAATGTCTAGCAAAGGTCTGTGCAATTCTTTACTGACTGCTTGTTGGCGTTCTGGAAACAATTGGCCACCAACAGTACATAGACGCGTGTTCATAGGCTGTCTGCTTACTTTCTACCAGTGCCCTATGAACATTTGTCTTTTGACGCCCTAGGAACATACTGCCAAAATGTTTGTAGACTTTCTGTGGATCATCTACAAACATTTGTCTCAGTATACCCTTTTAACAATTGGTTAATATATCTAGTGAGGCATGTTCATGCACACACAGTTCACATTCTCAGAATGGTCTATACCGACATATGTTACCCCGTGACAGCTTCTGTCGATATGTGTGAACGAGTTGTACAACCAAGCGTAAGTAAAATACGATATGAAGGAGTAGCAAAATGAATAGTTTATTATCCTTAATTGGTACACAGCAGTAAGAAAAATAGACAAGCGCATCAGGTAGTAAACATTAAAATAGGCAACGTAAAGCAGCCTCTACTTAGCACAAGGCAGCTAGATAAATAGATGATTAAAATAAGCAGATCTGCTTTAGCCTCACAAACACATTCGCATAGAAGTATTATTTGTTCACGAGTATTTCAACTATAAGAAAGTTCATTATTTGATAAAAGGGAAATAAAAAAAGACAGTGTCATTTAACTTGAAAATTCTTTCCAGTAGTAATTTACTACCAACCGTAGACACGTGGCATTGTATCATAAGCAATATGTGCTGTCAGATAGGCTTCGCACATATAAATCAGCATTCCGAGGTACACGCGTGCACACTGCTAGGCTGAAGGTATATCAACGAAGAGAATTACACGAATAATTATGCAGGAAAACTTACCACGAAGCCTCTTCGATCGACAACAAATAGAAATGTGTGAGCAAAAGAAAATATTCAAGCGCATCACACTAACAGAACATGCAAGAAGACTGAAAATAGTTCATGACTGGTCAGAAGATATAACAAAAGTCCAACGAGACGCGGAAGTAGTTACTACTTGGCCTTGTCTTTGCTGTATGCAGGTTGCAGCGATCTTGGCTTAAAACAGTGGAGGGCTTGTACCGGGTGTCCGTTTTCTTGCCTAAAGCACATCCTAATAGCTTCGCCCTTCGGCAACACCACACAGTTTTGGGCCACTCATATCCAGGCACTCGCACATGTCGAAGAGTATATCCAGGAGCTCACACATGTCGAAAAACTCGACGGCTTGGGCTGGCATCCCCAACACGCGGCATGTCCAAGCAAAACTGCCAGACCGGTGACACAGCACGTGCACGCCGTTCTCCCTCTCTCAACACCCCTTTCCTCGCTGTGCGCCAACAGAGGACGGAGAGTTTTGGCACAATGGATATTCGAGGAACCGCGTCGGGGGGAGGGGAGTGGAGGGGACTGCCGGACTTGCTCCTCCTTGCGAACTAGTAGTACTGGTTCAGGAATTTTGTTCACGCAGCATGTGCCAGCGTGGCGTGCCTTTCGGCATGATTTGGAAGGTCGTTTTGAAGGACCTTGGTTTTACCATTGCTGAGTAAAACTGACATCCGTGAAGTCTTCGATGCGCGTTTTTTTTTCTTTTGCTTCACATGCAGTATTACTGCTACTGCTGCTATCACTATAATTCCGCCTGGTCAAACTTTGAGAAGGCAGAATTATTTGACATCTTCGAAACAAGTGCGCTTGCCACGCTTGACGGCTACGCGCATGTGTTCATACTTACGCGCACACACAAGGAAAGCAGCTAGCCGTGTATTTTATCAGCGTGCGAGCCGCAAAGCAAATGCTCCGGAAAAAATGAGCCTGCACAAAGCTTTAAACATAATATCCACAAGGGCTTTTATGTGGCAGATGGTTATGAAAAGGGAATCTGCGGGCATTAGAGAAATATGAAAGCCGCGCAATTAACTCATTATGAGATTGTGCCAGCTTATGTGCGATAGCAATTCACTGCTCCGTGCTGGTAGCAAGGTGAGCTGTTGTTGCTGTTTCACGTTGTTTTTCTTTTTTTTTTGGCAGCGAGCAAAGCGAAATCTGTCATGGTTAAGCAAAATAATGTTAGTGTTGAAACGAGATGACACCAGAGCAGGCATCTGCTTCGTTTCTTTTTTTTTACCTGAAACTCAAAAAACCGAACGTTTCGGGGTCAGCTCAGACCGTTTTTGTGTGAGTGCTGGTCTTCGAATCTGTGCAAGGCGGCTGTATCAAAGAAGTGTGTCATCTGTTAGTTCGAACTGCAGAAAAAAGAGAGTATACATGAAGGTGAAAGTCTGGAAAGACGTTAGAAGTGCCCACTAGAACAGTGCTTGCGGGCTGTCTCAATTATACTAGTTATCTTGACAAATGGAAAATTGATTACCATCTCTCCTGTTATTTTTAAGTGCAAAAGCAGCTGACACTACGCGTGGCGAACAAGTTAGCACTGGTACACTTGTAGGCGACATATACTTTGTGTTCAGGCAAGTGCAGCTGCAATCATCATGTCCTGCGGTAAATATCAAAGAATCGATCAGTGTACAGGTTAAACGTTCTACGACTTCTCACTTTTACATAAAGAAAGTTCTTTATGCGAAATTCCGGAGGAACTAATTTGATGGTGTGCTTAAATTATTTATACAATAATAAGACTGAAGCAATTCGACGGTGCATTTAAAATAGTATTTATGTAGAAGTAAGAACGAAGCCATTTGACGATGTATTTAAGACGTTCTTTATACAGAATTAAGAGGGAAGTATTTATATGTGCTGACTAAAAAATTCTTTATACGAAAGTAAGTAGGAAGCCTTTAGACAGTGTAGTTAGAATATTCTTTTTACAAAAGTAAGTAGGGAGCCTTTCGACAGTGTAGTTAGAATATTCTTTATACAGAAGTAAGAGAGAAGTCCTTAGACGTTCTAGCTAAAAAATTCTTTATACAGAAGTAAGTAATCGGTCTTTAGACGTTCTACGAACAAGTGTTACTACAGTGTAAATGTATGTAGACTGTCAGTACAGTCAATAGAAAGTTCATAGGTGGTCTACTCAATGTCAACAGGATTTTTTGTAAGGGCAACCATGCATTATAAAGTTTGTTAGTATACATTAGGAGAATTGCAATGAGGAGAATTGTTGTCAGCGTTCACCCGCTCTATTGTCATGGCGCCGAACCGAACAAATGCCCCGCCGTAACACAGTGTGCGCGCGTAACACAGGTTCCGATGTTCATCTAGGAGAAGAGCTGCAGGATCCTGGGCTTGAGGATGCATCTGTGGAGGTGGAGACCACGGATGCGGGTAAGGGGAGCGGCAAGAAAAGGATCAATGATACTATATATATATATATATATATATATATATATATATATATATATATATATATATATATATGTGTGTGTGTGTGTGTGTGTGTGTGTGTGTGTGTGTGTTATTCTCAGTGGCGAAGTTGTATAGGCACAGACACAATGTTGCCACATCACTTCTTAAAGCAAAGAATAAAAATATCTCTCAAGCCTTAACGCGCACAAATATCTGGTGTTTTTTCCACTTAAGAACGGAACTATCTGAAAAAGTACCGTCGGAAGTGACGGGCAAATGAAACGTCCGAGCTGGTTATATCTTCCACTGACAGCCTATTCGAAATGTAGGGGCTACAAAAACTTGCGGCTGCGTACTTCGCGATAATTGGCCTCTTTCTTGCAACCCGATGAATAATCAAGAGATAACGCTGCCTGCTCATTATATTGAACGTCGAGCCAGTTCTCCACGTAGGAAGAGTTACCCCCTAGATTTTCCGCTTTTTTCTCAAGCAGCGACAACACCCTCCTCTCCCGGCCCCCTCTCACAAGCGGCTTCTATCAGCAGCCATGTTCTCCCTAAACACATGGAGCGGTGTATGCGCGCGCACATAGCGTCCGGCCGTCAACGTACGCGTTTACCGCAAACATGATAGCAAACGCGCCCAATATGAGAAAACATGCCAACGCGGGTTGCACCATCCGGATGTACCTTAAAGAACCCATGTTGGCTTCTGCCAAGCTGTCCTTCCAGAAAACAGATTCGTAAGTACGAATATGAGCGATGTTTCTCTGAGAAATTTTTGGCGATCCGTTCTCTCAGTCCCGCGTTAAAGAGAGCTGTGTGAAAACTGAAGAGAGTTTGACACACTCTGATTTCTACGCGGGATATACCATTCTTTTGTTTACCTTGGTAAACAAAAGATGTCAAAGAAGTGAATTGTTTGTCAGCGTTCGCGTGCTTTGTTTTTATTGGCGTTGATACAAATGAATGCTCGGGCCTAACATACGGTTCTTTTGTGGCACGCAGATACTGGTGCTCTTCGGAATAACAATGTCGCGACCACTCGCAAAAGTTCCATTGGACCGAAGGTCGGAGGGAAAGTGCTGGATGTGAAAAGCACGAAAGGTATACATCAATTTTTCAATTTGTTCCACTTTGAGTAGGGTAGCTCCTAGGGGACGAGGCGTTTCTGAACTTTCAAAAATGTTCCGGCAATGAAGGTTTCACCAAAAAGAATGCACTATTCAAAAAACACTGCACACCGCTAAGAAAACTTTTTCAGTTATGGTGAAAACGAGAAGATCTGTCTTTACATTCGAGGTGTACGAGCACACCAGTTTCCGTCAAACAGGAATAAGATTTTAACTTTCCCCGGGAAGGTCAGGAAAAAGATGACCAGTGGCACCATCCTCCGTGATGAGCGTCAGCCTTCCGGTATAATGAAAAACCAAAAATAACCAGGAAGTTTAATTATTCTGCTTAAGAGCAAAAATACTATTACTTACCACTGTATATTATACACACATCTGATAGCGTCCATTCACGAGGGAAACTCTCATTTTTTAATTAATATTGCGAAAATATAGTAACCAGTGTTGCCGGTGACCCTACAGATACAGAATGGCAGAAGCCGTTTTAAGAATTTCTGCCGACTTCCCAGGGAAGTCACTGCAAGCTGGTACAGCTCGAACAATGCACTTTGTATTGCGATAAAGCACAGTAAATCAATGAAGGTCGGCAGGCAGACGCTTTAAGGCGGAAGCTTTAAAGGGACCGTCTACCGTAGTTCATCTATTTACTGTTTTTATGGCAGTAGAACGCGCAATGTTTGAACTGGACAATCTTGCAGTGGTCTCGCTGGGAAGTCAGTAGAAATTCTTAAAACGGATTTTTTCTATCTTAGTGGTCGCCAATTCTGTACGTAAAAGGACGCCGGCAAAGCTGGTTACTGGGTTTCCTGGACGCTAGTTAGTTGAGGGTGTCAATTTCTGAAAGCTTTGGCACGCAAAAATTATGTCAATGCATTTACTCTTGCTTTGTTATTCTGCTATCGTAGAATATCCAAACTTTGACTACCTCAAAAAATAGTGACAGCAGATCATGCCCGTTCTGTCTATAGCGGTGCGAAACAGTTTCTCACATGATATTGTTTCTTGACCAGTGGGAATTTTCTTAAACCTTGCACTTTCTCAAAATTAGTGGAATCACAACCCTTCCATTATAACCGCTAAAGAGTGAATTGAGCCGTCTGTAGAGTAGTCTCCTATCGTCGACATAATCGCTGTTCTTTTTTCATATCAAGAATTACATTCCACCAAATAAAGGGCATAGAGCACCCTGTGTTTCATTATACGCACTTCCACCGCCATTTTTGTAGTGCTCACGTCATTGTCTAGTTTCTCCTTTCCACAATACGGTGAGACTATAAACTAGACACAACTCTCCATGAATTGGTGCAGCTCGTGGCTTTGTGCGAGAAAAAAATTCTCGAATACCCCACCACACGCTTCGCAAGTGGCGTGAGTGCGGATTATGGCCGACATTTTTGTCTGCGTTTCGATTTCAGCAAATTACTAGACCGACATGATGACGTCAATGGCTTTATGAAGATTCATTAGATAGGGTTGATTATGTTGAAGTTTTGTTTAGTATATATATATATATATATATATATATATATATATATATATATATATATATATAATCAAGCTACTGGTCGGCCCTAACGTCAGCGTTCAATAAACGCCTTTACAATTGGTGAAGTATATCTATATATTCAAGCTACTGGTCGGCCCTAAGGCCAGCGTTCAATAAACGTCTTTACAATTGGTGAAGAGTGCTGGGTCCCCTCAAAACAACTTCGGCCTCTTTCTATGCCCCTGGAACTTCGCTCCTGCACAGTTCCGTCTGCCATGCCTGGCTTGCCAGCCATTTCTGACCACTCCGCGTTGCTCGCGGAAGTCAAGACATACATGCGCGAGGAAGTTGCACGCCATTTCTCTCTGCTGGCCTTTGCTCAACCGCAGCATCTTCAACAGCCGTCAACCACACTTCTGCCTCCCCTCGGCGACAGATTGAGCAGGAAATCGCAGGGGTCATGCCCGAATTCCACCAGTACCCTTCGGCGCCTTCACCACTGAGTTATGCTACAGTTGTAGCCACGCCGCCCCAACCGATTCTGGCGACTGCCCCATTTAGTTACGCCGAAGTCGTCGCCAGACTTCAGTCTTTCGAAACGGGTGTGCCGCCTACATACGCCAACGTCCATGATGCAGTCGTATCAGCAGCCGCCCCGTCTACTGCGTCCTGCGACATGGCTGGGACCGGCCTCAGCGAACCGGTGGCGCACTGCCGACAACCGTCCCATCTGCTTTCCGTGCAGTTACGCCGGATACGTCGCACGTCATTTCCACCGTGTGCAGCCTTCTCGAGTCGCCTCCCCTGTCACCAGCCGGTCCAACCGCCCGTGTTACGACCCACCTCCGCCTATGTCACCTCCTTTGCGAGCTGCTCCGTCTACACGCCGTCTACCGTCTCCACAACGCCGCTCCCTGTCATCCATGCGGCCACGTTCTGCCGCACGAGACCAGGAAAACTAGTCGTCGCAGTCGACGAGGCAAGGGCTGCGACGCTATCAAACTGTGAAAACCCTCAGCGAAGTCCATCGAACGTAATGGACGTGTTTGTCGACGGTGTTGGCGCATCTGCCTTTGTAGGCACTGAAGCCGCCGTATCAGTTATGAAAGCAAAACTTTGCCATTTTCTAGAAAAAATGAAGACGCCACTTCCTGGGCTCTCCCTCCGTACACCTGACACCCAAAGTGTCCATCCTACAGTGGTATGCACAGGCCGCGTTGTCATTCAGGCAGCTATGTACGCCATCGAATTCATCATAATTCCTGCATGCTCTCACGATGTCATCCTCGGATGGGATTTTCTTTCGCACCACGACGCCGTCATTCATTGCGAACCTGCCGAACTAGAACTCTCGCCGTTCTCAGATTTTGCGCCTACAAGCGAACCATCGGCTTCGTACAATACTGGTCCGAGACGATACCCGAGTGCCTCCAAACTCGACAATGGCTGCGTCAGTCTACTGCACCGTTCTCGCCTACACCGTTGCACTCCTTTCGCCATCTGAGCGCGTTTGCACTAGGAAAGGCTTGCTGGTGCTTTCTGCGACCGTGCAACTCACTCAAGGCAACGTCGCTATTTTCGTGACCAACCCTTCCCAGTACATAGCTGTATTGATACGTGGGGAATGTCTCGGCAGAATGGAACCCCTCGAAGACGCACAAGTTCTCGGCGCACCCGATGACACGCACTGTCTCCGTTCCAGTGCCTTCAGTGCTGTTTCGACGTCCGATTCGTCATTCGCTGATGTATGTGGGTCCTCCATTGATGACAATCTTACTCCGGTCCGACGTTCCCAGCTTCTGGGCCTGCTAGAAGAATTTCGCTCTTCTTTCGATGTCCCGCAAACTTCTCTCGGCCGCACTTCCACTGGTACGCACTGCATCGACACTGCAGCAACGTCCATATCACCTATCTCCCACAGAACGTCGAGTAACTAACGAACAAGTCGACGACGTGCTTCGACGCGGCGTTACTCGACCTTCAAACAGCCCCTGGGCGTCTCCTGTCGTTCTTGTTGCGAAGAAGGACAGTTCTGTACGACTCTGGGTGGACTACCGACGGCTCAACAAGATCACTCGTAAGGACGTCTATCCACTACCGCCAATTGACGACGCGATTGACAGCCTGCAAGGAGCAAAATTCTTTTCATCCCTTGATTTGCGGTCAGGGTACTGGCAAGTGCCTATGTCCGAAGACAGCCTTTGTCACGCACGACGGCTTGTACGAATTCGACGTCATGCCGTTTGGAAAATGCAGTGCGCCCGCTACCTTTGAACGCACGATGGATACCGTTCTGGACAACTTCAAATGGCGCACGTGCTTGTGCTAGCTCGACGATGTCGTCGTTTTCGCTCCGGACTTCACGCATCTACAACGCTTGCGACATGTTTCGACGCGTTTAAGGGACGCCAACCTACAACTTCATTTAAAGAAATGCCGACTTGCGTCATAGCAGCTAACATACTGGGCTACGTCGTCTCAAAGGACGGAATTCTACCCGATCCAGGCAAGCTTCAGGCCGTGGCTGAGTTCCACAAAACGACGTGCGTCAAAGAACTGCGCAGCTTCGTAAGACTGTGCTCCTACTTTCGACGCTTCATTCGGAACTTCGCCCCCATCATATCGCCGCTAACGAAGCTCCTCAGAAGTAATGGGCCCCTCGATTCGTGGTCGTCAGAGTGCGACGACGCGTTCGCAAAGCTTCGTCGCTTGTTGACATTTTTCTTTACGACTTTTATACATATATATACATACTTATTCATATACGGTTCATGACGGGGACGGCAAAAACCAGCCGAGAATGTCCATATAATTGCTATCGGAATAAAATTATCTTTAAAGTTGAGTCCCACAACTGCCCTTTTATGGCACCGTGGTTCGCCTTCTCCTTATGACATTATGGCGGGAAATACAAACCAGCTTACATTGCAGCCGAAAAAAAAAAAAGGTAGCGTGCCCACCACTTGTGGTTTTACTATCTTTTCGCTCCTACTTCAACTTCCGTTTCCCATATAAAAAGCGATATACAACATAGCGAGACCTTTAGTCATACGCTTGGCTTACAAACCACCGTGTCCCCGTAATAAACAGCGGTACTTTTTGCGTGCTGCGGCGACAATAAAAGATAATAAACATAAAAGCGCATGTTCGTCAGAAGCATAAGAACTTTCAAAGCAGTAACATTCATCAACGCCATTCGCGTTTTGATTGATAAAAAGTTTTTCGAACTGGATTCTCGCCATTGCCTCCATCCCCATTTCTTTTTTTTCCGCTGTGTCGTTTGGCTTCTCCTAGGAGAATGTTGGCAGGGAATGCAAACCCGTGTGATACGCATTATCGTTTGTATGACGCAGAACCAAAGTTATGACAACCAAGGATTCGTAAAGCTTTAAATCATAAAGGTACACTCATTTAAGTCGATAGTGAACACTTCCGTGCTACTGCAAGTGTTAATATATTATTATGCGACCTCCTACGGGGGTAGTGGCACAATGGGCCTGAAATCAATTTCACGGCTTCGTGCGCGTCACTAGGAGCCCCACTTCAATGTAACATGGTCAGTTATTACGCAAAAAAGCAAGGGTACATGAATACGCAAGACACAAGGACAAGAGAAGAGGACACACACAGGACTGACTTGCAACAACCTTTATTTGGCGAAACGCGGCCCATGCTTTGGACCTTAAGCTGTGCATTTCGAGCACTCATTTATGTTGGCAATACGCACCAAGATGTGGGAAACCGCTTCTGCCTTTTCATTCGGAACATTCGAAACCCGTGAAAAGGGGAATTATTAACGTGTGCCTCATCAACGCCCTTAGGAGGTCGTGCCCGCACTCGGTAGAGAAGATTTTCCAAGCGCAGGTCGAGCGCCTCTTAAGCGCCGGTTACCCAAACGCCCTGTTAGCTGCTGTAGCTGAAAAGCTCAGCAGCTTGCGCACCCTGCCTGAAGCAGTTCAGGCACGGTGCGCAAGACCAACCGCAGGATGCGGCGTTCCCTCGGAACCGTGTTGCAGTGCGCCCTTATTTGCACAACGTGTCTCACAGGCTGAAGAAATACATGATCCCCTACGTTGCGGGAAAAAATACGTAGGGCAAACTGGACGCTGCTTAAACGAAAGGTTAATGGAGCACGATAATAATGTGCGTGGCACGGTTCAGGGCCACCTTGGGATCCATTGCCGTGACTGCGGATGTGTGCCTCTCTTTAGGCGTTGCACGGTGCTGAGCAAGCACCGATCGCAGCTAACACGCGAAATTATCGAAGCGTACCACATAACAAAATTAGGCAGCTCGCATATGAGTTCCCCTTCAGTAGCGCTATCACTGAAAGAAATGTCATATTTGAGCGGTTATCATTTATAAGTTGCTTTTGCTTGCACTGTACCAGCATATAATAAAATGAAATATCATCCCTTTGTTACCAACACGTGTTTACTATCAACCCTCGTACGCATGTCGCCTCCCTACTTATACATGGGCCGCTTTTCCCCAAATAAAGGTTGTTGAAAGTCAGCGCTGTGTGTGCCCTCTTCTCTTGTCCTTGTGTCTTGCGCGCTGTAGTCAATTCAGTCATGTCTTACCAACAATCCCAAATCTTCACACTGCGTAGATGAATAGCCGGCGTCCAAAGTAAAAGAAAAACAGACAGCTGAAGGAAACGACGGTTGGCCGCGGTGAGGCTGCAATCAAACTGTTCTTTTTTTGTTCTACTGGTATCAGGGGTGTACTGTGATCGACAAGGTGCAAGACATCGCAATGTAGAAACAATGCATGCTACCACATTGAAATATTCTATTCGAGCTTGATGAGTCAGCATGCAACTGCCAAAATCCTTATGTGAAGAAAAGCTTAGCGGTTTCAGTCTGTGAGGGCCGCGAGCGACGCACAGGTAGCATGAATCCGGGGCGTGTCGTCACGTAATGCGCTTTCCATCAAGCAAAGATTTGTTTTGCGTGGAATGGATCCAATATTAACGGCTGCGCTGATGCCCACTTCCTCGTTTCCTGCTCAGCGAACTGATTGTGACAGCAGCACGAAAAAAGTGCCGCTGTTTATTATGGGGGCATCGCGGCTCCTGTGCCAACAGTGTGGTTAAATGTCTTTGTTATCGCTTCTTAGATAAGACAAGAATTTTAAAGTAGGAACGAAAAGGTTCGAAGACTAGAAACTGCGGACACGCTCCTCTTATTTTACGCGGCGAGGTAAATTGATTTGTGTTCCATGCCAACATACTACTAGGAAAAGTTAACCGCGGAGCAAAAAGTTCGAAAATATTTTCATCAATGAAAACACGAATGGCGTTGATGAATGTTACTGCTTTGAAAGTTCTTATGCTTCTGACGTACATACGCTTTTCTCTTTATTATTTTTGATTGTCGCAGCAGCACGCAAAAAGTACCGCTGTTTATCATGGGGACACGTTGGTTTCTAAGTCAAGCGTATGACTAAAGGTCTCCCTGTGTTGTATATCGCTTTTTATATGGGAAACGGAAGTTGAAGTAGAGATGAAAAGATAGAAAAACTACAAGTGGCGGGCGCGCTACCTTTTATTTTCCGCGGCAATGTGAGCTAGTTTGAATTTCCCGCCATGATGTCATAAGGAGAAGGCGAACCACGGAGCAATAAAAGGGCAGTTGTGGGACTCAACTTGAAAATTTATTTTCTCAAAGAATACAAAAATTACCTCGACGAAACTTACTCTTTCGAAATTGCTTACGTTTCTCAACTACATGCCTTGTTCGGCTTATTTTTTCTTGGACTACTTTAAGGTGCAATTGGCGCCTAAATATAGGAAAAAACTGCGCTTTTGTCAAGTTGAGACGTTTATTTCAGAGCCTGTGCACAGCACACAGTGAAACATTAACTTTCAGACTGTTGTACCTTTTATGGAAAGTTTTATAAAGGTATTTTCAAGTTTCTTTGAAAAACTGTTTTTAAGGAAAAAATTCACAGAAACGTTGCAATTTTAGCATTTTCACCTCTGTCCTAAGCAGTGAAGACCATAAACACAATTTGTGAAGCATTTTTATAATTGAGGATTAGTGCTCTGAAAACTCAAAAATACATATTTGAAAACGATTGGCCCATTAGTAGATTTCAGGGAATTTTTTTTTTCTCGGACCTTGTTTTCCGCCGTATTGCAAAATTCAAACGACCCTCACGGGATTAAAAATCTTTCCTGCTCTACGTATTTCGCGAAAATGCTGTGGAAGCAAGGCTGATTTGTCTGTGTTTTTTTTTGCACTTTTTGAAAGAATTTCATTTTTGTCGAGCGCCACAGCTGGGACAGTTAGCTGGAATGACACACACATCCTATATATATATATATATATATATATATATATATATATATATATATATATATATATATATATATATATATATATATATATAGAATCAAAGGGTCACGTTGAAAAAACATAACATTTATTACGACGTTTCGGCCGCGAGACCGGCCTTTCTCAAGCTTCTACTACAAATGGTACGCACAGAGTCTACATGACAGTAACAGGGAAAAGAAAGGGAGGGAGCATGGCTGAAGTTGAAAGGGGGAAAAAGACGAAAGGAAGAAAAGGGGATGGGGCGGTGTATGGAAGAGTGGTGGCGGCCTTGAAAGCCCAAAGTTAAAATTAAAACCAGGTGTTTGACGTACACCGAAGTAGAAGTTAAATGAGGGAAGGTGGAGAAGGAGCGGTTTCGGCGCCGCCGCTTTGAGTCACGGGAGCCGTGCTTTATCTCCACAATAGGCGGTACCGCACCATCATCAAAAAATAATGCAGTAGTTAATCTGTCCAACGTGGAACTTTCTGAAGAGGAGTACAGCGTTTTGTCACGGGGTTTAAACTTCTGCCCGGCAAATGGAAACATCAATGAACTACAGCTATACAAAGATTTAGACAACTTCTCTAGGCAATTAAGACTGCGCGAATACTACCACAACCGGCAACCTCACGAATCAGACACAGGACCTATACTACCATCTATTAGGCATTGGACCCCCCCTCCTCAACGCGACAAGTACCTAGACATCTACATTAAGGCAATCACAGACGACATTATACGCGAGTTTAGTAAGGAAAAACCATTCCGCAAAAATCTTTCGAAACGAGAAGAACGTGCACTTAAAAACCTTGGCTCTCGTACTGATATAGTAATTAAGCCCGCCGACAAAGGGGGCGCAATTGTTGTCCTCAATGCCGCGGATTATTTGGATGAAGCCCAGCGCCAGCTTAACGACACCAAATTCTATAAGATGTGCCCTGCCGACCCTACAGAGGAATTTAAACATCAAGTACACGCAACGCTCAGTAATCTGGTGAAGGAAAATCTGATAGGTGAAAGAACCGCGAAGGCACTCATTCCATTAAACCCTATTCCAGGGCGTTTTTACCTCCTCCCCAAAATACATAAAAAAGAACCCGGGTCGACCTATCGTTTCTGCAATTGGGACCATCACGGAAAATATTTCTAGCTACGTAGATGGGCTGATCAAGGAAATTCCGCCCACATTTCCTTCGTACATCAAAGACACTAGCCACTTTTTGTCCGAAGTGCTAGAGCTCTCCGTACCAGATGGCAGCCTTCTCGTCACCATGGACGTGAATTCTCTGTACACAAACATCCCACACGCGGACGGCATCAGGGCAGTTGTGCACGCTTATACACATTCTTCACTGGACAAGAAAGTAGACACGGAAACATTGGAAACTCTTTTAAAACTGGTTTTGGAACTCAATAACTTTGAATTCGATGGCAAACACTTTGTCCACGTTAGTGGGACATCAATGGGTACGAAAATCGGCCCCAACTATGCAAACATCTTCATGGGCGTACTAGAATCCGAATTTCTTGAGAGCTGCGAACTAAAGCCCCTCCTCTACAAAAGGTTCATCGATGATGTGTTCCTAATTTGGCCTCACGAGGAAGCTGAACTGTTGAAATTCATATCAAATTATAACAACGTCCATAAAAGTATCTCATTTTCCTCTACATATTCGGCTTCAGAAGTAAATTTCCTAGACACGACAATTACCTTTACTAACAACAAGCTTTTAACAACTGTCTACAAGAAACCGACCGATAGGCACCACTACTTGCACTTCCACAGCAGCCACGCAAAACACTGCAAGACCTCCATTCCATATAGTCAGGCCCTGCGCTTTAAAAGAATATGCTCTAAAGAAGAGGATTTCGCATCCAACTGCGAGCAACTCCGAGTGGACCTGAAGCGCCAAAGCTATCCTTCGTCGGTCGTTGAGGATGCCATAAGAAAAGCCGGGCAACAAGAGCGCGGTGACCTCATTCGAAGAACCACTCATGTCAAACAAAACGCACATGTCAATCTCATACTAACTTATTCATCTCCTGCACTTAACATTAACTCCATTTTGCGGAGACATCACAACATCCTATTACAGAGCGAGAAAATGCGGCAACTCGTTCCAGAACCGCCTCGTGTAGCCTACAGGCGTGCAGCAAATATACGGGACAGAGTAACATCATCCACAACGACACGCGAAAATAACAAATGTTGCGCACCCTGTCACAAACCGAGGTGCATGGTCTGCCGTGTGATTAACACAACTGACGTGGCGCAAAGCAGCGCATCTTCCTTTCGCTATAAAATTCAGGGTGAACTCAATTGTGACACACGCAACGTCGTCTACCTTTTAGAATGCACAGTCTGTCGCGTACAATACATTGGACAAACGGAAACTTCCTTCAGAGTTCGTTTTAATAACCATAGGGCCCACGTAAAATCACTGCCGCAACTTCCAATTTCACAACACGCAAATATCATTGGACACCAATTCGACAAATTCAGAGTCACAATCCTGCGATCCGGCTTCCAGACCCATTACGACAGGGAGGCGTGTGAATCATACCTAATACACAAGTTCAACACTGTCTGGCGGGCTTAACGAGACCGTCGGCAAATTAACATTCCTTAAAAAGTAATATATATATATATATATATATATATATATATATATATATATATATATATATGTATATGTATGCTTTGAGTGTATGTATGTAGGTGTGTTTAGATACGTCTGTGTATTAGTGCATGTTTCCATACATATACGTATGTATAATTGCTGTGTAAGACACTCGCAATGGTATTCTGTTTCTCCTGTTACTGTATATTTCTATTGCGCGCTTTTATCCGTATTGGCTGTTCAGCTGAGCCCGTTTTGTTTGTATTTGTGACTGTGCACCTTACTGTCATCGTATTGCAAATGTTTCTGTGCTCCACCTCACACAGGCGTCCACGCGCCCACCGCCCCCTCCCCTTCCTTTTATTTCTTTCGTTCTTTTTCTACTCCTTTTTCTCCTTCTTTCTTTTATCTCACCCCGTATCTCCTTTATCTTCTAACTTCCCAAGGCAGTTTTCCTGTTGTTACAGGCCGCCACAGCTCTCAGTTTTTCTACATCTGGCTTTCTTTAGCCCTCCATGTGCCGCGCTTCTTGGAGCTGCGTGTTGTGCCCTGAGGAGAGGGCTGAGCTGATGGCTACATGCACGGCTCCCGTGACTCAAAGCGGCGGCGCCGAAACCGCTCCTTCTCCACCTTCCCTCATTTAACTTCTACTTCGGTATACGTCAAACACCTGGTTTTAATTTTATCTTTGGGCTTTCAAGGCCGCCACCACTCTTCCATACACCGCCCGCTCCCCTTTTCTTCCTTTCGTCTTTTTCCCCCTTTCAACTTCAGCCATGCTCCCTCCCTTTCTTTTCCCTGTTACTGTCATGTAGACTCTGTGCGTACCATTTGTAGCAGAAGCTTGAGAAAGGCCGGTCTCGCGGCCGAAACGTCGTAATAAATGTTATGTTTTTTCAACGTGACCCTTTGATTCTATAATTGACCTGCTGCCAAGGATTTATCTTTGAAGTATATATATATATATATATATATATATATATATATATATATATATATATATATATATATAGCCTCTTGTATGTTCTGACTAATAGCAATTATGACGAGGTGCAGGAAGATAGACTTGCACTGCTCCTGAGCGCTAGTTGAACGAGCAGTGTAAATAGTTCGAACCCGATACGCAAGAATCATGGGCGACTTTAAAGCAAACGTAAAAATAAAAGCGGGCGAAATACAAGCAATCGGTAATTACGGTATCGACCGCAGGAACAGCAGATGAGGAGTGCTGTGGCATTTGCAGAAAGAAAGCGACTCCGAATAATGAAAGTGTCCTTAAGGAAGCATAGATACAGGAAATACAAAGAAAGAGCCCTGCCTAATGAGGGAAAAAAACCAGAACGAGATCGAGTTCACAATGTATGGGCAACCAGGCATAGTACAAGACAAAGAAGGATAGGGTGTAAGATAAAAATTCATCATTTGGGAGTTTTTTTATAGATTCTACCCAACCTGAAACAAACAAGAACAAGATGAATTACTAAAAGCATGCAAGTATAGACCTAGTAAAAGCAAAAAAATCAGGACTGAGATCTTCCACTGAAGAACAAATTTTATTGTCTAGAGCGAAAAGTTTACCGAATAGAAGGAACGAATGAAACCGCAAGCACAGTGATTTCCAAACGAGCGATGGAATTTTCCGGCAAAGCAACAATCCCGAAAGTAGGCCGGCTGTAGCAAACCACTAAATATTTCGTAAGGAAATGACAACAGATGAGCGTGACTACCGAAAGCTTGAAAAGGAGCTTGCAGAGCTTTGAAATTTGATCATAAAAGCTAGGCAGAGAGATATAAGGAATTTCAACACAAAAGGACTAGAGACAGGTAGAAGATTTCTGCTGCGCACTACGTAGTTCAGAAGTAGGCTACTCAACCAAGTACACAATCAAGTGGACGACAACACTGAATTTCTAGGTGTAACTACCGGCAAGGAAGCGACACAAGGCAGGTCCCGCGAAAAAAATTCACAGCATATCCACGGAGTGAATGATGATGAGTGGGCGAAGCTCCGGATGTTCATCGTAGATCGTGCCGAGTTCCGGATTAATGTAGTTAACGCGCACGCTACGAATCCTTATGGTTCAACTAGGCACAAGTGAAATCTCCCACCGGCACTTCATTGCAAGTTAAGATCCAGTGCCTATATATATATATATATATATATATATATATATATATATATATATATATATATATATATATATATGGCCGGTGAACGGTTCTCCAGCGCGAGCAGTCGGTATTTTTCAATCAAGAAACTCGCTAGAAGACGCTGCCGGCGTCAAGCTTGTTCTCGCAGGTGGGGGCGCGTTCTCCTTCTTTGCGACATGGTTGTTGTTGTTGTTGTGTGGGGTTTAACGTCCCAAAACCAGCTCTGATTATGAGTGACGCCGTAGTGGAGGGCTCCCGAAATTTTGACCACCTGGGGTTCTTTAACGTGCACTGAGATCGCACAGCACACGGGCCTCAACATTTCGCCTCCATCGAAATGCAGCCGCCGCAGCCGGGATTCGATCCCGCGATCCTCGGTTCAGCAGCCGAGTACCATAGCCACTAGACCACCGTGGCGGGGCTTCTTTGCGAGATGGTAGCGCGTTCATCGAAGAGCGTTTCCATAGTCAGCGCGCGCCTTTCGCTCTGTCTCTCTCTTTCACAAGACAGCAGATGGAAGAGTGAGAGAGCTCGCGCGCCGGGAGGCACACGCCGAAGGCGCGCCTCCCACACGCAGCATCATTCATTTCTTTGAAGGTAACGCGCTACTAGGAACAACGGACGGACAGACCCAAACCTTAAGGAGCTTCGCCCCTAAAAATTGGCCACGTGCAGATCCCACGTGCAGTGGGACTCAAGGAAATGCGAAGCACGAATCAGGAACGTAAAATGTATTTCCATTGTTGTCTCGCTATACCGAGTTTGGTACATATGAAGATAACGAAACGGCCGCAAGAACATCAAGAATGTGGCATGTAAACCATTCCGCTCCTACACGCATGTCATGATTCTAACGTTATGACCTGTCATTTACGTTCGTCATGCAGTCGTGTTGTGCCATAGCTATTTCGGTATACATCAAATTAACGAAACGAGTGGCATGTAGATCATGCCACTCATGACATGCATGTCACGATGTTCATATTATGACCTGTCATTTATGATCGTCATGCAGTCATGTTGTGCCAAACCAATTTTCGTATACATCCCATTAACGAAACGGCAGTATAGCGCCAGGTCCGTGGCTTGTAACTCATGCCGCTCATGGCATGCATGTCATGATTTTCAAGTTATGACCTCTCATTTATGATATTCATGCAGTGCCCCGCCACGGTGGTCTAGTGGCTAAGGTACTCGGCTGCTGATCCGAGGGTCGCGGGATCGAATCCCGGCCGCGGCGGCTGCATTTCGATGGAGGCGAAATGTTGAGGCCCGTGTGCTGTGCGATGTCAGTGCACGTTAAAGAACCCCAGGTGGTCGAAATTTTCGGAGCCCTCCACTACGGCGTCTCTCATAATCAGAACTGGTTTTGGGACGTAAAACACCACAAAACAACAAAACAACATATTCATGCAGTCGTGTATTGCCATAGCATTTTTCGTATATATCCCATTAAGTAAACGGCCGCAAGAGCACCAAGACTGTGACATGTAAACCATGCTTCTCATGACACGCATGTCATGATTGTAATGTTATGACCTGTCATTTACGTTCGTAATGCAGTCATGTTGTGGCATGCCAATTTTCGTACACATTCTGTTAACAAAACACATGGCATGTAAATCATGTCGCTCATGACATGCATATCATGATTTTCATGTTCTGACCTGTCAGTTATGTTCGTCATGCAGTCATGTTGTGGCATGCCAATTTTCGTATACATCCCGTTAACGAAACGACCAGGGGAGCACCAATACCGTGACATGTAAATCATGCCGCTCATGGGATGCATGTGATGCTTTTCATGCTATGATCTGTCATTTATGTTCGTCATGCAGTCATGTTTTGGGATACCAATTTTCGTAAACATCCCATTAGCGAAACGGTCAGGAGAGCCCAAAATCGTAGGCGGCTATATAGATAGATTGAGAGATAGATACGCTCAAAGTCGCCGAAGTTCGCTAAGAAATGCTTGGCATTTAAAATCAGCCGGTGAAAGACATTATAACTGCTGACTTGTTCAAACATGCAGGAGAATTTATAATACGGGGATTCGGGCCTCTTTACGAAATGTCTCGCGACATCTAATACGCCAATCACCTGAGAAAAACGTAAACGTAATCCTACTATAGCCAAACGTCCATATAACGAGGACATACGTCCAGCAAAATACTTCGTTAAATCGCGAATTTCGCTAGGTAGAGGTTGTTACATTTTAACAACAGGAGTGGTTATAGACGTTTTCAGAATAAGCCTCCATCTCATGAGAAAGTATAGTTACGTGTAGCGGCCCAAGAGAGCAGAGTAGCTGTGCATCGGCTACAGTGTTCGTGCATTGCGAGTAAGCTTGTTGTACCGTATGTATGCGCGCATTTTCTGTGTGGGTGTAGCGCGTCCAATGACATTTTGTAGTGCCCGCATGAATCGCGCCTGATAATATAAGGGCGCGGTGTGCACTCAGGTGTGCCACAGTGACGGCGACCTTGCTCTCATTTTAGCAAGCGACACGCTTTTGAATTGGTTCCGCACAAAGAGCGTGCGGCATGCGTTACAATGACGCTACATCCCTCGCCCTGTTGAGCAGAATGGTTAGGAATGCTTATCGCGACTTATCGTGACTATGGTCATGACCAACATCTGAAGTTTGTCTTTCGAGAATACCAGCTGCACGCCTATAGCATGAGCTCCGCTGGAATTCTGGCATGTAAAGGGCCCCTAAACAACCGCGAGGTCCAAAATTTGTTTTAAAGATGTAACTGCGCTCCTGTGCGATGTGAACATACTCCCGCAAGAATTTCGCGAATAGGTGCAATAATAAAGTCGTTACGCGGGTTTAAGTGGCCGCTTGCGTCGGTTTCGTTTTCTCGGTCAGCCTCCCTACCCTTCTCTGCCGAGGAGAGGGAAGGCGCGGCATGCCGTCGAGACTGCGCCCACTTTTGACACGTGACACGACGTGAGCAATTGACGTCATTGACGCTGGCGCTGCAGTTCCGGTTGCTCCGGCGCTGACACCGGTGGAATGGCCACAGGATCTGACATAGACCTGGTTTCGACCAATCAACGAGCTACAAGTGGGCAAATTGGTTCGCGGTATATACAACGTGACGACACCTAAGATGCGAGGGCGACTGATCAATCGCAGGAAAGAGGCGCGGGAATTTTTTTTTTGAAATACGGTGTCTGTGAGGCGCGCAGAGCTGTCATATTCGCAGAGTGTGATCGCCGGAACCTTCTCTATGAATGAGTTAGCTTGTTTGGGCGGATTAAAAAAAGTAGGAGCCTGTTTAGTGGCCCATTAAGATTTCGCACTGCTGTGTCTTTGTTGCTCAAGCGTTGCGCGCACGAGGATGTTTAAAAGTATCTTTAGCCTCAGCCGCATTTCTTTATAACATAAATAAATTTACGAGCCACAGAGGCTCAAAGTATATGCTTGAAATTGCCGTCAACTTTGTTAAACCTCGAGATCGTGAGATAAAATTACTTTGTTAAATTGGAATACCGACATCGGATGTCGGACAAATAAAAGCATCCCTCGCAGCTACCGGAACTTAACAACACAGCAGGCAAATCTAGTACCCGCCCTCCCCCCGCTCCTCCTCATCACCGAAAATCCGCGCGACAAAGTGTAGCCATTCGAATGGTCTCTTTAAATCGTATGCGACGAGTGGAATAGACACCCCAGAGTCGCAGATCGGGCAAGAATGAGCGTGTGAGCTTGCATAGGTCCACGACCTAGCGGAGACCATCGCGCCGACGATAAGTTGGTGAGCAGCTAAATAAGTGTTTTAGTGATCCCTAATTAGTGTTCCCTAATGTTAGAAAACCGTGTAGCCACGTTAGTAATTAATTCGCTGAGTTGAATATTCCCTGAGGAAAGCATTTGATTAGGAAGCAATGATAGATAGATAGATAGATAGATAGATAGATAGATAGATAGATAGATAGATAGATAGATAGATGAAATTGGAATTCGATATATGAAGGTTTGACTGCAGATAAGGAAGGAGACATAAAAGATTTAAAGAATTATATACCAGCCTTCCTTCATTTATACACAAATTGTTCACGAAACTAATTTCGACTAGGATAAAGAATAACACTCGTCGTTAATCACCCTGGAGAACAAGCTTATTTCAGGAAAGGATACTCCACAATGGAGCACTGCCGTACTATCAATTTAATAATTGAGAAATTTGCTTGAGTTTTACAAACCCCTTTATATGCGTTTTATATACTACGAAAAAGTCTTCGACTCGAGAGAAATGCCAACAGAAATGCCAACAGGCTCTACGTCGACAACGGGTATCTGAGACATACGTGCAAACAATCCATAACTTACAACTACAAAAGTCACACAGCTATATAGCGTACTCCTCCGCAGAAGAACCAAAAGAAGAAAAATACTGAACAAGAAAGGGGTCAGGCAGGGAGCTAAAATCTCTCCAACGTTATTCACGGCATCCTTAGAAGATGAGTTTAAGCAACTATACATTGGAAAAAAAAGGAAATAAAATTGACAGCGAATACATCATCAATCCGTGGTTGGCGCGCCATCGTGCTTTTCAGCAATGACGGTGGGAACTAAAAAAAAAAGAAGATTCATGGCCTAAACCGAAAAACTAAACATTAATCGACAAAAAGAAACCAGGATAATGCTCAACTGCCTCTCTAACGAAAAAAAAAGTTTAAAATTAGCAACCAGCAAGCTAAACGTGCGTGAGACTCCGTCCAGCTATAGGACATCTGAAGTTTGTCTTCCCAGCAGTACTGGGATTCTGGCATGTTAAGACTGCGTACTGCAGTGTCTTTGTTGCTGAAGCGTTGCGTACATCGTTCACGAAAGTAATTTCGACTAGGATAAGAGAAACACTCGGCTAGCAGCTGCGCTGGCACGCATACCGCAGACGTGGTTAAATAATTACCGGAGGCGTACTGCTCGCTCTTCTCTAAACGGAACCTCTACCACCACTGCAGTTAACTTAAAATGCCTGAATCTCACGTTTACCAGCTAGTGCCTAAAAAGAAAAAAATGGCAGATCCCATGTGCAGTGGGAATCAAGGAAATGCGAAGCACAAATCAGGAACGTATGCAATGGATCTGCATTGTCTCGCTATACCGACTTTTGGTACATATGAAGTTAACGAAACGGCCGGAAGAGCGCCACAGCTGTGGCATGTAAAGCATGCCGCTCATAACACGTATGTCATGATTGTAATGTTATGACCTGTCATTTACGTTCTTTATGCAGTTGTGTTGTGCCATAGCAATTATGGTAGACATCCCATTAACAAAACGCGTGGCATGTAAATCACGCCGCTCATGACATGCGTGTCATGATTTTCATGTTGCGACCTGTCATTTATGTTCGTCATGCAGTCATGTTGTGGCATACCAATTTTCGTATGCGTCCCATTAACGAAACAGCCAGGAGAGCACCAAGAGCGTGGCATTTAAATCATGCTGCTTATGACATGCATATCATGATTTCCATATTATGACCTGTCATTTATGTTCGCCAGGCGGTCATGTTGTGCCATACCAATTTTCGTATACATCTCATTAACGAAATGCCCAGGAAAGCACCAAGACCGTGGCATGTAAATCATGCCGCTCATGAGAAGGATATCATGATTTTCATGTTATGACCTACCATATGTGTTCGTCATGCAGTCATGCCGTGGCATACCAATTTTCGCATACATCCCATTGACGAAACGGCCAGGAGAGCACCAAGACCGTGGCATGTAAATCATGTCCCTTATGGCATGCATGTCATGATTTTCATGTTGTAACCTGCCATTTATGTTCGTCATGCAGTCGTGTTGTTCCATACTAATTTCGTACACATCCCATTAACGAAACGGCTAGGAGAGCACAAAGTCGTAGTCGGCTATAGATCGATACCCTCAAAGTCGCCGAAGTTCGTTAAGAAATCCTTCGCATTTAAAAGAATCGATCGAGAGCCTCATGCTGTAGGCTCGCCTTGCCCACTCTCACGTTGACGCAAAGCGGGAACCAAGTCCATGCGCTCAGCACGCCGCTATTTTCTGTATTCGCAGCTTCTCAGGGACCCGGAGACAGCCCGGGCTGTGCCGTTGTCAGGCAGAGCAACGCCGGAGTTCCATGTGAGCTTGGACAGAGGCGTTACCCTCTCCGTCAGCGAAGGCCACCTGACCGCTACCGTCCCTAATGATGTGGGAAAAGCAGCGTGAATGATGAGGGCGAGACGCGCCTCAGATTATTAAAGATGATCCCATTTGATCCACCTTGTTGCAGGCTCTTCTGTGAGAGAACACCACACCCATATTTTAGACGTTCTTTAGTAAGCCCGGTGAAATGAGTTGGTCTTCCATGCAGCTGTTCTTCTCTACGGCATTTGTACCGTTTATGCCATCACAACTGCGCAGAAACGTTTCGCCGAACATACTCGCAGACGGCAAGATGTTCTTAACTGAAGCGTTCCGCGATAAATTCTACGCACGCACTTTGAGCACAGACTGACTTCAACTCGACAATCGCCACATCATATTTCACACCTATGTAAGGGCCACTACATTTTAATGGTAGATTATCCAAGCCAATCTTTAGGTGTACCTTAATGTACAGTCGCGGCCATTGTTAGAGGGAACGCGGCACGCGTGGCCGCTCTCTTCGGGCCACCAAGCGGGCGCCGCGCGAAGTATTGCGGCGCAAGCGCAATCAGCGCAAGAGGCGGAGTTGGCTGCGCGTCGTCTGCTACGGTGCCTCCCACTTCGCCGCACGCGCTCTGGTTTAAAATACTGTAGCTATGGAGCTCGATAGAAAGTATTTGAACTGGGTTATCTGGGCGCGCCGTTCATGCTACACCCAGTATTCGGCTTCGAATTTCAGACGTTCGTTTTCGTCGCAAAATGAAGTTGGTCGCTGAAATTTCACTTGGTTACAAAAGGAAATAGAGCACGTAGCATAACATTAACAGCGTGTGCCTTGGATGCTTCACATGTCACACAGCGCATTTAGGCGACGAAAGTTACGCCCACATTTGATAAAACTCTGCTCGTTATGAGTTTAAAAGGGGCTGCATGTGTTCTTATTGTGGCATTTCGTCAAAGCAATACCTTCAGACATGGCCAGAGTTCCTGAGAATGAGCGCTGGGAAATCGTCGAGCTCTATTTCAAGGGTAGGTCGCAGCGAAAAATCGCCGAAGTGACGGGAAGAACGCTCAAGACAGTCAACAGGATCGTAAGAGCATTTAAATCTTGCCGCCGGATCAAGGATGCTCCGCGGACGCCGAGGTCTCGTGTTACGACTGAACAAGAGGATGCTTGGATCGTTGCGGCGGCAGCCGTGAAGCCAGGTCTCTCTGCTCAGCAAATCAAAAGTACCCTCGACTTGAGAGCATCCGTGACAACGGTCAAGCGACGCCTCCGGGAAGCGGGTCTGAAGAGCAGGATTGCAGCCCAAAAGCCTCTTCTTCGCGCTCAGAACAAAGAGAAACGGCTGCAGTTTTCTCGACAGCATGCGCAACGTTCAACTGAGGAGTGGAAGCAAGTCGTCTTCACAGACGAGTGCACGTTCACTACATCGTGCGATCAGCAAGCCCGTAAATGGCGCCCTAACAACACCCGGTAACCTACACGAGAATGTGTTTTTCCAAACGTGCTTCTTGTAAGAAAGAAATGTGCTTGCAGCATGGGCTTCCAATTTTGTACTGTGAATACGTTTAAATGGGTGTGTCATTCCGTTGTTTGCATGCATACATCTCGAGACTCCCGGATGCTTTCGTTTTCATGACGATTATTGATTATGATGTTTAAAGGCCGACGCTACACAGGCGATGCGACGCGTCGTAGGGGGGGGGGAGGGGCTCCGGATTAATTTTGACCACCTAGGAATCATTAACGTGCACCGAAATCGTTTAGAAGAACGTAATGACGACTTATGAGACTGCGGTTAATCGTAAAGGCATTTCAAACACTGCACGTTTAAACATAGCTTGAACAAATTCGTAACGGCTTCAGCTATCTGTACGTTTCCTTATTTTATGCGTTCACAATCGATAGTCTAGACACCCAATTATGTTCTTTTCTATTTTTCCTTGATGCAGGTACAGGCAAAGTTCTTACAAAGAGTCTCGAAAAGCGGAAGGTCAACTGTAAGTGTCTGGGGCATGATCACGAAAGACGGTCTCGGACCTCTTGTGAGAATCGACGGCAAGTTCACAGCGAACAAGTACTGCGAAATTTTGACCACAGTGGCCCATCGCGAACTTGCAAAGGTGCACTTCTCCGGGGCTGGTCCTGTATGCCAACACAACCGTTCGCCTGTGCACACTTCGAAGAAAGGTGAAGCTGTACTACGCCAGCCCAACATCGCCGTTTTAGAGTGGCCGCCCCAGCCACCAGACTTCAATATTATTGAAAATATTTGGGGCCAAATGAAAGCGGCACTCGCATCCAAGCCCCTCCATGGAATGTCAAAGGACAGCCTTTGGAGAGCAGTCCACGCTGAATGGGAACGCCTTAAGCTGGATGCCACCCTTGTGGATTCGTTATACAGTTCCCTGCCACGTAGGATGGCTGCCGCGATTGCCTCCGGGGGAGATGCAACCAGGTACTAAAATTCGCCTTCGTCATTGGTTCGGACATTGCACCCTGCTGCCTCGATTGTCTCCGAAAGGAAGGAGACCATCATCTAAGCTTCATTTGCAGCCGTGGTCTCGGCTTCATCGTATATATAATAAATCTGAAGCACAGATTTATCAATATGTCTTGTTTGTCGTGTGATTTTTTTACTTCCTTAGCCTGCCAATTGTGAAACCCACCCTCTGTGATCAAAGGGAACTTTTAGAAGTAAAAGGCGCAGTTAATATTTTAGGCATACAGCATGCGCTTTCATAACTGATTTAGAATCTATTGACGCGCCATTGCTACAGGGTTTCCAAAGCACGCGCGCAATCTAGGTTTCGAGGCGAAGTGGGAGGCACCGTAGCAGCTAACTCCGCCTGTGGCGCTGATTGCGCCGCAATAGTTCGCACGGCGCCCATCGTGGCGCTCCGCGGAGCGCGGTCACCCGCTCCGTGTTCCCTCTAACAGTGGCCGCGACTGTACGTGCATAAGCTCACCTCTTCCTCACGATGCAAAAAGAGGTTTCTATGGTGCAAAAGTTCACGACAGCGGTATCATAAATGCGTAACGTTGGATTGCGACGCTTACTTCCTAGTAATAGGCCGATCAACCAATGGCATTGAAGGCTCAGTTCACGTGATAACGACACGGCGGTGTCCATCAAATCTAAGTCACTTTTGACGAAGGCAGGCGAGCAGGTTGGGGTTCTGGTTTGCTTATTTTGCACCAAAAACTATTTTAAGCTTGCGCACTTTGCTCGAATTATGTCACAAGCAGGTTCATCGCAAGCTCGGGCGGACATCAATTGGAAGCAAGAAAACCAGGACGTAAATTACATTAGGGAGTTTTCGAATACAGACCCCAAACGTTTGGGGCCCCAAAGTGCTTTGCGTGTGCTAACTTTGGCTAATGTAGGAAGTACGAGGTTTTTGGGTTGGGTTTCGCGCTCGCTGTTTGCGTGTTGTGCTTGCAGCGCCAAAGTGGCCAGAAACGCATGTAAAAATTATGAGTTAATACAGGTGTTTGCTTTTGGTACACGCACACCTTCACGCCTGTTAATTAAGGCTTGCAGTGGCAATGAATTTTATTGTAACTACCCCCCTTTTCTGCCAGCGTGTATGCCATCAAGAACCAATGCAAATTGAACAACCGGTCGCGTTAAACATAGGAGTTCTCAATTCCACACCGATATTACCGATATGGGCTATATTGCGGCCAATATTTGTTGTACGCGTGAGATGGAAGAAAGTGACAGCCCACGCCACCCTTCATTGGTCGACAAGGTCACCAGTTAATCCGGAATCAGGTCGGTTTGGTTCTAGGCGGGAGCCGTCGCTTCGAATGGCGCCGCCATGTTTCTTTACGCTAACTCATTAGGGCAAGCTTTGGGGCTCCTGATAAATTCTAGAAATGGCGCGCCCAACGCAAAACCCAAGCGCCGTTTGCGTCTCCCGTATGCGCAGTGGCCTCGGCGCTATTTCTTCGGGGTTCAATAACAACTACCCTAATATACAATCTTAATTCAACCTCTTCGTTTAGGAACACTAGGCGGAATCGATAGAAATCTTTGCAGTAATGTGTTTTTAAATTTCAACGCGATCACATGCACGAAAATGGCAGGCACGATATTTTTCATCTTATGTGCCTTCGTATATATACGCACGCCGCACTGCGACGCGCGGCTTGCGCTCCAACGTGACATTCATTATATCATCCGCTCGGTGAAGTAATTTTTCCAGAAAAATTACAGAATTGCTAACTCTACTTGCTACGTTATTTTTAAATAATTTCAACGATTACTGCAATCAGGCTGCGTGTCAAAGGCCGGCAACCTTTTGCGTTGTGCGATGTGTAAGAACTCGTTTTCTTGGCCGAACACAACCTGTCCTCTTCCATCCGAGAAATACTTGAAAAAAGTTCGAGCCAGTTCTATGCCGGAGAAACTCGCAATGTGTGCTTGTGACGTCGTCCTCATTTCCTTCCTGAACTTAATGTGACTCTTCCTCACCATCACTTCCCCTTCCCACCCCTCGCTATACTATACTGTACATGCCTACGATATGCTTCACCCTCTCCCTTCCTCCTTGCCCTCGCTTCGCTTTCTTACGCTTTGCTATAATATACTACACAAGACTACGCTATGCTTTACTATTTTCCCTCCTCATCCACCTCACTACCGTTTCCCACGCTCTGCTGGCTATATATAAAGCTATGCTACGCTGTGAAACGCCGCCTTCTTCATGTAGTACAGTGGGCTGGCGGCAGTGTTGTACGGAACGTCGTTCCAATGAACGGTGTTCCTGGAACTATTATATAGGCGTGTCGCCTTCAGTCAACACAACACAGCGGCCTGTACTTTATCAATTCAACTTCCTGTAACACAATTACTGCAAGACTATGCAATACTTGAAGAGACGTAATTGGTCTGTAGTACCTTCCGACTTCCTAAGCGCGCTGGCCTGGCAAAGCTACAGCTGTCATGGACCAATGAAAATTGCCCCGCGAAGCCCTTTCATCTAGGAGGAGGGCCCTTCGTGAAGAGGGCGAAGGGAGAAAAAGAAAAAGATCCTAAGCGTTGACGATTTAGCTTCTTGGTAAATTTCATTATTTGGTTCTAGGCGCGCACGAAGACAGGGCAAGCACAACGTATTGTCTGTTCTCCTTCAGTCGCCTCGTGTTTCCCAGAAGCAAACAGTGACTGTGTGTTCGCACATTTTGGATAGCATTCGGGAAAGGCTAAAGTGAAGCGGACGTGCTTTTCCCGCGCACCGTCGCTGTGGAGTGTCGCTAGTTCCGCTTTCGAAGGAAGCCAGTAAACAGACAAAATGACAAAAAAAAAACCTGTCGTAAGTACCTTCTCCTCGCATGCACGTACCAAGGTTACTAGATGGAGGCAGTTGGAAAACTGCACGGGATCGCCACGGGAGCGGCGTGGCCGCTCGCTGTCTCCCGAAAAGTGGGGGCGCTGCGATCGTTTTGCGCCCTGTTCACGTGACGCGTTCCGCGTCGTGCGTCGTCTGCTCGTCGTCTGTTCCGCGCACTGCCTCCGAAGGACGGCGCGGCCTACTTGCAGCACTTCATATCTCGAGGAATCTGGTTAGCGGATGCGTATTGAGAGATTCCCTGTTTCAACCATTGCGTAGCTTGGAGCTCGGCCCGAAGTCTGAATGGTTCGCTTCGTCACGTGCTGATGGTGCTGACTGCATCCCACAGATGTTTTGATGTGATGAGTTTGTGTTTGCCTGAAGAACTGTTGCCTCTCAGAGCTTAGATTGAAAATTCCTGGAAGACTTTTTGAGATCGCATTGCATGTGCAGTTCGTACATTGAGCGTTTTCTATAAAAACATGCTCTCATTTGAAAGCGACAGAAAGCGTTACAGTTGAAACAGTCGCGAATGCTAAAAACTTGCGCATGTTTTCATTTTATACCATGTCGCAGCATTTATGCTGCGGTGCGTTAGGTGTGTGGCTTTCAGGGAGAATAACGTGATGATGTATATCTCATGAGAGGACTCACTGTTTCCTTTTTTTTTTGTTCTTCCCAGCACAGAGACCCGTTGCAGAAGAAAAAAAAGGTAGCAGTACAAACAAATTTTACCAGGATGTTTTGTAACAGTCAACATGTATTTTTGTGAATGCATACCGTTTGTAAATACATATAGTTTGTAAATTCCGCAGATTCAACTATTTCTGATGTAGTAAGTGCAAATATTGTCTTTCAGATTGGAAAACGTAATGAATGTGCACGACTAGGAACGCAGAATAGCAATTTAGCAGATATCCAAGCTCCTTCATCTCTTCGTCACCTCCTAATAAAGGGAGGAATACAATCGAATTATAAAGAACGGCGTCATTTTAGCTCGACGTTCGAATACCTAAATTTACAACCATATGGACACGTGCCGCCGGTAAGCTGGCTCTGTTCTTCGACGCGTTTGAACATTGTGTGAAGTTCTGTAGAGGGGTACTTGAGGCTTCCGCTCCTGAATTCTCTTGCCAACGTCAGTAGTGAAGCGGGGCACTGAGTATTTGTTGACTGGATGCTGCTTATGCAAGCAGCACAGTCGACGTGCTTCAGAAATGAATGCACAATGTATCCGCAGAGGTAATACACGACGCACTCCTGTGCTGCTGGCAAAGCATATCCGTGGTCCGGAAGCAGTGTTTGTCCCGAGTGGGATGCTGAATTTACTCCAGGCGAGCAAACCTCCGAAAGCTTCGCGCTGATTGTCTCCCGCAGCTTTTCATACGTTGCCAGCTGCTGCTTCTTTCCTTGCTTCATCGTCTCTTGCACTGTGGCTAGAATCAAAGTTGGCTCCTCTTGAACATTGCCCGCGATTGAAGCCTTGACAGGTGTGTACAGGCTCAGCAACCTGTAGATATGGGAAAAGCTCAGGATCGTCGGATGGTCTTCGTCTCCTCCAAAGCTTCTGGTGATTCCGAAGAACCTCTGAAATGGTAATAGTAAAGCCGTACGTCAGTTCACCATATGTATCTCTTTCAAAATCCAAAGTATGCATGTAAAGCTTACTTCGATCATGCAATGATCGAAGTAAGCGCGCAGAATATTTATAGCTTTGTTTTATGAAATTAGGTTAACCTCACCTCCAAAGGGTCTTGATTAAGCTTGCCTGTGAGCACGTAGCGCGCACCTTTAGCAAGGAGGTCTTTTGTTAAGTCCAGGATAGATGTCAAAGTCACCCTCAAGGACTCCATTGTTACTTGAGATGCGAACATGGCTGTTCCTTTCTGGACGTGGTTTTTTTTCTGTCAAGTCCAAGATATCGATGAAATCTTGGATGATCTAGAAAAGGGAAAAGTTTATGTTAGACATCACCGTGTTATGTTGTGCATGCTAGCTCTCACATGTAAACGTTGACGCCTATAAAAAAAGAACCTTTGTAGAAAGGCATAAGGCTATTGTAAGCTGATTTTTTTTTCAATGAAACGCGTATGTCATTAAATGAAAGTGGAAGATAAGCTCGTAATACTAGACATAACGCCAGCGGCGTATTGCCTTCTCATCGACTTTTATTTACGTTACCTAGGACGGCGAAGTTCTAAGGTGCAAGACATTTCTTCGTCGTCTTTCTTTCAATAATATCTTCCTTCAATTACAAATAAGTCTACTTGAACGAGGCTTTTGTTGGTGTAAATGTTCGTCGGCGTTTCATATTTTATTTATATACCCAGCACCTCAGTTCTTAATTAACATTACATATTGCGAATGTTCTTCAAAACTAGCGCGTTTTATCTCACTTGCCTTGATTTCCTTGGATGCACTCCTTATCGCGAAACGAGGAAGCTTGACGTTCAGGGCGTCAAAAAGGTCATTTATCATGCGGGTAAACACGGCTGTCCCCTCGCAGTCTTCCAGGCCAGCTTGCTTGAGTCGCCTGTACACATCAAGGCCGATAGCCGTGCTTCGGCTGAGCAGCTAGGGGAAAGAAAACGTAGAGGGCGATTTTATTGCATCGCAAAAAGACTAAGGAGAACACTTTATAGTACTTGTTAAGTTTGTGTTTCACATGGGAAGACTTTGCCTAAATAATCAGTTAAGCTATAAGTTCTTTCAAAAGCAGCCTTTCGTAATCTTACCTGTATTGCAAGCTTCACACTCATTTTTCTCATGTTGTAGGGGCAGACGTGTTCAGCGGTGAGCTTGGGAACAATTCGGAGTTGCTCCTTGCCGTCTACTTCCTGCAGAACTTGGTAGTGGTCATAGTTTATGCGATGTTCACTAATCTGTGAGCAAGAAGAACAGAAAAAAAAATCCGTCCATCGTACGTTGTGCTGTGAATAATGGGAAGAAAATGTATTTGGATGGGCGCTGCAACACTACTTAATGCGATATGGTACTCACCATGCCGTGTTTGTGTCGAAGAAGATGATTTCTAATGCATTTGACAATGTGGGGTACATCGCAAAGGAAGTAGAGGCTTTGATTTGGCTCGCATGGGTGCCGAACTTTGTGGTTTGCTGAGTGAAGCTTGCCCGATATGCCAAAATTGGACCACATGGCTTTGTTCGTGCTGGCGCCGTCACTGATAACTGCGACGACAATGGCGTTGTGCTTGCGTAGCTGCACGATTGCATCAAGAACTATTTTGGCGAGAACGTGTCCGGGGGCTGCATTTTTTGTTGCAAAGCTTGCAATCGGTTGAACCCATGGGTGGAATAGAGGCACAAACATTGCAACTAATGCATGATCAGCAGTAGCTGCTGAAACTTCACCGTCTCCGTAATTTACGAACCCATCAATCTTGTATGTTTGACGGTTGAAAGCTACTGCTTGGCGTACCTTCATTTCGTCTATTACTAGTGTGCCGTAACACTGGACTCCTTTCATAGTCTTCATGAAAGCTCCAATGCTGGCAAGGGAGAGCTTGTTGAAGCCAAACTCACAAGGCATTCCTCTTATTATTTGTCTGAGCCTAGTCGAAGTTGGAAGAGGAAGGATTTTCATTCTTGACATCGAGCGGTACACACGTGGGCTTGAAATCCTCAAGAGAAGGCAACTCAGCAGCCACCCATAGTCATACCGCACACCTCTTGAAGATTTCGCTTTCATCGACTGCAGTGATGTCCGAAATGCAAGTTGCTGCAGTGGCGGAAGTTCAGCTAAAACATTGTTCAGCAGTTCATTGCTTTGATCTGATGACATCTTTCTTTTCAAGGTTAGCAGTTCCCTCTTGTATTTCTCCCGCAGCACTGTTGCTCTTATAGTCTTCTTTCTTAAATTTCTCAACATCGCAGATGTAATAGGCACGTACTTGCTCTTTCTTGAACGTCGTTTCTGCCTGCACTGCAAGTTCTTTTTTGCTTTCTTGCACTGAACGCATATGGCTTTCGCCGACAGCACTGCACATTTCTTGCTTCTCCATATCCTCCCAGACTTGACAGCTGTCTTCGAAGTTGATATTGAAGGACATGAACGAGAATCAAAACCAGTGCAGACACCCAGACTTCCAATGAGATGAAGAAAGGGCGCTGCGTCGTTCAAGGTGGTAAAACTGAGTTTGGCACATTCATGAAGGGTGTAAGAGGATTCCGGCACAAGTTTCCCCTTAGCGCTGACAACCATGGGCGAGTTTTTGTTTATAATGACTGTTCTTTCAATAGAAACCACACCACCAACTTCTTCAACTTTGTAAAAAAGAACACGCTCCTCCATGTGCTGCACACACCACGCTCCATACATGGGTAAGTCTTTTATGCCACCAAACCAATGTTCAACTGTGGAGCTTTCTTTCATGGTGACTTCCATGATTTCAGCATTTGAGGCAGCCCTGTTTCCACGTTCAGACATTTCCGCGCACGTCTCACTTTCGCTCCGAAAAACGGAGGTACTGTCATCTTCGGTCACTAGCATGCTTGCTGCATTCGTGCCGACATTTTCTACGCAAAGCTTCAAAGCATGCTCAGCACAATTCACAAACTGTCGCGGTACCGCACCTTTCTTTAGCCGCCACCGTCCTCGAGGAATGGAGACTGTTTGGCCATTCACAACATGCTGGAAGGAGGTGCAAATGTCCGCTGCATCAAAGTGAAGGTCACAGATATATGTTTTCGGCGTAACTTCGAAGTTTGCGCGTCCTGCCGCATTGCTCCACTCCCTCAGCACATTCGGGTCTTTCGGTGGTTTGAAAAAGTGTCGCTGTACGTAGGGCACTTCATTTGACGTTGCCGACGTTGCCGATGTGTATCCGCTTCGACAGCCTGGCACAGCACACCTCGGCTAGCCGACCGTTCAGCCGAAGGGAGCGAAAATCTGCCGCGCACAATTGCTTGTTTGGAGTCACTGTCTCCTTTCTCTCCAAAAAGCAGAACCACACAAAAGTTGTCGTCTGCTCTGGCATGGTTGAAATTTAACGCAAAGGTCTGTCACGAAACAACAAGCCACACCTTTTATTAATATTTAGGTTACTTAACGATGAGCATTCATCTTTATTAGCAGCAGCAAAAAAATGTCGTCTGCAAGCGCACGCCGTGATAGCCGCGTCGCTTCTTCGTCTGCTCCGCGCGACGCCGGCTGCGCCGCGGAGAGGGTCACGTGATGTGGTCGCAAAGCGATGCCAGCGACACCTGGAATGGGCGACGATCTGCGGCCACCTCCTCGCGCGAGTTTTCCAACTGTCCCCATCCAGTAACGTTGGCACGTACGAAGCATCCGGCCAGGTATGCTATAGGTGCTAGCTCGAAGTCATCTGGCTTAGCAAGTGAAATATTTAGGTACTCCAGCTCATCGGAAAGGCGTCTATCAGTGTGCACAGCCACAGGCGGTACGGCACTGGTGTCGCCTTTTCGAGCTTTCAGTTGTAAAGGTGCAGCTGTTTCAGAGCTATAGAGAGCGTTTCCACTTTTAGCAGCTTGGAGGGTTCCCACCTGAGAAAAAAAGCGAGATTTACGTGGTTGTCCTTTCCATTGGACAACACAGTTGCATATACCTTCAACAGCTTTTCGGCTGTGAAGACGGCGGTTCTGGCGTCGACATCGTCCTTGCCTCCGTTAAACTGCCGAAAGCAACTGAAGAGGGACTCCACAGGGTCACTGTCAAGGCACGAGTCAAGACGTAGCGAAAGCTGTAAAAATTTTTTTGATCCCTAATTCAGTACACATACATATATTCCTAATTGCAAAGGGAAGGAGGAACGTGAATTAAAAAAAAACAACCAATTAGTTGTCTAAGAGATACTGAATCACTGCTACAGTAGACCTCGTAGGCATTAGTGTTGCTTCACATGTTTCTTTAGTCATATTCTTTTTTTTTTCGCCGCCTGAAAGCTGTATGTCTTCGATGTACGCGACGAAATTTCCTTCTAGCCACGAAAGGCGGTCGTCGACGCTAAAGAAGAATGGTCTGTCACTTTGACTGCGCGTCTAGAATGCGCCAATATTATGAAGGTCATACCACTTTGACACCATTTTCTTGAAGGTGATCGTGGGTGAACAACCCTGAAATTCTACCATATGGGCGTGACATTGCGGCAGAATTTCTCCTGCAAGAACTCAAGCGTTGCTACCACGACGGGAGGGAACACCTGCGTAGCTTATGACACTTTCATCTTTTCTAGACTGTTCTGTTCAACTAGAGTTTGCGTTAGGAACCTCACTGGCTTCGCCAGCAGCTGCGATTGAATGCCTAGTAGTTTCAAGTACACGCCACCTTGAATTATAATATTCCCGTCTGCCATCTCTCTTTCCAGAAAATTATTTCTGAGGTTATGATCAGATAGTTAGGATCAAAAGATAAAAACAAAGAGGATCACCTTGAAGTGGCACTACGTGCACCAGCGTGCCATCTTCGGAAAGGCGCTTGAAGAGAGCAACGTTAGACTAGTGATTGTCAGTAATAATCCTTTTCACATGGAAACCCACTTCTTCGACTGCCTTTATGACATTTATTGTCAAGGATTGGAGTTGTTCACTTCTCAAGGATATGGTAAAGAGGTACCCAACTGGTATATTATAAGCAGTCGATAGCTCTCGCAGGACGAAACACAACCAGTTTGGCACTTCAGGCGTTGCAGATGATCCCTGCTCGGGGCCCATGTCAACAAGGCCAAAAACATTGTCAACTTGACGGTCTTACAAAACTTTCTGTTCTATTTCCATCTCATCAATTATAAGGGAGCAGAAAGTTTCTTGTTCTACTTGTAGCGCCTGGAACACTGCATGGAGACGTTCTGCTATTAGCGACGTGTCGCCTATTTCTGCTGTTTTGTGCCCGACATACTTCTGAAGTGTTGAAGGGCAAAGCAACCTAAACAGGCCTCTCGTCGTCACGTGCACGTAACCTTTGTTGGAGCCAGCTTTCCAAAGCACGCACTCCCTCAGAATTGATTCACTGTGCTCTAGCTTCCTTGAAACAAAATTTGACACTTGGTTCTCGACAAACGGGGCGGTTTTATTGCCTGCGTCGGCTGATTCCAGCAAATTAAAAAAAAAAGTTCATTTCTTTGCTGCCTTCGAAAGCTGCGAGCAGTACACACACTGTATCATACTTGCTTTGCAGTGTCTATGAGTGCTTGAGGCGAGATATTTTCTTCTGCAGGCGGTTATTTGTTCTCTTCGAACACTCTTTTTCCCGCTTAACATCAAGGTCTGTTTGAGACATTTCATCTATCCTTGAACTGATTTGGCGCATACTCGCAGCAGGCAACGCACAATTCGACGTTGCCTCGGTATATTCGCCTCGTGCAGCGACCTCTTCTAGGTCTCTGATGCCGGGCTCGAGGTCTTCATGCAGACTCTCATGTGAGCCACTTGGTGCTTTGCTGTTCGCGGAAGCTAAAGCAGCGTCATCTCCCACTTCCCGCCGAGGCCGTTTCCTTGTCCTTGGAGTGCTTGACTTCTGCATATACGACCGGTAATTAGGAAACACAGTCGGGATAGCAGTTAATTGGTAGAAACATGCGCAGTTTGGTGCCTTTCTTGTAATCATTTTCGGTGAAGTGCAGCGAGGAAGCGGAAGAACGGTCGCTGGCCACCCACCTTGACCCTTTTCCTCCAGATCCTTGCCTGGCGATGTTGGTGAACCAGGCTTTTCGGCGTTCAGCATTGGAGGGATATTCATGGTATCCGAAGCCGGGATCTTTCTTCGCGTTCGACGCGCACAGTGGAACGCAGCCGTTCTTAGGCATACTGCTGCTCTAACAACCTATTCAGATTATATTTGTGTTGACAGGGAGAGAACACATGGAAATCAGAAATACTAGCACTCCGCGCAACGCAAAAATGCCGCGCTCACCACAGCGCGCGAACTCAGCTTCGAAGTATTACCTACTACTAGCGCCCTCCGCGATAAGTTGCGGCCGAAACTATCAACGCCGCTCTCCCTCTCTGGACAATGTGCGGCGGCCCCACGCAGCAGGCTGCCCCTGCGCGCTTTCATCGAGCGGCCGTGGCGCTTTACTACGCGGCCGCTACTCTTATTAGTGTTCTTCAGTGGAAGGTACACTTTCCGATCTCTAATGCGGTTATGTAGTTGATCTCTGGGCAGGCGTCAGCGCGACACGAAGTGAGGAGGAGATGCGCGCCTGCAAGTGTTCAAGCTAGCTCGGGATGGCGCGATAACCCTGCTCATTCCGACTCCACTGCTACCCCTGCCCACAGCAGCTGCAACCGCTTCTGTCTCTATAGCATACTGAGGAAGCGCGGAAAGCATCACTGGGTGAACCTGACTGTGTGAACAATGATGCATCATACTTTTTGTTTTTGCAAAGGCTGGACTTGCGGTTTTATATTTTGTCCATGCGTAATATGCGAATTATGAAGCACCCAGGCAGGCGCAACCATAGCAATGTCTGGTGAGTGCATTCAGACTAGGATACAGCATTTTATTTTCTCTCCTGTCACATATCCTGCCACAGGCAATTTTCAGGCCAAATATTTTATTCATTTCGAGTGATAAGTGAGACAGGACATTAGCAGCCTTTGGTCAGTACAAGTGAAAGCAGGGGCCCTGTTTAGTGACAGGTCGCTTTTAAACATTTCGTTTGCGAGCTGACGCGAGGCAGCGCGCTCGTATTTTTGACGAAACAAGAACACTGATAGAACGTATCGGACAGGGCATGCAGCACTTCAAAACCGATAGTGGTGTTTGGATACGACAGGGCAACAGCAATTACCATCACTTGACAAAGACTTCGGTGACTCACCGGCGACCCCTTCCAATGATTCCGTTGGAAGCCTAAATACTACAGCCTCGAGAGGCCAAATGACGATCTACGGGGCAATCTCGAAGACAATGTCCGAATGCAGTATACAGCTTTCGTGAGAAGCGCTGATTGACATTCTTGCGGGTGCACTCCAGCCTCTCCACCTTGCAAGCTGGGGGACAAATCGTTTGTACCATGTTCAGCACTAACTCCCATTTCGCAATGAAGAGGCCTGCAAGAGCGGACGAGAGTACTGCTTTGTCAACAAAGGAGCGTGAAAAGTTCGGCTGGTTCGCTCATAATTATTCACAACGAAAATCCAGCATACCACAGCATGGACGGGGAAAGGTACACACGACACACCGTCTCCGGACTAACAACCAGTTTATTGAACCATCCACGACCTTAAATACACTTACACCGCGCTAGCGCCACTGCTAGACCAGAGGACTGAACCACCCGATATTCAAGCCCCGATAAAAAGCTTCTTTTCTTCTCTGCCCTTTCCACGCCACCAGTGCGCGATGAGGGCCAAGTGCGGATCGAGCCGCCGGAGTGAGACCGCCGCATTAAGGCAGCACACGTTGTACCGGTGAGCAGCCGTGAATTCAGGGAAGTAATGCATATTAGGGGCAAAGCTCCTAAAGCCGTGGGTCTGTACATCCCTTGTATATCGTGGTACGTGACCGCCTAGTCCCATAGAGATGCATGCAAACTGCAGTTGGGTGACGATATACTAGATGGCGCTGGTCGTCATCGCCCTTTCGTTGAATATGCCGCGGTCGAGCTCGACGACAGTCGAGCTCCCTCTCTCTCTCTTTCGCTCCCTCTCTCCCTCTCTCCCCCTCCCCTCTTCTCCTCTCCCTCACAACCGTTCAACGGTCCCCGCCCTCTCTCGCCTCGCGATGCCGACGCAGGCAGCGTCTGCTTGCGAGTTTCTCGTTTCCCGTGTATATGGCACTGGATTTTGACCTCCAAGGGAGTGCCTGTGTGCGATTTCTCCTGTGCGTGATTAAACAATGAAAATTCACAGCGTACATGTAAAATTTAAGTGAGCTGCAAGTCACCATAACTCTCATCGACCCTTTAGTATAAACGCGCGCGATCTCACGTCGATGATGTACTGGGCAGAATTCACGGTTTACCGATGAACCTCCGCAGCTTCGCCCACTCATCATCATTCACCCCGTGGATATGCTGTGATTTTTTTTAGGACCCATATTTTCATGTCTCACTCTGCAAACATGAGTGTCGTTGATTGACACAAAAGTGCTATTCAAACACAAAGAACAAATTATTTTTGTGCCTGTAAGGTACTACGATTATTATTCGGGTGAAGGCATTTACGAAGCAACTCGCAACGCATAGAAGTGACTTAGTAGTTACCAAATTAAAAATAATAACTAATGTACCTGACTAGTAACGGCAGCATTTACTACCTTTTAAAATCTCCTGGCTACTAAAAGGCAAGTAAGAAGGCACTGCAGGACCTATATCGTGTTGAATTATTTCCGCGGCCCCTGTGGTCTAGTCGCTATGGCACTCGGCTGCTGATCCTAAGGTGGTATGATCGAATCCCTGCCGCAGCGGCTGCATTTCGACGGAGGCGAAACGTCAGGGCCCGTGCGCTGTGCGATAGGTGGTAGGAATTTCCGGAGCCTTCCACACTAGCGCAAATGTTGTCTCCTTCTTCTCCAAGTGTCTGTGTGTTTGTGTGCGCCGAATTCCTTCACAACGAACACATACCAACTAGCCCAGTTATCCGTGCTACTCCAGGAATCAATTAGTGAATTATAAAAACCTAACGTTTACTTCTGCACTCTCAAAAATAAAGTGATAAAAAAGCTATAAATTTATTTTCAAAATAGCACATGTAAATGGTTCAGTGCTTATTACTTCAATCAGGGCATGGGTTCTACGTTTCCCTGTTAAAAGCTTTGTTAACGGCTTCAGCTGGTATGAACTGCTATGATTTAGTTAAAGCGATGAAAAGATCGCAAAATACAATTTAGAACAGAGAATGTCGCAGGAACCAGTTTCGACAAGTGGACTTTTCTTCGTCAGGGCGGTGACTGCCTTCTCCAGCGTTCGTTTATGTACGCTATTGCACACTCTCACCCGTCCTCAGAAAGAGGGGAGAAGAGCAGCAAGCGTGAACAATAACAAAAAAAAGAAAAATAACAAAAATGAAAAAGTAGGATAGGGGAAGTTGGGTGAAAGGTATTAGCGGGGCTAATATAAATGGCAAGAGCGAAACCTTCAAAAGTATCCGCCCCCTTGTACATATCTTGTAAATACCTTGTGTATTTCCAAGATATGATCATTTTGAATATATTCAAAATGATCGTAAAGTTAAAAGCACGGGCAGTGACTATGCCCATCATATAAAATCAAGTTTCACTTGCACAAGTTGAAGCCCTATTTACATGTTGGAATGTTCACTCTGTCACAAACAATACATCGGCGAAACTGGGCAATCAATTAATGTTACATTAAACGGGCACCGTGCGGACACCGCGAATAACCTGCCGAAGGCAGTGGCGCAGCATTTTAGTATGACAGGTCGTAATTTCGATGAACTGAAACTCTACATACTTCATGGAAACTTCCGCTCGCCGAGGGACAGAAAATACAGGGAATCGTATCTCATATACAAGTTCAATATTCTCCAGCCTAAAGGCATAAACCTTTCAAAGGGAACCCTTCAGTGTATTAGATACGGTGGGGGTTAACAAAGACGACAGTATGTTAAGGTATGCACAAGGTAACACTGTTTCTTCCCAAAGTGCACTTTCAGGAGCGGATTCCCCATACAGTTCAAAGAGGAAAACAGAGATAAGCAGTGTAGTTACATTTTTAGCAACAAGATTTTGGTGAAATTCACTGCGGGTGCAGAATATATTCACTCCCTTGTGCTTCGACTTGTCGATGGATTCGCCCTCGGGCCGTCAATCGCTAGCCTCCTGGTTAGTTCGATTGGCAGAGCGGGCGCCCCGGACAGGTGTTGGTCCTGGGTTCGAACCTCACCCAGGACGAATTTTTCGGCAACTAGGAAGCTTTCATTCCTGAGAAATTCATATGGATTTCCTTGTAGCCTTGTGCTACAAAACGGGTGGATCCTAATATTCCCTTTCATAAACGTTACTCCACCTTGCGGGTTTCCGCAGGACTCATATGCCATATATTCTCCTCTCTTTCTGAGGACGGGGGAGAGTGCAACGGCGTACATAAACGAGCGTTGAGAAGGCAGTCGCCGCCCTGACGAAGACAAGTCCACTTGTCGAAACGTTGGCTCCTGCGACATTCCCTATACTCAATCGTGTTTTGCGATCTTTTTATCGATTCAAGCATCCATCTCCCCCTGAGCTTCTCTTCTAGTTAAGATTAAGTTAAACGTTCAATGGCAACTCCAGGTTTTTTGCATTATCCTCTGATCTCAATAAAATTTTCCCTATATCTTCTTCTCGGTGCTGCAGTAATTTGTGCCAATGCAAGGAGTTGCAAGTTATTTAGTTTTAATAAAAATGAATTTTAAAATTTTTAGCGGATTCCCACGCAAACCTCCCTGTGTTTGTGACGTCATTACCTTCATGGCTGCCCAGCCGAGCAGGCGGGCCGTCTAAAGCAAAACGGCGATACCTAGCGCTCAAATCGTCGCTGTGATGTTCAGAAGAGCTCATTGCATCGTTGGTTGACGCAGAAACTTTCGATTTCCTGGCACCAGCTCCGTATTTCTGAGGGCGCGGAGACTGAGACGTCATCGCATACGTTGCACGAAGCGTCTAACCGTTTTGGTTTCTGTTTTAACGGATCCTTCACTCCATTATGTAAAATTATTAATGGGTTTCTGAGCAAACTGAAGGAGCTTGGCTGCTTCAGTGGTAACAGTAATATTCCAAAAACAGCGATATGGTGGAAAAACCACCGGAGGTCCCCATTAGGTGGACTGTTTTGGCGCTCTCTCTTCGACCGGCGCACGCAAATACTTGTAGGGCTTGCTCCTGGAGGTGCATTGTATCTGGAGGTGAGCTGTTCTGAGGTTAGTAGGGAAAAAAACGTAGATGGGCCATAAAAATATAGACCTACTCCAACGGCCTACGTCACGAAGCTGCGATCGCGCTATCGTGGGGCGTTTTGGTTTGCCGTTGCAGGCATCCGCCAGTCGCGCCTACCGTATACAGCCGCCGCAGTGTTTTCGTTGGGGCAGGTGCTCCTCAGTGCCGTGCGACAAGAAATAAACGGTGAACCGGTGCGCTGTGTTGCGGGTAGTTGTGTGCTGCGAGGGCCAAGACATGTGCAATAGGTTTTTATCGATTTCGTGCTGGTGAAAGTCTTAAAAAACTGGACGAAGCTGCATAATGCCGGCTCGTCGGTTGAGCCAAACATTTCGTCATAGCTAAGCTCGCGGGTTATTTAGCATCAGCGCGACCTATTTCATCTGAGAGAAATATCATTGTCATAAGTTTGTCAAGTGCGAAGTTCGACACGAAGTTTCTTGACATCAAGAAATTATGGGCAGAGAGTGATGACGCTCACCGCAAAGCGCGCACCACATTAGCGTAGCACGCTGTCATATGTACAAAATTAATCTCGGTCACCGTGTTTTACTGAAGTGGGGAAGTTCTAGATACGTATGACGAATTTTTAGTTACTCGAGTGAAATAAATATCTGAGAGGTTAATTCATGTAGCTGTGTGCGAAAGGCCGATAAGAGCGATGCTTTTGCAAGTCGCTTGCGGCTGGGGCAGCATACATGAGAGCTAGAAATGTACGTCTCGCGCAGTGCTGTAGTGGTTTTGATGCGCTTTACATTTTTTTTCGATTGTGAGAATGCAGGAATGAACTACGCGCTTGAAACGTGCCACATCGTTTCAAGACTTCACGCCCTCACGATCGCAACTGAGCGTATGACCAGAGCCGCGAGCCGCGGTTATACGCGCCTTCCTGGCGGTTATTCCAGAGCCTTGTCCTTGGCATGTAATTGCGTCGCTCTCTCTCTCTCTCTTTGTGTGTGTGTGTGTGTGTGTGTGCGTGCGTGCGTGCGTGCGTGCGTGCGTGCGTGTATCACAGCCGTATTTGCATAGATGATAGCGTCACCAATATCACTCATTTCGTATGCTCGTGTAAATAATTCGATACATTTGTTTGTGCGTAATGATTTCGCGTAGGGATTAGAGGCTTTACTTCGAAAGAACATATTTACCTGACGAATTTTCAAGTCGTACGTAAACACCTCTCGCTGTTCTAGGTGTTCATCCTTGCGCATGACACCAAATTAAAACATACGCGTGAAGCGACGCCGACATGATAGCTCGCGATCATTCACGTTCGTGGTGGCAAGATGCTTGTCGTTTCAATCAGTTTCTTACATCTTATAGCTAGGCGTCAATGTATTTTTTCCTACATTCATTGAATACTTCTACAAATCCGAGCTACGGTTCGATCTAATTCTTCAGGTGTCGGCAGTTGCTTGACGCTCGTTAAGTGGAAGAAACGCTTCGAGATTTACACGTTATTTATTAACACGTATTTACAATTTTAAACAAGCGTACTTCCAAATGCATCAAACAAATCTCTTCGGAGCGGTAATCCTTGGGTCCTTTCTCGTCCGCTCCTCCGAGTGGTTCTGATCAGTTCTGGTCGTTCTTTCTGACGGTCCCGCTCCTACCGTCGCTTCGTTAGCTGCCCCCGTCTTTCCCTCTCTCACTAGTTTGAGTGACATTCGTCGTACAGCAATTAGAACCATTGTTAGTAACGGCAAAGCCCCTGCTAATGGTGGTTCCATGGCTTCTAAGAATCGCACAAAAAAAAATAAAGTAATAGGAAGGGAGCGCACCTGCATTCGCAACACAGCCCAGCCGAATGAGCTCGCTCATTCTATGGTTTGTTAATGTCGAGCGGGTAGAAAAGCTTTGATGTAGCGCAAAACAACACACGGACACGAGAAGGCACATATGGACACCAACTCTCATATGGACATATGAGGCACATATGGACACCACTGAACTCTCTCTCCAGTGGGCAGAGTCTTACATGCTTGCCCTGCCGCATCCTGACTTCACAAGCTCGTATTTTTCCCTCTCGGCCAGGAAAGAGCGAAACAATGACACCAGACATGGAATACATCGTGAAAGCGCTACCACACAACACAGAGGAAGAAGAGACGAGCACAGGCGCAAACTAACAACTGATTTATTGAACGCAGATCAACAAGTATATATACAAGCAATCTGCGCAGGCGCGTCGTCACAGCGATCCTTAGAACAGGAAATAGAACAAAAAAAATATCATTCAAACAAGGCGCGTCAGAAATTGAATTTCGGCTTTGTACAGCGCAATGGAAGTGTCGCTGACACAGTCCTCACCAGCTTTTGTAATAAAAAACGCTTCTAAGGTTTCACGGGCCGTTTTTCGCCTACTTCTGCCAACGATTTTTGCGCACCGGAACCGTGGTTCACAATTCGAGCACGCCGCGCAGTGGTCAACAAGATGACTTCTCTCGTTGTTGTTAAGATTTCTTGCGTGTTCTCTGAGTCGGTCATTGAGGCAGCGCCCTGTCTGGCCGATATATACTTTGCCGCAGGTCAGAGGAATCTCGTACACGACATTTTTGGCACACTGAACGAAACCTTGCTCATGATTCTTCTTTTTACAGCCCCCCTTTTCCTCCGCACAGGTGGTGCGACGGCTCAGCTGAGCGAGCTTCTTTGGGGCCGAGAAAACCAAAGGCACGTTGAACCGACCAGCCACTTTTTTCAGGCTATGTGTGACCTTGTGCATGTAGGGAACCACTTCTGGCCTCTGGGTGCCCACAGGGGACTTCGCGGCATCCTTGGAGCAACCATGCTTCATCTTCTTAAGAAGCGTCTCAGCAACAGACACGACGACCGACCCAGGGAAGCCGGCTGAAAAAAGCCTCTCCAATTGAATATTAAAACTATCCTGCACGTTGTGAATGCACGACTTCCGAAGCGCAGATTCTAAACAGAGTGTTGCGATGCCTCTCTTTACTGTTTTTGAGTGAGCCGAATTGTACGGAAGGAGCTCTTTTTGCGCACGCGGAGAGTACGCCCAGCACACGTGACCTTCGTTGAACTTCAACTGCAAATCTAAAAATTGAAGCTTACTTTCTTCTGGACGTTCGAAAGTGAAGGTTAGCCCTTTCCCAAACCTTTTAAAATCATCCAGAACACACTTTAGCGCATGCTCATACGAGGTAGAGCACTTGTTAATCAGAACTAAGAAGTCGTCCACATAACGAAAAACTTTAAGGACCTTGTCATTGTATGTAGAATTAAAACGATCGTGTAAAGAGCGATCGATGGATGATAAAAAGATATGACACAGCACAGGCGCAATACAAGAACCAATACAGATACCTTTCTTTTGAAGATAAATCTGGTCGTCAAATTTGATAAAAGTGGTGTGAAGGGAAAATTCTAAAATGGCTAAAAGATTCTCGGCAGACATACCTGCAGCATTTTGAAAACCAACCGCACCATTTTCATCAATGCAGTCTTTAACTGCGACAAACAACTCACGATGGGGCACCGCGTAAAAGAGCTCTTCCACGTCGACAGAAAAAGCAAAACCAATGTCATTATTCCCTTCAAGAAAATGTACTACATCGACTGAACTTTTTGTGAGGAATGGATCACTTATCTCGAGATAATTCAAGATTTTAAGCAAAAACTTAATGACGCAATGCTGCCAAGTGCCCCTTTCGTTCACAATGGTACGAAACGGTGCATCGGGTTTATGCGTCTTAACGCTGAAGAAAACGCTCAGAGCAGCACTTTCACTGTTAGTGATATCTCTTGCGAGCTTGAGTAGATCTAATCGCTTGCAAAGTTCTACTGCCTTAGTCTTAACTCGCGCCTTGCCTTTCTTCACGCAAAAGAAATTCTTGTTCACCGCCACAGCAGATTTTTCATTGCACATTGGTTTGGGTAAGACAACCCAAAACAGCTTTTACATGCGCGCGTGCGTAACACATCCTCCAATGTGTTTATTCCTTGAGCCGGTGCAGTTTCGAATACTTTCATGTGTTCGTATCCAAGCATAAAAGAGCTACGGCTTTGCGCTGCAGCCGTAGCTCTTTCTTAAAATCACCGAGCACCTGCGTCGTGAGCGTGCTATATCATCGTCGCACCTCCGGTTCGCCATGGTTATTTTAGTTTGGCTGCCGCTGTGCATTCCAAGTATACGGCCAAGTGCACTGAGCGTCCTTCTGAATAAGTTACGCGGGAAACAACGTGTAAATACAGTGCTGCAGTGATATCATCTCACGATATGCGATTGTGAGCATGGCGGAATATAGCAGACGCTTTTCGCTTGAAGAGCAGATCTTTTTTTTAAGTGCAAACAAAAAAAAATAAACCTTTTTTTGTCACGATCACACAACTAATCACGGGAAGAAAGCAATGTGATTGAGTATTAGAACGTTTACCTAATATAGAAGCGCGTGTAAAATGTCGCGGTAGTCCTCACGGGGCGTACAGAGTCACGTAGCTTGACTAACTGAGCCAGTTAACTGTCTAGCATTGACAGTTATCTGTCATACAGCATGACAAGGAAGGCATTTAAATGCAGGTATGCGTGTAAGTGATACAGTGGAGAACACAAGCTGCTACTTCAACTCAATGCGCAGTAACAGCCCTTTTTTGTTGTTGTGGTCAATAGTGAAAGATGAGCGTAAACTCAATACTAAACTCTTTCAGTCTCTAAACAACAATGCCAACATTTTAGACAGTGAGAACTTGAATATGGTGAAACAAAAACAGAGAGAGCATCCGAGGTGGTCAAACAACTGGGTGATGTCAGCGCCCCACTGAATGGCGTATCACGCCTCTTTCACGTGCAATAAAAACGTTCTGCGTTCTTCCTGCACTGATGGGAGACTGATCAAGGACGCATGTATTACCGTTTGGCTGCAATTAATGGTTTGATCTAGATATACAACTGCGTCAAACTGCCCACAATAGAGCGCCACTGCGTACATTCCAATGCGCACCGGCGAACGCCTATCCACACTCAAGCGGTGATGGTGCTGCCACCCACATGTCGATTTCGAGGCCAATAGCCTGCAGAATCTTTTTTCGAGGACATCCACATTTCATCTGCCTAATCTAAATGGCTAACACAGCTCCGAAGGTTATTTCAATGAATATTTATGTTGCATGCGCAATTGAGCGCTAGACGCTGTACCTCGCGACATCAGCAATAGCAGAGGTGACTTGAAGGGGACCCCCAACTTCCGCGACGTCACCACGGCAGCCGAGCTCAGACCAGTGTAACTAATAATGACGACGCCATGGCCACCACTGCCTATATGCCGATTATACGACGTTCTCGGGACCACGAAAAAGCGCCGTAAGATGCGGGCGTCGTAAAATCCGGACACGAAAATTTATGCCTACAAAAGCACTGTTTAGCAAACCGGATTAGCGAGAAACTTCAATGAAAACTACCAATAAACTCTACAGGGCTCTAACACCCAAATAACACACAAAAAGATGAAAAGAACAGTGCAGCGCAGGTGCTAGTTCTAATTTATTGACACGAACATTGACTGCGCCGCTATCCGTTGGCGCGATTACAAACAGCCGTAGCGATACATGCCACACATTTAAAAAAATCGGTGAGCTTCATCTGCACATTCTTTGAGCCCAGCCGCCAAAGCTTGCCCTTAAGCTAAGCAAAATCCAAAAGAACATCTTCTGTGGCCTCGCGTGTAGAGACGTAACTCCTAATGCCGTCTAGGTACCGAAGCATATCGGCAAATTACGGATGGACGGCGGCATCTACGGCAGTGGCGTAGTCGTCCTCGACCGATTTCGCAGCGGCGTCAGCACCGGGCAATGCTTCCGCGATTGCGCCGTCCAGCGACAGTTCACCGCAGGTGGCAACGTTGTCGTCAACCTCTACAAGTTCGGCGAAGGTTTAAGTTGGGTTCAAGCTCTCGAAGTCGTCCTCGTCGACGGAGCTTGCATCTTCCTCCGTGGAGGGTGTGCGGTTGCCAGCAGCGGAGGCAGCCTCTCGCACGAAGCCACAATGCTTGAACGAATTCGCGATTGTGCTTTGTGAAGCGCTGCACGAACTGGCGATAATGTGCATAACGTCGAGCACAGAAATCTTCTCTTCGCAACACTCCATTGCTACCAGCCGACGCTGCGCAAGCCGCTTTCTATAGCCCTGCTTCACGCACTTATGATGCCGGTATCCAGCGGCTGCAGACGGCTTGTGCAGTTTGGCGGGAGAGGCACCACCTTGATGTTCCGCAGGCTCGTCGAGTCGAGTGGCATGGCGCGTTGTCCACAAACAGAAGTTTTCTCGCCTTTGCACCCATTTTGTTATCCATCTGCTGCAGAAACTTGCCGAATACAGCGGACGTCATCCCTGACTTTTCGTTGAAGTCGTAGATGCACGGCAGCGTCCGCAAATTTCGGAAACATCGTGGCTTGCCAAATTTCCCTATCACGAGTACCGGCAGCTATTTGGACCCGTCCTCATTTGCACAGAAGAATGCCGTCAAGCGCTCTTTGCTGCATTTCCCTCCATCACAACTGTCACCCTTGAAGGTGAGGGTCTGCTCCGGTTGCATGTTGTAAAAAATCCCACTCTCATAACGTCGCAAGGCTTGTATCCCGCAGTCAAGTCTGGCTATGACTCTTTCCACTCTTGCACTGTCGAAACGTGTATGAAAGAACTTTCTCTGCAGGAACGGCTGAACACGATATTACTACGCTTTCTAAAGCGATCGAGCCACCGGTTCGATGCCTTGAAATCTTTTATGCCGAGGCGCAACACCACGAGGTCGGCCTTCTCTTTGAGGGTGGTGCGTAAATTGATGGCAAAGCTCCGCGCTTGAACGAGCCACTCCACCAGCGCTTTTTCCAGCTTCTCGTGTTCACCCTCTATAGCATTCTTTCGTTTCAGACCGAACATGCTTGCATTATCAAGAATCGAAGCCTCGTTCGCCAATACGGTTTTCAGGGAAGACTCCTCTATCTTCAGCTCCCAGGCAGTAGTTGCTTTTGTGACTCTAGGCCTAGAGGAGACGCTGCTCTATGCCACTTTTCAGCTTTTCACCGAGCCACAAAACTGCGCGCTTTCGTAACATTTTGCGTCGATACAATCCTGGACAAGAGCAAGCGAGGACACCGTTGTTGCCGAGTGGCTGCTAGCAAAGAAAGAAGCGTGGGCGCGACGAAAGCAGGAGAGAGATATTGTTCGGAAAGGGCGAAAATAATGGTGGAAGTAAAGTCCCTCTATTTTTTAAAAGTAGCGCCATTCATTGTCCTTTTCGCCACCGCGCTCTCCCCGGCGTTTGCTCCCCGCCACGTGCTGCGCCCTGACCTCCTGAGCTCTCCCATCGGCTGATTCGTGTCACGTGGAAGAAGACGGGCACTCCTTTATATTTTTTTTTTCTATTTTTTCTTTCCACCGCGCTCCGATCGCCATTTTCGGACCTGCGCGACGACGCTGCTGTGCTCGCAAACGGATTGATTGAGTACGTGTGTTACTGTGTTACAATGTTAAAAGCAACGTGTTAAGGAAGACAGCTGTATTCTATGGCCGTGCTGCTGCGCGCTCGCTTGTCGCAAGGGACAACACACTAAACAAAAATAACCAGGAACGGGAGTAAACAGCTTGTTCTCTAGCGCATTGCCTTTTCTGGGTTTTCTTTACTACGTAAGAGTCAAGGTAAAAATTTACTCTCACGCTAACCGAGTTTTTGAACGTAGAAATGGCAGTAATTATTTACCCCCCCTGGAGGTTTTCAGCGACTATACGCGGAGCAATTTTTTACTGCCTAAGCAATGTTTTCTCGGCTTTTTTTAGTTATTTTTAAAGCTCATTCGAGGTTTACTGTGGCAGGATAACCACTAGGCTTACGCAAAATGCAGACATCACTCAATTTATTGAGCAGTAAACGAGGACTCACCCTTCGAACTTATAACATTGGAAGCACGTTTTCACTCGTTGAGAGCGCAACAAACACAGGCACAAGCCCGGGAGCAGAGATACTCGAAAGTGCGTTTTCACTTGGCCGCCGTTCACCAAGAACGGCGCTAGGATAGCCAGCATCGCTCGAACCCAGCACAAAACCACGCCGCACTGGTAACACTCGGGGTAGTTCGCCGTGTCGTTGTCGTACTGGTTGACGATGCGGTCAGTCAGGAACGTTTGCGACCGTAGTTTCCGTGCTCTCCCAGAACTCGGCGATACCTTCGAAACGACGGTCACTAGGCATAGCTGCCGGAGATGTCACGGTATCACGTTCTGGTTGATGGACGCCATCTTACGCGTATCGGCGCACGCGCCGATACGCGTACGCGCTGATCACACTCACGCCGTTCACACTCACGCCCCGAGACGTCGCGTCCCCTCTTCCGCGACCGACGCTTTTGACGAACAATTGCTTGCAAACGCGTACCATGTGGCTAGGCCTAAATAGCCATTCGAGGGCTATCACGGCCTCCACCCCTGCGTCACGGCAGTTTCGAGTTTTTTACCGCGTGACGTGGTACGTAGTGTTTGATCACGTGGCTTTAAACTCTAGACTAGGGTTTTTTTTTATCACGTGACAGGAAACCCCCTACGTAGTAAAATAGGGCAATAACGTCCTTTTACTACCTTTCGAACAGGTGGTAGTAAAACTATGTCATATGCTCCTTTTACGTCAACAAGACGTAGGAATTTTGAAAACAAGAGAGTTTTTAAGGCTCATGAGCCGCAAAAACCCAAATATCGGGCAACTTTTGCTTACAGTGAAGGTTACGAAAACGACTTTTTAAGTTTTTTTGTTTGCATTCCGACAAACGCGACCTACAAAGAAGAAATGTCTAAATCGACAGGATCGGATATGCTGTCTTCAAGAAGGTTGCAAAAAGCGCAAGGATTTGTAATGTAAGTCCCACATTTCATGATCCCAGCGTACGTTTCGTGACCCTATGTTGTGCATGGTTCTTTAGTACACTTCAGCTGATGCACTCTCTCTCTGCTTCATGGTGCCGAAGGTGCGTGCAGCTGGCCTGGCGATGCTGTGCGTGGTTTTAATACACTGAAGTTGACTTTTCTTAGAATGGGCTCAGTTTGTTTTATGCCTCTGTTTTGCGTGGACAGTGGTCGCATCTTCCTATGGCCTGTGACTTCAAATCAACTTTAATAGGGCCATGTGTTCAGGTCGACCAGAAGTTGGCACTGAATGCAATCCTTTAGCATCAACGCAATCCCGCATGTGTTGATTTAGTGTGTTGTGTTTAACCTTGTTAACGTCTTGAAGTGCTCTCGCCATTAGGGAGGTCGCAGTAGATGTTAGTGGGTAACGGAGGTCACCTGTGGAGCGTCTAATGTGCACTTTGAACACTCCAGCACTCGTGCATGATCCAAACAGAGCGAAGAAGCGACCTATTTGATAAACATTGTTCAGCCAAGACGGCTGGAATATTTCACACTCCAGCCGAGCGAAGGTATTCTGTACGTGCGTAATTGAACTTACGACTTAGCACGTTCACATAAATTCACGCACTGCGAAACTGGAACCTTCATAATCACGCGCTAAGTCGCGCTTGTTGACACCGGGTGCATGCGCCGTGCTTTACCAACACAAGCCCTGTACAAGCGGACCTTTTACGTCTTAAATAATTGTAGTTTTTTTATTCTTTTTCGCGCGATTTAAACACTACATTATTAACGCCGTTTGCTCACTGAAGAATGAAATTCCGGAACCAAGAACTGCTCCGCAGGACTAGAACGAACTTTTCCGCGTATTTCCACCGATAGCGCGTCAGCCGTCGTCGGCTGCGGCAGGTCCGACATAGGCGGCGACACCATCGAGGCCGCGCCGGGCGGGAGAGGGAGGCGAAGAATTTAGGAGGAGAAGTGGTTGGCGCTACTTTCCTAGGAGGGGCTTTAGCGTAACCTGCAGACCTGCACTCCGGCGCATCGCGGTAATGCGGCTATCGTGCGTCGCTGTTTGACCCCCAACTAGCATTAAGGCTGTGCAACACATGAAAATTTTTTTAAATTCAGCTTCGCTTTGTGTGCGACATAGATTACTATCACTGTGGCTAGTTTACGTAGGGTTGCTGTTGCCTCCTACGCGTCACAGACGAGCGATCCTTGCAGTCACCCTGAGGGCACGAGTATCAAACGAACACCCAAATATTTTCTCCCCTGCTATATTAGCGGTCTCCTGCTTACTGCAGCCGTCTTACCGATCGCGCTGAGCTCTGCGTGCTCCTTTGAAGTTAAATAATGCCTGGTTTTTTTCGTTATTTCATCGCGCATATGAGACGGCTTTAATGGGACAGTGAGTTATACTAAAGCAAATGTTTGAAAGTCACCTATGCGCCACTGCTAGACGATTTGAGGTAGTCATGTATTAATTTTTATTTAATTCGATACCGAAAACACCCAGAGGTCATTTGGTGTGTATACAATTAAAACGTACAAATGCACGCAGACACTATAGAAATCAACTCTGCAATAAAACACTATAACAAACATCAATGCACAAATCACTAGAACTTTATAAATAATGACTGCGTGAACACTACAAAAGAAATATCAACGAAAATAGCAGTTTACAAAAATAGCATCACAATAAAAATAAGAGTTGTCTCTTTTTCTAGAAATTGTACATTACACGAATAATTTGATTATATGCACATGCGCACCCCGCGAAGAATAGGTTTCCAAGGTGGCATGTTCAAAAAATAATTTCAAGCGTCTTGCATACTCTTCTTACCAAGTTTTAGCTATCTTTCGGTGCACTGATGTCTTCCTTTTCTCATGTTTCTCGAAGTTGACTGCCTTTACGCAGAAGTGTAGCCACGTCGTGATATCAAAAGTAATTACATTTTTCGTGAGTTCAGCTGCGTGTTCACTGCAACCCATTTTGTGTGCGCACTTGGTATTCACTAAGCTCAGCAGGTCCAAGAGACTATCAGAATGCATTCTCTCTTCCTAAAGCATGCAGTGAAAATGTCCTCTAGAAGCTTCACAAAATATAAACGCGTGCGACGTGGTACAGAACCCCTCCTCTCTCCTTGTGCAGCGTCAGTGCAGCAAGCCCAGGGGTTTCAGCTCCTGATTCCAAGTCAGGTCATCCATGCAAGTTCGGCACTCTGTCTTCGTAACGCCCTTTAGTGCGGCATGCTCTATCACGTAGTAAGTTGTTCGAAAGTCGCTTCTCTCATGTTTTCATCATGGTCAGCTTCAGACAGCGCCACTTCGTCGCATGGTAAATTTCCTGTATCACTCAATGCATCCACCCGATCCCACAAGTTGTTGCTGGGAAAGCAGCTGGAGCTAGTCGCTTTAGTATCTAGCAAAGCACTCATCGCACATTGGTCTACATTCCCATATCTTATGGTTTTAACTAGATTATAAAATGACAAGCAGTTCATTGTAATAAGAAACTATGCGGGAGTAGGGTGGTCATTGCAAACCGACGCTTGTCGGACAATTCTGAACAAATTCTCTATACGGCGCTGACTAAGTCGAGCTGTCATGATGTACGTATACCCTAAGTTCTGAAGGTACGAAAGAAGTTCGAGGGTGCTTCAGATCATGACACGCAGGCCACTCGCTATTGATCCGCTCAAGAACCCTCCAGCTCCACCGGCATGCTCCTGCCAAGTAGCGAAGTATTCTAAGAATCCTGAGACCTGTAGCTGAATATGAGCTGGGTCTCAGGGCTCCTACAGGGAATCGAAATATCATGATACAGATAAGCTGGTTGATCCTCCTGTGAAGAAATCAAGTGACACATTATGAGCTTAAGTTCCAACATACATATATGGTGTAACAATAAACTATATTACCACTGTAGCCAATTCGGCACCCGGGTGCGTAGCAGTAATTTCGACGGCGGCTATGCATTTTAACTCAAAGTGTTATGAGTACAACATAAAGCACACAGGGCACATGGGCATACTGCTACAAACACAGACGAATAAGACGCGCCAGTGCGTCGTGGTGCGGCACCGTCGTACGGTAACGCTCAGCAAACTGCGACTCGGCAGCCGCGCAAAAGAACCGAGGGAACATTGCAAGTGATACGGGCGACACGCCCCTGGCGGACGCCGGAGCCAGCGACACTCGAGGGGCCAGGGTGGCGCGGCGGAGGGATACGGCAGTGAGCACACTGCCCAATTCCAGAACACTGTACACATGGTCGAAGTTGTTTACCGCTTGCGCCCGCTACATCACGCCAGTTGCACCAGGCGCTTTGTTGTTTATGGAGCTCTTTCAAACCAAAACTGAAACTAGTCAGTAATAAACAGGCCGTAAATAATTTCCTGTCGCGCGCTCGAGCAATTTATGTGCCGTGTTATAGCTGACAGATATTCAGCCATGTATTGCAGCAAAAAAAAAAAACATTACACGAAAATTATTGTGTCAGCGCCTCGTGAGGGGCCCTGCTAGGTCTTGCCATTTTGAGCTGACAAGCATATTGCATGCTCACGATCATGTCTGCAAACAACCATATCGCTACATGCCGTGGAAGCTCTCATACCAAGATTCTGCTCTCGCGTCACCTGAAACATTATCTCTGCTGAGAATGGCCATATTTGAAAAGATCCTCGAAGCAGAATGCTCACTCTTGGCCACTTAAGAACCTCCCTTGTATAACATTTACCATATGACCTGGTGATGGGCCCTTAAATAACCATGTCAGGACATACCACATTTATGCATGTAATGGCTGCAACCCTGAATTTTGCAATCAAAACTAGTTTTATTTCCACCTGGTAATGATCACAACCATACCTACAGTAAGACCTCAATATAATCCTTTATGTAACGAAGTATGTGGTTCATAGAACCTGATGTCCATACAAGATACATACAATGTTGATAAGATGATGGTGGCAGACCCCTACTGTGGGCATGTATCATCATGGTGATTAGTTGTAACCAGTTGAAGAAAATTGTACCCTAGGTCTATGCACTCACAGTTTCACCCGCTCTTTACAACTGAGAGAACATATTAAACAAGCCTGCTCGATTGCGTAGTAATACAATAGTGCATAAGAAAATAATTATAAGCAATAACGGTTTTATACAGCAGTGCAATCAGCCACCGAAAGACAGAGTGCGCTATTTGGCGCTTGAGACTTTAGAAGACGACCGTGTACCCCTCAAACGGCGGGCGCTAAACAACAGGGGCGGAAACATTTTGCGTACAGAAGGCTGCATGCGCAGCTCAATACTTTCTCCACTGGCACTCGGTCAACATCGAGGCTATATAGGGGATTGCCGGTGTACGGTTGTGAAAAGCGACCAAGAGCAAAGGAAAGCATGCCGCTGTTGTGCATTATTTCGATATGCTTGAGGGTATGCTGGCGTGTGCATGTGCGATATCATATCGCGATAATAAATGTTGATCTAATGAAATGCTGTTCATCTCAGTCATTGGCGTAGGCAGCCACGGGGTAACGGAGCTAAAGCCACCCCCCCCCCCCCTTAAAATTTCGCAGTCGGCCCACCGCTGCAAATGCTGGGCCATCACCGTTAAGAACAAAGGCGCTCATCCATGGAACACGTAGTTATGACCATTTCCGTCTCAAAGGGAGCTTAAAAATTAAGAACACGGCCTTTTCAACTCCGAGTTTCACTGCTGACTCTGGCGGCGAAAGTTGGGGCTTGTACATATGCAGTAAGCGGCGGCGGCAAACGAGGTGCGCCTGGCACTGCTCGGTTAAGAGTGCTGCGACAAGCCTGAAAGAGGTGCTTGTGGTCTTTTCAGCACAGAACAGCGGCAGACAGACTGTCCTGCGATTTGAGGTGACGGAAGAATACATCGGGTCTACGCAGCCGTCAATAGGCGCCGTTTTGCTAGAGGTGGGACGTTTGCGGGCCAAGGCCTTCAAGATAGTGAACCAAGCGCAAAGCAAAGCATGTTGCTTTTCCCCGTGCAACACTATCTCCCGCGTCGCCCAACCCTTCTTCCCCTCCTTTTCCTGTTTCTGGGGGACATGGGCTACAGTAACTCCAGTGCGTTTTTTCTTTCCTTTTTGTCCTTCTGAAGAGTGTCCTCACATCACCTCTCTTAAATGCTTACATATGGCCGCTGTGTGCCTGCGCGGAGTGTTCCCTTCTTAGGGTGGGGCAGCAGAGAGAAGAAATTTCAACCGAATTTGCGACTGGACATCATTGCTTTGCAGAGTTATCCAGAAGCTAGAAAACTAGGGAATAACGAGTCGACCAAAACGGCGCGTTGCGGTTCATCGCCGAGCGTGTACAACGGACACTGACCCCGCTACCAGCAGACGGTGGTCGCGACATTCATTCAAGAAGAGGTGGCCATATTCGGATCACCGCTTTCAAGGCAATGACTGAAGGAAACAAGCGGCTCTCCGACTTCTGGGGAAGCTCATCTTGGAAGTGCCAACAAACGAGTGAGACCTCGAGTGCGAAGTCCCTTTCCCGAAATTCTCTCCAACTGATTTGTATTTAGATAATACATTATATCACCTGACGAAACAGTCGGTTTGTAATCGTCTGAGATGGCCTGTATGGATTCCATGTGAATTATCTGGCAATATTTAAATAGTCCCTTGTTATTCCTCATATTTCCATATGGTGCCTTTTTTTTCTGCAAGCGAGGAAATTAAGTTCAAATAACTTCATTTCTTACGTACAATATACAGCTTTGTAACCATAGCAGCCGAAACAACTACAGTAGTCGAGACGATCGATAGATCAACCAGCAGATAAATCAATCGATGAGCGGCTTGTTGTGCAATGTGAAAAGAAAATGCCTATAATATGCGTACCCCATTCGGCTAATAAGTAGTTCAACAGAGAAGGGCGCATTTTCAAGCGAAAGTGTAAGTGAGAAAAAAAGAGCGCAAGAGAAGTGGGAGGAAAGAAAACACGTACAACAGACAGGCTCTTCAAGTATGCAAGACGAACCCGGCCACATCAAGCATATAATCATTCCAGTAAATACGCTTATCAGGACGCATTCTTTTCGAAAAAAAAGAAAAAAAAACAAGTGTTTAGATGGATGCAATACCAAAATTTCTCGCAGCTTTTATTTCAAGCACCGAGAAAGTCACGCAATCATTCGCCATTCACACAGTCAAAATTGGGAGATGTATATAGTCACTATTTGCTTGTCTGGTTCATAGAATTGAGGACGGAAATACGTCATGCCTTGTGTTCTAAGCAGGCGTATATTTTTCCACAGCCGTGAACGAAAACACATGGAAATCATTGAACTAGATATTACTTCGTTGTTAGGCAGAAGGAAACTCACTATTAGAGCTCGTTTCGGTTATCGCAGTAAGGGTGCCAAATAGGTTAGTTACATTAGGCCTCATATTTCGCAACAGCTACCTAAGTGACAGTGAAATAAGAAAAAAAAATGTACATACCAGAATGACTGACCCAGGGAAAATATTGCCAGGCGTATGCAAGCCTGTAAGAATTATAAGCTTTTTTTTACAAACTCTGCTTCTTTTCAGCCTTGCTGTGTCCAAATCGACCCCTAAGGGTGTAGTACTGTCAACTCAGTGTAGCAAGCGATCGTCTAAGGTTAAAATATATGACGTATTCAGTTTTTTTTTTCTGTGAGCATGAAACATTGCTTACTTCGTTTTATAAGTGTTTAGCATCAGCTGGTTTCGCAACAACCAATGATACGCGGTCAGTAGTTGATGATCTGTGATTTGCCAACGCTAGTGCTGCATCAAGTGCCTACATTTATTAGGGCAAACAAGTTTTAGCTGCGCGAAGAGGACACCATTTGGAGACAGCAGTAACTGTCTAGCTCTTCAGCTGACAACTGAACCGCGGACTCCATTAAGTAAAGGGGAGAGGGGGGGAATTTAAAAGATAAGGACAGGGAGAGAGCAGATAGGAGCAATTTATATATTTACACAAAGGCCTCAAAGTTCACTTCCGGTGTGGCCTCCTCGACCGAGTTGTCACCCGGCACAGCACACCGGTGTGGCGTTGTCACAAGGTCTCTGTCATTTGGCTGCTTCCCCGGGGAACACAACCCGGGCTTTCTTGTTTTTCTCACAGAAGCCTTCTTCCCGGATGAGTTGGGTGTCAGTCGGGTCGCCCTTGAAAGGGGACGGGGAAGAACCACTCTCTCGACTGCGCGGCTGCGTCGCACCTGCAGGTAACGCGACTGCACGGGGGAAGGCATTTCCGCAGTTTTCTGCAAGTTTTTACTTTGTTTAAACAGTTAGACGTTAAACAAGGGGCAGCCGTTGAAGTCAGTCTCAAATGAGAGGTCCGCTGGAGGGTATGTACCTTTCAACTTGTTTGAAGTGATGGCCATGACCGGAGGGGGATTCCGATTTCTCTTTTGTTTTCTTTGTCACGAGGGTCCTGGACTTTTGGAGGGAGCCCGCCGGAAACTGGCGCCGGAGACAGCAAGAGAGTGGGTCGCAACAGATGCTTCTCGTCGTAATTTTGTAAAATGTGCCTAAAAAGAAACATATCTAAATAAACGTAATTAGGAAAATGCCTAGAAGTTGCATGTGCTGGCCTTGCCTCTTCGGCGGCAAACAAGTAGCATTTGGCCTTTTCCAGGAGCCACTCTGCACGTGCGCGCCCGCTCGTTTCGAAGCCGGCGCTTTTTTTCTTTTGGTAAGGCTATTTGTCCTCCGTTCTTCCGTTAAAGAACCCCAGGTGGTCGAAATATCCGGAGACCTCCACTACGGCGTCTCTCATAATCATAGCTGGTTTTCGGACGTTAAACCCCATAAATCAATCAATCAAATCCGTTCTTGCGCTCGCATGCACGCCATCTCCACTCTAAAGCTCATTTTCCGCTCCACATGTTTAGTAACGATAAATTTCCGGCAACAGTAAGATTCTAAAACTTATTTCGATTTTGTTTCTTCTCGTGCGGCGCCTTCACACGCGTAAAGATCGACGGGTCCCCGTGAAAGCGCGCAGCGTGCGGCGAATTCGCAGCCTGCATTTTATGGCATGTGAGGCTTCCTACACACGCCGTGATCACTTTATCGTCGGCAAGTGGCTTTTTTCCGATTCTGTTTTTTATGTACATTCATTGTTCGCATCTATATGACCAACTTTCCATGCACGGAAGGTGTTAATCGACGGAAAATCGAGCTATTGAAATATATGCAGTGCTCATCTCAATGCCCTTAAAGGAGTACTGACACGAATTTTTGACATTCTCGTATTGTTGCTGTAAGTGAAAGCACCGGCGCGGAGAACCCCAAAAATAGTATCATGGTGCCGCGCAACGCAAAGAATATATTTTTAATATGGCTCCCTTAAAAGCCCACTTTCGGTTTCGATTTCGAGGGGGCGGTTTCCTAGTGACGTGTCAACAGAGTCGGACGTACGTCTAAGTCACGTAGGGATAGCAATTCGTAATAGCGCCGCTGCAACTCTGTCGTTAGTTACACGTGGGGCATGCAAACAACGACAATTTCACGGTCGCCCAGCGGCTCTGACAGCGATTTCAGCGATTTTTGAGAGACTGTGCTCATACGTCATTGCAGTGTCCATTGCGCTGGGGCTGGCTTGCAGTGCTGTTCGACGAAAACTTTAAAACCGAACTAAAATATTTTGCACGTGTTTCCTGGCTTCCGCGTGTGGAGGGCGTTAACAATACATGACTAGAAAACGAAAAATGTATACTTGGCGCCGCAGCAAAATCGTGTCAGTACTCCTTTAAATGGACCTGTAAGGAATTTTAAATAAATATGTAAATAAATCTGTTCCAATGCAACAGTGCAGGTGATAACGCGGGCAAGGTATGATCGCCACTAATGACGAGGCCCGAGCACCGAAACGCAGCTTGAAGTTCGCATTTTCGTATGATTATATCGGGTACTGACTGCTGAGGCTTGACCGGATCCACGATATTTAGAGTTTGGTAATGTCCCGATGCGTGTACAAACATACGACACCTCGTCACAGTAGCTTTGCGGCTGTGAGATTGCGCTGCTAACCTCAAAGATGCTGGCTTGACTTCCTGTGTGAGAGACTGTACGTAGCATCCTGATTGGGACTTAATGAAGCAACGGTGGTGAACTTTAATCGAAGTGCATACTAGGGCATTTGCAGAGCGCAAAATAAATCCGCGAACTGCCTTACAACAGCGCCTTCATACTAATGTACTTCTGGCACCTGAAAACCAATGATTTGTTATTTTAATTAAACTTGGAACGATTGCTGATCGAAGAAAAGGTCCTATAATCGACAATCGATGGATCATATTTAGACATTTTTAGTTTATCGGGCTTAGCGTAATAACGCAGTTATCGGAATAGCGGGATGGAAACGCGCATGCGCAGTGCCGTAAACGGCCGATACCGTTGAGCGTGCACACGGGATTTCGCAGATTTAACGTTACCGTGTTTGGGTGTTTATTGTAGTTTACGTAAAACATGGCGGCGGTTTTGGACGCCTGCCTCGAGTTGAATTTGGCGTTGCTGTGGCAGGATTCACTTCGTTCGCAGCAAATGACTGTGCAAAATGACTTCGCTTGCCTTCAGGTAGCTTCGACGACGCAGCATTAGGGGTAACTTAGCCGAATTTTCGAGATCGCTTCCCATCTAGAACGTTGCTAGGCCTAGCGAGAGAGCATCTGTTTACATTTCTGCAACATTTCAATTTATGCTCTTGGCGTTTGGTTCGTATATAACTTAAATGCCGCTGCACGCGGGAGTGTAAGTGAACATTTTAAGCTTCATTTCTTTTCACCTTCTTTTTAACGCATGTATCCGCTAGATGTCGCCACAATCACAGCTATCGGGCCGTAAACGCTTCTCCCCTCAACTAAAGCTCTTTTCTGCAACGAATGTTTGCGTTACGGTAACGCTATTCCCATAGCCCCGCTATCACGCTAACGCGCTAAACTAAAAATTGTCTATTAACTCGCTTAGCGATCAACGGACACAAAACTGCGCGAGAATATGCGTCAATAATTACACGCTCGCCGTGGCAGCCCGAATTTTATTTAGCTCCTCTGCATAACTGACATTCATGCGCATCTACTCGTTCCACCAAATAGCACAAGAATTTTTCTCTGCTTAATACCGCGCGCCATGAGTAAGAGGCACTCAAAACACGCACTCACAGCCAGCAAGCTTGTGAGGAGAATACAACAAGACGTGATTCCCGAAGCATCTATTAACTCCCCATGGCAACACTAGCGCTATTGCGGCGGCGGGCTCGTCACTGTTGAAAGCGCAGTGCGTAGGGATGGTTCTCTGCAGAAGTAACAGCTGCAGCGTTGTGGAATAGAAAAATCTACATTTACAACAACTAGTCATAGAAGATGGTTTCAGAGCATACCTAACGCGCCAGTAAGTTTTACACAATCTGCCAGTTGTCAATTGTACAAGATCATTTTTTAAAGAAAACTTTGTGTTTGCAAGAATTACAGACGCTATCATATTCTCAGTGTGGCACAAATTTGCAAATATTTAAGCTATTTTGGAGCAACCTCTGTGTGCAGCTGTGCATACATTTAGGTTGTTCCGGCTCGATAAACGTCATAAAATGTCTTGGATGTTTGAGCAACTATAGCTTGTTTAGAGTATCTCGTTAAGTTGTATACGTTTGCATCAATTTTAATATATCAAGTGAATGAGTGCAATTAAAAATTGAAAGTTTGCTTTCCGCTCATAGCGGGTCGACCATGACCTTGCTGGCTAAGCAATAGGCCCGCGCGACCCTATCCACTGCTGCTGAAAAACATGTATTCCGCTAGCGATTTTTGTAGGCATCGCATACTACGCAAAATGTGTTCGTTTTTTTTTCTTTGTGCCGCTCATGGCTGAGGCAGACCTCTCACAGTTCTCATATGAAACATTGGAGAAGCTCGAGCTAAGTTGCGCATGGCAAAATACAGCGAAGCTAGTTGATCTGAAGTTTGATACGGCTCTGCTAGGTCATATACTTGGCCTTGTTAGGTTATATTAAGTCTCACTTGATAACCTGTTTAGTCTCAGTTGGGCTTGCCACAATTAGCTTTAACCCCAATAGGATCGTCCTAATTAGTGTTGGCTTTATTGGTTGTGAGTATTGGTTTGTAAGCAGAATCACACTTGGCTTAATTAGTGCTAGTTCCGACCTAATTATGATTGATCTAATTATAATTGGTGTGATTATGATTAGCATAATTATTATTAGCTTAACAGGCTCGACCTAATTTAGCCCCAGATATGCTTGGCTTATATGGATATATACTTAGCTGGGCATGGTTGCGAGACTTGGAACGGAGCTTCAGCCACAGCTGTAAGGTGTGCGACAGACTGTAGTTCGACAACAACCTTCCTCGGATGAGTCTCCCTCCGGTGTCTGATGAGTACCGACAGTCCTGCCAGCGGATTGGCTGACACAAGTTCAGCCAGCATCAGCCAACCAGTTAACAGAGCCGTTAGCACCGTAGAAGACTGCTGCGAGGCAGTTTTATGCGGGTTTCTGACGGTTTTAACGAATACGTTGAACAGCTTTGTTGTTAAAACCCAGCGACCGCTGTGGCTTGCTCCCGTTTGCCTATGTACTCGTGACGGCGGCCTTGTGCATACATTTGACGCCAACTGTTTCTTTAGTCGCCAGGAATAACTGCTCGAACACGCGACAATGAACAACGGAAACTTATTTAAACATTGTAGCCCCGCTAAGTTGGACAGTCGAACAGTGGAACGGCTTCTCGAAGGCGAGCTATCAACTTAGCGCTTTTCGTTGACCTCGCACCTTCCTGGCCTGAGCCAACGCGCGACCGCCGCCGTACGAAGTTCGTTTTCTCGAAGCTGAAAATTCGTGGGATGACGGTCGCCTTTTACGCGTTCAGGATCGTCCACGATCGCAGCCGCTCGCAACCATTCCCAGCGAGACGCGCAGCGTTAGTTTAGGATACCGCACTGCCCATGCGCCGCACTCCGTTGATATGGCTGAAACCGGTCCATCGCCGATCTCGAAGGCTCTAACGCTGACTTCGAAAAAAGTGACGTCACGGCCTCTCAGTTTTTTCCAGTGAGTTTCATACCCCGCGACAACAGTGGCCAGAATAGAAGTGTGATGAACGCGCCGGCTGGCTCGTGCCCCCTAGGAAGGAAACCGCCAGGTGGCGCTGGCACGCGCTTGCACGTGGGCCGCGGTAGTAGCGCGCTGCGCGGGGACTGGAATCATCGGCACACGCAGGCAGTACGCAAGTTTTAGATGCGAAACATCTTGCTCTGGGCTATGTACGTTATCCATTGGCGTCCGCACCTCTCCTCCTTATCCCCATCTCCACGCCAGCTTTGCGATAGCGCGTTACTCCGTCCGTCCTCCTCTCCACACCAGCTGCGCGATTGCGCGAGCATGCGCGCCTCTCCCTCCGTCCTCCTCTCCACGCCAGCACCGCTGCCCAGTGATGCCAACCCTAGGGATTTATCCCTAGATTTAGGGTATACCCATGTCAGGGATGTAGAGTCCTTCTTGTAACATCTAGGGATATTTGTGAGGCGGGCCAACGTGAACCATTTTTCAACAAGTAAAACCAAAATACCAATAATTTTGGCTGTTTTTTTTTTATTTTTCACTCAACAAGACAAGGGCAGTAGCAGCGACAACGCAAGAATATTCTGGCGCCTACTGGGATGAAAAACGAAACTTTCTTTTTGTGACTTCAGCAGGTGTGCAGGAACAGAGAGCTTTGTGCGTTGCATGCACGGAAAAACTGCACCTAATTCACACTCCCCGGGTTCCTAGGTTCCTACATTGTGGTGTGTTACGTTGAAGAGCTGTATACGGAACTTCTTCGTAGATTACGACATTTGGACCCATTAACTGCGCCAGTCTTCGCGCAGTCCGCTCCATGTCAGATGGCAGGTTCTGGATCAAGATAATTTGAACACGGTGAACCAAGTAGAAAGAGTATGTCACCAAAATACTTGGCCAATTGGGACGCTGATACAAGTACAGAGGATAGCTATATCCAGTAATACAGTGCCACCTAGCATTAAAAAAATGCCCTGCATTTCTATTGCAGATCATGCAACACTAATTTGAAATGCAGCCAATGAGAACTTAACTGCCATTTTGCAAGAGAGCACAGACCTTTGTTGGCACTTCGGAGGTGCACTATCGTAGACTCCACAGGAAGTATATATTAACTACGTGCCACAGGAAATGTAGGAAAAGAGCGGCAGTTGCTCTTCATAAGCTAATTTCTACCTTCAACAGGATTGACGACAAAACGCGCTAAAGGGAGAATTACATCTAGACGTCTTTAAATGTCAACTAGCCAAATTAACAACATAAAAATTACAATCTAGGGATTGAACTTGCAATTAAGGGATTTCCAGAGGCTCAATCTAGGGATAAAGTGGTGACTTAGGTTGGCGTTACTGCCGCTGCCTCATTTGCTTCCTCGGATGAGTCTCCCTCCGGTGTCTGATGAGTACCGACAGTCCTGCCAGCGGATTGGCTGACACAAGTTCAGCCAGCATCAGCCAACCAGTTAACAGAGCCGCTAGCACCGTAGAAGACTGCTGCGAGGCGGAGAGCACGCGAAGCAGAGCGTCAGCGCCGAGCAGCGGATTCCTCGCTTCGAGAACGAGAAGCAGCTGCGAAACGCCAGCGTCGAGAAGCGGATACTGCGCTTCGAGAACGCGAAGCCGCTTCGACACGCCAACGTCGCCAAGAGGATCCGGATGCCGCTCGTCAACGCCACCACACCGCGAAAGCGGCCGCGCGCGCGACGAACCCTTCAAGCGAGACTTCTTGGAACGGAGCTTCAGCCACAGCTGTAAGGTGTGCGACAGACTGTAGTTCGACAACAACCTGACTCGAATTGGCAACATCCAGAAAGAACGCCATCGAGGTTCTTTCACGAGAGTTCGGCGATGGTAACGATTACGGCGACTACGCAGTGTGTGCATCGTGCAAGGACTCGTTGACGTCGGGCAAGGTTCCGTCTATGAGCGCCAGCCACACACTCTTAGAAAAGGTAGTGCTATTTACTAACTTCGAGGTAGTAAATGATTTTCACAACATTGACTACCTAAGTAGTAACTGCAAGTAGTAAACGGCAAGGTAGTAACTTTACTACCATGCCATTTGCTAGCTCCAGTTACTAGCAATAGGTATGGGTAGTAACCAAAGGTAGTAACATTACTACCATGGCAACCTTCTATCGAGCTTATGATTCGGTTTATATTTTCTGTTTACATTGCAGTATCAGTCGACCGTATTCCAAAAGATTAAGATCAAATAAAAATGAGCGCGGTAAGGCATTGTCCGGTCACGCTGATTGGTGCTGACTAATTACATCGTGTTGCAGGAATTAACGATCGCTAATTACTTAAAGGGGTCGTGAAACGTTTTCTGAACATTTTGTACTAAGTGCGTATTCGGGATCCTGACCCTCCAATCAACAATATGCATTGTTCCGTTCCGCCGTGTGGGTTGATTTAGAGCGATAAAAATTGCGGTTTCGGTTTCAGTGAGCGCGTTCCCCTCAGCTCTGCAGATGACGTCGTCTTAGCAGCCGTCATACCTCCGAGATTGGCGCGCCCTCGGAGGCCATGGGAAAACAAACCGTGCAGCCGCTTTTCTTCCGAATGGTGGCACCGTGTTTTCTTCCTTTCTAGCTGTCAGGTAAATCGATTCCTTTAGAGCAAACGCGAGTACACTGTGCCTTTGAACTTAAAAATATCTTAACTCAACGTCACCAAATAGTACCACGCCGGCCGGTAGTATCGCATAGTCATTTCGGGAGAGCAAGAAAGTTGAAATTTAAAACGGGCGTTGTTAAATGTGCACTGAATATTTCGCCGAAATATTTCGGAATCGGCTTGTCGAATGCGTATTGAAGCAGTGAAAATTACAAACCGGCATCTCCAAATTATTTTCACGACCCCTTTAATGTGATTGACCCTGTGAATACGCTGCACATAGAAATGTTTAGGTGACAGCTTGGAAACATGTTGGAACCAGAAACGACAGCACACGCTACCGCACACAGAAGATCAAAGCTTCTACGCGATATATGTCCTAACTGCAGCATTAACGCTGTATATGTCACTACCTAAGGACGCTCACGTTGTTCCGGTAAGCAGAAGTGGATTCGGATAAGTAATCAACGTTTTGGATCGAGATTCTTGTATTTTTTTCTGTTTCGGTATATGCATGCAACCACGATGCACGGGACCCTTATTCAAACATAATCAAATCAAATATAGTTTGTCTAAATTCCGCGTACGCCTATCACAATTACAGCAGAATATACTACTGCTAGTGGAGGTAGTACATTTACTAACCTGCTACGTACGGATGTAGTGAACGTTACTACCCCTGATATTTACTACCTCTAGCATGGATCTAAGCTAGTAACGGACAAAAAATGTAGTAATGGTGCCAAAACGGTAGTAACTGGTCCCGTTACTAGCTTTTCTGCTACCTTTTTTTTTAAGAGTGCAGATACCCACCTCGACCCGCGCATCTGCCCGAGTTGAACCCGTGGAAGAACGTCTCATCGCTCCGCGACTCCCGTTCATGAGTATACGACGTCTGACGATAGATTAGGTGGGTGTAGATTGCGCACGCCACCGGGTCGTTGTTGACGAGTTCGACCCGTTCCAACGCATCGAGCGTTTCGATTTCGTGAGCGCACCCCTCGGGACCGACGCGCAGGCGTTCCAGCGTTTGAAGCAACCGATCCCAGTGCAGCTCCGATGGCACAGTGCCGTTCACCCTCGTGGATGACTTTAACGTCGACGTAATTTTATTTATTTTATTTATTTACAATACTGCCAGTCTCTACTGAGACCATAGCAGGTGGGCATTATGTACAGGTACTATGAATACTCATCATAGGAACAAATCAGCAATACATACAAAAAGGTGTAACATCAACTTTGCTCATTATACATCTGCAACTTACAATACATAACACATAAAAAAAATACGAGTAGATATAAATGGCAGAGGAACATTAGAAACTGAACACACGACTACATGCAAAATGTACAAGTACATATGTCTGTTACATGAATGATGTTACTGCCAATTTAACATACTAAGATATTTTTTCAATCTCTGACTCAAACTGAGCCAGTGACTCAGTGTTAGTAACGAGCGGCGCTAACATATTCCATTCGCGAATGGCAACCGGAAAAAAGGAATGTTTAAACACGCCGCTGTTGCATTTGTACTCTACTAATGTGTTTGAATGTTTGTGCCTGGTAGCTCGAGTTTGCGAGTAGGAAATATAATTTGAAATATCTATTTTATAATAATCATGCAGGAGTTGATAAAGAAATTTTAAACGTGCTTGTTTGGCTCGTGCCTCTAGCGTAGGAAGTCCAGAAATATCTAGAAGGTTAGTGGGCGAGTCGTCGCGTTTAAATTTGTTGTAGATGAATCGTATGGCTTTCCTTTGTACTGCTTCTATTTTCTTTATGTTAGTCCGAGTATGAGGAAACCACACGGTGTTTCCGTATTCGAGGATCGGCCTGACAAATGTTTTGTAAGCTAGGAGTTTTGTTGACAAGGGTGCCAGTTGAAGTGATCTGCGAAGAAAAAATAATTTTTGCATGGCAGATGAAGTAATGTGACTAATATGCTCGTCCCACCTTAAGTCTGACGTTATCGTTAAGCCTAGATACTTATGTTTGTGTACATTGGTCAAAGCTGTGCCATTTATAGTGTAGCAAAAGTCTGAAGGGTCTCTCTTCCTCGTAATCATCATAAAAGCTGATTTCTTTACGTTGATTTTCATCTGCCAATCTGAGCACCATTCGGTAATAGTATTAAGTGATTTGTTGAGCGAATAGTGATCTTGGTCGTTTTTAATTTCCCTATAAATGATGCAGTCGTCCGCGAATAACTTTATTTTACAGTTTATATTATTAGTTATATCATTAATATACACGAGAAATAACAAGGGTCCGAGCACGGAACCCTGGGGCACTCCTGATGTAACTGGTACTCTATTTGACGCGATATGTTCGAAAATAACAAACTGAGACCTATTAAACAAAAACCCACGCACCCAAGCAAGAATTTCCCCGTCTCCAATAATGTTTTCTAGTTTAATTATTAGCTTGCTGTGACAAACGCAGTCAAAGGCTTTAGAAAAGTCCAGTAGAATTATGTCCGTTTGGCTATGATTGTCAATAGCAAGCGCGAGATCGTGTATGACTTCGGTTAACTGCGTTATGGTCGATAAACCCCTGCGAAAACCGTGCTGGTTAGGAGACAATATACCTTCGTTTTCAAAAAAAAGTGTCAAATGTTTTAAAATGATATGTTCGAGTAGTTTGCATGCCGTGCTTGTTAACGATATTGGTCGGAAATTTGATTCATTGGATTTGTCTCCCGATTTGTAGATGGGAATAATTTTAGCTATTTTCCAATCTTCGGGTAATTGTGATGTTGAAAGGGATTTACGGAAAATACAGCCGAGGTATCTGCTGCACCACTGTGCGTACCTTTTGAGAAATTGGTTCGGTATATTGTCCGGGCCACACGCTTTTTTAGTATCTAGGCCAAGAAGAAGATTGAGAACTCCAGCGTCTGTGATAACGAGTGGCTCGATAGTGGAAACAGCCCGTGGAACCAAGTCCGGCATGATGCCATTATCTTTTGTGAAGACCGAATGAAAGTATTGGTTATATCTATTGGCTTTATCAGCTTTTTCATGTGATGATAGTTGAGTTGTGAGTGTGTTTTTTCGGCGAAAGTGGTTCCAGAATCTGTGTGGGTTATCTTTTAGAAAGCTGGGGAGTACAGTGTTGAAGTAGTGGTGTTTCGCTTCTTTCGATTTTTGTTTGAAATTTTTTGCTACAAGCGCCAGCCTATGTGTGTTAAATGGGTTATTGCCGGCTGCCTTGCTAACTTTTCGTAGTCTTTTGAGTTGGCGTTTTGCGTGTATTACTTCACGAGTAATCCACGGGTTATTTTTCAATCTCTTTTTTAATTTAACGGGAATAAAATTTGTTACACACTGTGACACTATGTCTTTAAAACGCAACCAGACAGCATTTACATCAGTTAAAGAATCTGAAGCCATTGCCGAAAACTCTTGGAAATCATGAGCTAAAAAGGTTTGTATGTGGGCGTCGTCAGCTTTATCAAAATCGATTATAGTTTGGGCTGCTGTTTGCACTGATATTTTGTAAGCGAGAGGTAAAATGCACATCGGAATATCGTGATCGGATATTCCTTCGATTACTTCCACCTTCACTTGTTCTAAGAGAAAGTTACCACTTAGCAAGATTAGGTCGAGTATACTCCGAGACTCACTTTGCACCCTTGTAGGGCAATCAACAATTTGGCGAAGGTTAAAATTGAACATCATATCGAGAAGGGCTTCTGAGGCTTTTGTTGTGTACTGCATGGTAGACCAGTTTAGGTCGGGAAGGTTAAAGTCACCCATGAGGATAATACGGCAATTTCGAGCATGTCGTTGTAAATATTCTTGTATCGCAATTATGCATTCGTGTCCACTAACGGGGCTTCGATAGATACAGCCAACAACTATACTCGTACCTTTATTGTTAATCTTACAAAAAACTGCCTCAGCATCAGTCACCTCTGGAAGAATGACCAGTGGGATTGATTTTTTTATTGCTAACGCCACGCCCCCACCACGTGATTGCCTGTCTTTCCGAACGAGTACGTAGTTTGGGGGAGTAACTTCATGATTCGAGACAGGTGGTGATAACCATGTTTCGGTCACTGCCACTATATCTGGTTCACGATCGAGCAATAAGTTTTCAAAGGGCTGTACTTTATTCAAGACACTTCGAGCGTTTACGTTTAACAACGTAAACGCTCGAAGTCAAGAACGCTCGAAATCAAGAACGACTGGTTAATACATGACTTCAAGATACTCGCTACACTGCATGTCGTGCGAAGAACCGACGACTACACGGGGAACGTGCATATACCTCGTGTTCAGCAATTTCAAGATTGAAGCGTTAATACGACTGCCATTGACGCTTCACTTTACTGACCATAAAGCCTTTATACTGAAGGCAAACGTTACCCACTAGTTAATAAATAAAAGACATTTAACACACTACTACACGTGTCTTTACTCTAACAACCAAATAAATGATACCATCTTTTCCCGAGGGGTTCCCTGAGGTGATGCGAAGCATCGCAGTTTCCAACAACGTTCACGCGATGTGGGTAACCAACGCATGTGCAAATAAAGGAAACTCCGCGATGCATCGCATCACCTCAGGGTTCCCCTCAGGAACATGGTGTCATTTATTTAAACATATATTGTTGCTCGTCCATGATCTCAAATAGCGACGGAGTAATTATGATAGCTTCTGGAATTACAGGGCACCAAAGTGACTGCGCGACGACACTGAAGTATTACAGGGCGCGACCTGAGCGCGCGACGGCACTGGAATATCTTAGCAATGTGACCAAAAGGCGGTAGACCAGTATAGAACGAAGAACTCAGTTGTTAGCCATTATTTGCAACATCTTGATAGCTACCACGGCGAGCCATCACCTCCTCAAGTCCTCACCTTAAATAAACCCCCATTATTCGCAACAATATATATGCCACTTCTGCTAATGCATAATAAGACGCAAACACGAGAATTACGGGCGGTGACTCCGAAAGAAACATTTTATTTCTACACACCATTGTCATACAGCGAGTTTCCAAATAGTGACTCAGTATCTGTTTAGAACAATGCATTCCCACTCATCATCGTGGCCGCGGCGCTGCATTTCGGCGGAGGCGAAAGCGCGAAAGGTTCAGGCCCGTGTACTGCGCGATATCAGTGCACGTTAAAGAGCCCCCCCCCCCCCCCTCCAGTTGGTTAAAATTTCCGGATCTTTTCACTACGGCGTCTCTCAAAACTATTTCGCGGTTTTGGACCTTTCCCAGAAGTCTCAATCATCGATATTTTCTGAGCTCGATGCATTTGAGCTGGCGCGTTTGTTATTTTTTAATCCAGGAGAAAAAAATGCTTTACAGTTTAGAAACAAGTTAATGAGCAAACAGACAATGAAGCCTAGGAAAGCATTGGGGAAGTTACTTGTGGTATTTTAATTGTGGAGAAAGTAGAAAGGAATTAAAGTGGACGAAAAGACAAACCTGCCTTCGGTGGGACCCGAACCCACGACCTTCGGATGTCGCGTCCGATGCTCTACCAACTGAGCTACGAAGGCGGCCGTCCCCCCGTCCACTTTATTGTGTATTTATGTACATATTATCCTGGGAGTGTTAGGCAGCGCCACTCATGGCCAAGGCGGCGTGCGTGGAACGCACTTTCTTGCCAGGAGGCGTCACGTAGAACGTGAACTTAGCTGAGATGGCTGCTGCCCAATAAGCCCTCGCATGCTACCTAAGGCACCAAGTCTGCCGCAACGAGGCCCACGCTATGAAGCACATCACAGGACGTTGTCGGCCTTGGGCTGCAAACTCTGGTGACGGGCCTGAGCTTCAGGAGCTGCTTCTTTTCACGGGAAGACGCTCTCTTCTCGTTTAGTGCCTCCCTGTAGACATTCAAAGGGGCGCGCAGAAAAACTGTCACCTGCTTGGTCGCTTGGACCATGTTGCAGAGAACACCTACAACCGGTTTAGAGAACGCAAACTGTACCTTCCATTGTAGAACACAAATAAGGGTAGCGGCGGCGTACTGAAGTGCATTAGGGCGAACGGAGATGGCGCTGTTGAAACAGGAAGCGGAAACCTATCCTTAGGCAATATGGCGGCGGCTCTGCAATGGTGGCGACCGGGTGCAGCCCAGAGTTCTTCAATCATACCAGGTACCAAACTTCCCATAGGCCCCATGTATCAAAATCCGGACACGCCAAGTGACTAAACCGCGGAGGTTAGTAGAGTTACTCTATATGCTACCGTAGGTAGCAGAGTTGAGCGTAGGTCCGCCATCTTGGCCAGCAAGCAACCACAGCTATGCGGCGAAGCCACGCTCAGAGTTTGCAGGCGGCATCGCTTGTCATACAAGCGAAATCCAGCCGTAACAAGCCGGTTCATGTTGTACGTAAGAGATGTCCTGCCGGTAGCCACAGAAGCGCGCTTGCAAACAACTGTCAAGGTTATCCAGTAGCGCACCCAGGATCTCCGCCAGGGGGGGGGGGGGGTTCAATTTTTCCCGAAGGGCCGGGCATGCGATTACACAGTTGTTGCGTGTGTAAAAAAAAGTAAATAAAATGCCAAATAATAGTAACATCAATGATGATGATTATTTTTATAATTTTTTTCAGTGTTTTGCAGAGACATTAGCGCCACATTCTTCTAGGACACAGGAGCAGTTACGGAGTGGGAGGGGGTTAGGCCAGCCTCGGGGGGGGGGGGGGGGGGTTACAACCCCCGAAACCCCCCGCGTCGGTGCGCCGCTGAGGTTATCTAACACCGAAAGAAAACTAGAACGCAATGCCAATTTCACGGCTTCGCGGCAAAATAGTTCCGACAGAAATGCTGCAGGGCTAATCTCTGGCCACTGGGAAAACGTAATATAAAAATACCACTTTCTCAGCACTTCGAGTTCTGCCGCAACATGCGCGTCTTGAAATAAATGCTCGGAACGCGCTCCAACGCAGATAAAAGTTCCGCTGCAGCGGCGCCGAGAAGCACAAAAATTGGCCTGAACGTCACCTTCTCTGCAATGCTCGGCTGCTTCGCAGCTGGCGGCGTTTGGAAAACAGACGCGCAACTCTTTATGCTAGCATAAGTATACACTAACTCTACAGGATGGATGGATGCTATGAGCGTCCCTTTTGTAACGGGGCGGTGACATGTGGGCCACCAGGCTCGTAAGAAGACTTAAGAACTTTATTTTTCTCTCTCTCTCTCTTTAAATTTTCCTCATGCCTTTTAAATTTACTTCACTCAAATCGATCATACTATAGCAAAAAACGGAAATTCATAGCCCAGTTCCCTGCCCCTTATGGCAGAAAGTCCATATTTTTCCCTATAATTATTTTTGTCTGTTCTCTCTAGTTTTCTGCCACCAGTATTCTAACCGTCTCTTACTTATTTCAATCGCGGCTATGTTCAGCTTCCCGTTGTTCGCCCTAAAACCCAAGGCTTCCTGTAGGGTGGTGCCCAAACGTACACCTGGGTGGATATTTCCGCATCCAATCAGAACATGCTCCGTCGTTCCCCTATCTTCCTCACAGCATGTGCATTTTTCTTCTTCTTTACTGAATTTTGCTTTATAACTACGCGTTCTAAGGCAGCCCGATCTCGCTTGAAACAGTAAAGCGCTTCCTCTTGAATTATCATAAAATGCCTCCCTCTTTATTTCATTTTTGCCCTCTCGGTAGTTATTCAGAGTCGGTTTTTTTTCCATCGCTGCCCTCCAGTAAATCTTCTCCGCCTCTCTGACTTTTCCTTTTACGCTCTTTGTTGTCAGTTCTCTTACAGCGGTATATTTACTGGTGAGCCTCCTAGTTCTCTTTCTCCACTGCGTGTCAACGCTCTTTCTATATAAATAGCGGAACACCTTCACTGCCCACCTACTCTCTTTCATATTCCTTAGCCTCTCTTCAAACCTAATTTTGCTCTGCGCTTCCCTTGCCTCAAAACTCGCCCATCCCATATCACCCTTTACAGCCTCGTTTGTCGTTTTCCCGTGAGCACCTAACGCGAGGCGTCCTACAGTTCTTTGATTCACATCCATTCCTGATTGTATCTCTGGCCTCATGCACACCACTGAGTTCCCAGTGGTTAGAAGATTGCCGCGCCATCTGTTGACACAGAAACCGACTACTATATGGCAGGTTAGTGTGTTTTGTGTTATAGAGCACAGAAAGCTCCGCCCGGTCAATGAAACGAGCCTTATGCAAACGATGTTGATCACACAGAATGTCCGTCAATTTCGCCGTGGTTCTGGCGCCACTGGCGTCTTCTGCAGAGCAAGGAAATTTACTGACCATGTGCCGTCGCTTCTGCTTAAGCACGAGCACTGAGGGTTCACGAAGCGTTTTGTCCGTGCTAACTGCTCGCGCGAAAGGAGCAGGGAATCGTCCGTTCAGCCGCCGAGGCTGCTGGTGAAAGAACGAGAAAGCTATTCGAACAGCGGATGACTTTGGGTGAATAATTATTCAATATTTTTTCGTCTTTGAATGTCGGTGTGTCATTGGGAATCCAGCACAAAGTACGCACCAGTGGAATTCAGCTCACATGACTCCAGCATCGATGTGTCAACAAAGCAACAAAAGGTTTTTAGTGCTGAGCGTGTCGTCTGCAAGGGAAAAAGCGTATGGTGCAAGTCGACAATCAAGTGCAGGCGAATGGCAACGTAAGACGTCTCTCTCTCCTTCTCGCTCCTTTCTTTCCCGTCTTTAGTCGCGTGATAAGAGAGCCATTAGCAACTGTTACGGTTCTCCAACGATTGTGGCCGCCACTTTCATGCAGTAAACATCTCCTCCGAGATTTAGTGAAAGTGGCGTTTACAGTTACGGCTCCCAGGTGGGACTACAGTCTGCTAACTCCAGAAGGTAACAGCCGGTTCGTTTAAAAATATCGTCCAAGAGATTCCCCCAGTGGATAAAACCATGACGGAGAGAGAAAGTAAGGAAGAGCTAGAACTTGAGAATTTCAACTGGAAAAAGGCCTAAGGAAAAATTCCAAAGCGCACTGCTATGGGTTCAGATGGGGTCCCCGTTAGCCTCATTAACGAATTAGGACACAACACTAAAGAAGCACTATTGAAAGCCGTAGACAAATGCATAAAGGAGAGACAAATACCGGACAGTTGGCGAAAAAGCAGAATGAACTTAATCTATAAAGGCAAGGGGGAAAAGAATAACATTCGCTCGTATAGACCGCTAACCATTACATCGGTACTATACAGGATGGCTATACATCGGTACTATACAGGATGGCTATGCAAGCAATTAAAAATAGAAGCCTGGGCAGAACGTAACAATATTTCGGGAGAACTTCAAAATGGATTTACAGTAGACAGGCGTTTAGACACTAACCTATTTGTTCTTACCCAGTGTATAGAAATATATAAAATAGAAAGGAGGCCGTTGTATGTGGCTTTTCTAGACATCACTGGAGCGTATCATGTTAATCAGGAAATATCGTGGGAAATTTTGGAAGGAATGGGCAATAGGCGACGATTGTGTACAGCTTTTGAGGGAAATATATCGAGAAAATACAGTTTCCATAGAATGGGAAAGAATCAGTAACAGAGAGAACGTTGATATTAGCAAGGGGCTGAGACAGGGATGTCCTTTGTCGCCGCTGTTATTCATGCTGTACATGGTTAGAATGGAAAAAGCGCTAGAAGATAGTAACATTGGTTTTAATCTGTCACACAAACAGGGCGGCGTGATGATTGAGCAGATGCTTCCGGGTTTATTTTATGCTGATGATATTGTCTTATTCGCGGACAGTCGAGATGATATACAACGGCTGGTGAATATATGCGGGAAGGAAGGCGAGGCTCTAGGACTAGGATTTAGTGTAACAAAATGAGGATTGATGGTAGTCAATGACCCCAACGACCAGGCGGTATCCATACAGGGCCAAGAAATATTGAGAGTAAGCGAATACAAGTACCTTGGCGTATGGGTAAATGAGGGTGATAGATACATGAAGGTACACCAAAAAGCCTTGGCAGCAAAGGGAAAGAGGAACGCAGCAATAATGAAGCACAGAGCGTTATGGGGACACAATAGGTACGAGGTGCTTAGGGGTCTGTGGAAAGGGGTAATGGTACCGGGGCATACATTTGGGAACTCAGTGGTGTGCATGAGGCCAGAGATACAATCAGCAATGGATGTGAATCAAAGAACTGTGGGACGCCTCGCGTTGGGTGCTCACGGGAAAACGACAAACGAGGCTGTAAAGGGCGATATGGGATGGGCGAGTTTTGAGGCAAGGGGAGCGCAGAGCAAAATTAGGTTTGAAGAGAGGCTAAGGAATATGAAAGAGAGTAGGTGGGCAGTGAAGGTGTTCCGCTATTTATATAGAAAGGGCGCTGACACGCAGTGGAGAAAGAGAACTAGGAGGCTCACCAGTAAATATACGGCTCTAAGAGAACTGACAACAAAGAGCGTAAAGGGAAAAGTCAGAGAGGCGGAGATTTACTGGAGGGCAGCGATGGAAAAAAAACCGACTCTGAATAACTACCGAGAGGGCAAAAACGAAATGAAGAGGGAGGCATTTTATGATAATTCAAGAGGAAGCGCTTTATTGTTTCAAGCGAGATCGGGCTGCCTTAGAACGCGTAGTTATAAAGCGAAATTCAGTAAAGAAGAAGAAAAATGCACATGCTGTGAGGAAGATAGGGGAACGACGGAGCATGTTCTGATTGAATGCGGAAATATCCACCCAGGTGTACGTTCGGGCACCACCCTACAGGAAGCCTTGGGTTTTAGGGCGAACAACGGGAAGCTGAACATAGCCGCGATTGAAATAAGTAAGAGACGGTTAGAATACTGGTGGCAGAAAACTAGAGAGAACGGACAAAAATAATTATAGGGAAAAATATGGACTTTCTGCCATAAGGGGCAGGGAACTGGGCTATGAATTTGTTTTTTGCTATAGTATGATCGATTTGATTGAAGTAAATTTCAAAGGCATGAGGAAAATTTGAAGAGAGAGAGAGAGAGAAAAAAATTACAGCATATCCACGGAGTGAATGATGATGAGTGGGCGAAGCTCGGGATGTTCATCGTAGATTGTGCCGAGTTCCGGATTAATTTAGTTAACGCGCATGCTACGAATCCTCACGGTTCAACTACGCACAATGCACAAGTGAAATCTCCCACCGGCACTTCATTGCAAGTCAAGATCCAGTGCTTTTATATACATATATATATATATGGGTTGCCGGTGAACGCTTCTCCAACGCAAGCAGTCGGTATTTCTCAATCAAGAAACTCGCTAGGAGACGCTGTATGCGCCAACGTTGTATCTCGCGTTTGCCGGGGCAGTGTCGAGTTTGCCGGGGAGCCACGCGCTCGCCCTCGGCGCGTGCGTGCCTCCCGGCAGGCACGCGCCGGTGGCTACCTACTACTACTACTACATACATCGGGGACGCACGACCCACGCCTTAAGGAGCTTCGCCCCTAAAAAAATTCTTAAAGGAGTACTGACACGATTTTGCGGCGGCGCAAAATATACATTTTTCGTTTCCTAGCCATGTATTGTTAACGCCCTCCGCACACGGAAGCCAGGAAACACATACAAAATATTTTAATTTGGTTTTAAAGTTTTCGTCGCCCAGCACAGCAAGCCAGCCCCATTGCAATGGACACTACGATGACGTATGAACACGGGCTCTTAAAAAACGTCGAAATCGCTGTCAGAGTCACTGGACGACCGTGAAATTGCCGTTGTTTGCGTGCCTCAGGTGTAATTGACCAAAGACGACAGAGTTGCAGCGACGCTATGAAGAATTTCTGTCCCTACGTGACTCAGACGTCGTCCGACTATGTTGGTACGTCACTAGGAAACCGCCCCCTCGAAATCGAAACCGAAAGTGAGCGTTTAAGGGAGCCGTATTAAAAATATATTCATTGCGTTGCGGGGCACCATGACACTTTTTTTGGGGTTCTCCACGCCAGTGCTTTCATTTACAGCAACAATACGAGAATGTCAAAAATTCGTGTCAGTACTCCTTTAAGTCTTCTTACGAGCCTGGTGGCCCACATGTCACCGCACCGTTACAAAGGGGACGCTCATAGCATCCGTCCATCCATCCCGTCGATTTGGCCGTCGGCTTGTCCAGATATCGCAACGCAGTTTGGCAACTGGTATGATTGAAGAACTCTGGGTGCAGCCGGTGCAGCAGGGTAGCCGGGTTTCGCCCACGACCCTGCTGCAGCCTGCAGCGCGCTGGGGTCGCCTGCCGCGACGCGTGTACGGATACTATTCTCGCCTGCTCTAACAAAGTACGACATGCAAGATACCCTGCCACGATGCGAGCGTCGCTACCGTGCAATGACCGTGCTGTGCACGGGCACGTTCCTGTGGAGGAATTTCGCCAGGAGACCGATGAGCGTTGCCCAAGAGGGCCTCAACTGGCGAAGGGACATGCAACATTGTGTGAGGTGGAATCAGTTTTATTGTCAAGTAAGCAATATGCGGTTACAATAAATGTTACATTTGCCCGAAACAACGAAAAAAAGAGCGGATTCAAAACACAAGGAAAAACACCAGAAGTGCATACAAGCAAGGAGACCAAATAATAAATCTGCCTGTTTATTGCTTCCTGAATGAGAATTTACCTGCAGTTTTTCGTCAGTTCAGCTTGTTAGGCGGGAACAGCGCAACAGTCGTCCGCATAAGCTTTCGTTAAGTGATGTTACATTTGAGGATGGAGTTTATGACGGAGCTAGACAAACTATATAGCTTAACGAAGCAAGGTGTGGGAGCAGGCCAGTTGGTTTGCTGACGCGGTTCACTTTGGCTGCTGCAGCCGCCTCTACGATAATTCTTGTCTCTCGTGATGCGTCTCGTTAAATTATTGCGCGCACTCGAAAATGGAGCCGTGACGCACCAGGAAAGACCACTGTGCACTCTTTGCCTGTGCTTCTGGAAAATATATATTGCGACTGTGCGCAATAATTGAACAAGACTCATCATCACGAGAGCACGAGGATTATCATGGAGGCGGCTGCAGTGGCAAAAGGAAAGTGTGTCAGCAAACTTTCGATTGCTTTGACAAGTACAGAATTACATTACCTAAATTCGTCTGCACATGCTGTGCAGACAAATGTTTGTTCACGTGCGCTCGTGTGTTGGTGTAATGTAAGCCAGTTGAAACTATGCATTTGTCCTAGTTGATACCTTGTCCCTGTCTGTGCTTTGTACATAGAAATTTTCAGTGTGGCTTAAAGGGTCCCTGAAACGTTCTTTTGACATTGCGTCACTGATTAGGCAACACAATTGTGAAATCATTCACGCCATAAATAAATCGAAGCACCATGTGCTAAGGCAGCTATGAGCTCATTTCTGTCGCCTTCCTCCTTACCACTGCTGTTCCTCCTCAACTCGATCAGCTGCGGAGTTCGCGCTAGCGACGACTGCGCCTCCCTCGGCCGCCGCCCTGCGGAGCCCTCCGCAGCTACATAGCGCCCCGATATCTTTACTAAGCTTCCCAGCCTCGGCAGTGCTAGCCTCTGCGTACAGTGTTCTAGAATTGGGCAGTGTGCTCACTGCCGTATCCCTGCGCTGCGCCGCTCTGGCCCCTCGAGTGTCGCCTGCTCCGACGCCCGCCAGGGGCGCTGTCGCCCGTATCACCTGCAATGTTCTCTCCGTTCCCTTGCGCGGCTGCCGAGTCGCAGTTTGCCGAGTGTTAACGTACGACTGCGCCGTACCACGACGCGCTGGCGCGTGTTATTCGTCTGTGTTCGTGGCAGTATGCCCGTAGGCCCTGTGTGCTTTGTGTTCTACATATAACACTTTGAGTTAAAATGCATAGCCGCCGTCGAAATTACTGCTATGCACCCGGGTGCCGAACTGGCTACAGTCGTAATACAGTTTAACGTTACACCACATATGTTTGGAGGAACTCAAGCTCATAATGTGCCAGTTGATTGTTTGACAGGAAGATCAACCAGCTTATCTGTATCATGATATTTCGGTTCCCTAGAGGAGCCCTGAGACCCAGCTCATCGTCAGCTGCAGCTCTCTAAGAATTCTTAGAATATCTCGCTACTTGGTAGCAGCACGCCGGTGGAGCTGGACGGTTCTTGAGCGAATCGACAGTTAGTGGCCTGCGTGTCACGATCTCAAGCGCCTTCGAGCTTCTTTCGTACCTTCAGAATTCAGGGTATACGTACATCATGACAGCTCGACTTAGTCAGGACCCCACTGAGAATTTGCCCTACAAGCCTCGGGTTGCAACGACTATACACAGTTTCTTATCTTGTCATTTTATAATCTAGTTAAAACTGTGGGATATGGGAATGCAGACCCATATGTGCGGGAATGCTTTGCTAGATACTAAAGCGAATAGATCCAGCTGCTTTCCCAGCAACAACTTGTGAGATCGGGTGGATGCATTGATTGATTCAGGCAATTTACCTGGCGCCGAAGTGGCGCTGTCTGAAGCTGACCGTGATGAAAGCATCGAGAGAAGCGACTCTCGAATAACTTACTACAAGGCAGGGTATGTCGCACGAAAGTGCATTATGAAGACAAAATGCCGAACTTGCATGGATGACCTGACTGTGGAATCAGAAGCTGAAACCCCTGGGCTTGCTGCACTCACACTGCACAAGGTCAGAGGAGGGCGTGTACCCACGTGGCACGCGTTTTTGTTTTGTGAAGATGCTAGAGGACATTTTCACTGCATGCTTCAGGAAGAGAGAATTGCATGCTGATAGTGCCTTGGATGTGTTGAGCTTAACGAAGACTAAGTGCGTAGAGAAAATTGGTTGCAGTGAACATGCAACTGAACTCACAAAAAATGTAATTAGTTATACATTACGACGCGGCTACACTTTTTATTTTATTTATTTATCAGATACTGCCGGCTGCCTTTTGGCTGCCATGGCAGGAGTGGATACATCACATTACAATATTACACATTGCATCCTTTCAGTCGACAAACGAGAAAAAAAAACGAAAAGGGAGAAAAATTCAGAGCAAAAGCACATATGTCGAACGATAACACATATGCGGTCGAATGTGAACTCAAGACGCGAACATGAAAAACAAGTCTATAACAGCATTTGCACTAATACACTGTGGTAGGACACCTGAGCAATACACGTACAGGATCGAGTGATTGAACACTCGAAAGACGTATACGAAATATTGAACAAGAGTTAGGAACATGAGTGAAACGGTCAAAGGAACAGAATCAAACAATGTGAACCGAAGGACAGCCCCCGCCCACAGAAGCATACCGCGGAAGAAATGGTTACCCGCATGCATTTCTAGCTGTAAAAAGAGAAAGAATGACAAGAGCTGCGTAAAACATCAGAGATAATCTTGCACGGTTTGTGAACGCATGAACTGATGATAGGCTGACTATGTCACATGGAAGCTCGTTCCATTCTGCTATTGTTCGAGGAAAAAACGAAAATTGATATGCATTCGTTTTAACACTTCTTCGCAAAGGCAGTCAACTTCGAGAAACATGAGAAAATGAAGAGATCAATGCACCGAAAGATAGCTAAAACTTCATGAGGAGAGTCTGCAAGACGCTTGAATAAATTTTTAACATGCCGCCTTGCAAACCTACTCTTCGCGGTGCGTGCATGTACACATAATCAAATTCTTCATGTATACAGTGTACAATTTCTTCAAAAAGAGACAACTCTTTTATTTGTATTCAATATGTGCTATTTTTGTTCACATTTCTTTTGTAGTGTTAATACTGTCGTTATTTATAATGTTCTAGTGATTTATGCAGTGATGTTTGATATTGTTTGATATCTGTTTTATTGCAGAGTTGATTTCGATGGTGTCTGTGTACATTGGTTCCTTCCAATGGTATAACACCCACCAAATGCCCTCTGGGTTTTTTCGGTGTCGAATTAAATAAAATCTAGTACATGACCACTTCAAATCGCGTAGTGGTGCTTAGGTGACTTTCAAACGTTTGCTTTAGTATAACTCACTGCCCCATTAGAGCTGCCTCATACGCGCAATGAAATAATAAAACACGAGGCATTATTTAACTTCAGAGCGGCCCGCATAGAGCTCAGCGCGATCGCCCAGGCCGCTGCAGTAAGCAGGAGACATATAGCTGGAGAGAAAATACTTGGGTGTTCGTTTCAAACCCGTGCGTGCTGGGTGACTGCAAGGATCGCTCGTCCGTGACGCGTAGAAGACATCGGCAACCCTACGTAAAATAGCCACAGTGATAGTAATCTATGTCACACGCAAAGGGAAGCTGCATTTAAAAATCTTCCATGTGTTGCACAATTTGAATGCTACGTGCGGGTCAAACAGCAACGCACGAAAACCGCATTACCGCGACGCGCCGGAGAGCAGGTCTGCAGGATGGATGGATGGATGGATATTAGGAGCGTCCCCTTTATAACGGGGCGGTGGCCGGGCCACCAAGCTCTAGCTTTATTTCTTTTTCGTTTACAACCATTTCTTTTCCCGAATCACACATATTTTCACAAGTAATTCTTTTTCCTCGTCTATTTATTTTATCTATTATCGTTCTGCTGTGATGTAACAATCATACCCGAACTACCTCGCGCTTTTGTTTGCTCCATACTTTTGCGCCACCTATGCTCTAAGCGCCTTTTACTTATATCTATCGCCGGCATGTTCAGCTTTCCCCTGTTACTCCTGAAACCCATGCCCTCCTGTAGGGTAGTGTCCACAGCTACACCTGGGTGGACATCTGTACATTCAATCAAAATATGGTCTGTCGTTTCCCTAGCTTTTCCACAGCACGTACATGTATCCCCTTCTTTATTGAATTTCGCTCTGTAACTTCGGGTTCTCAGGCAACCGGACCTTGCCTCAAACAGTAAAGCGCTTCCCTTTGAATTATCGTAAAATTTTTCTCTCTTGATTTCGTCTTTCCCTTTTCGGTAGTTGTTCAATACCGGTTTCGTCTCCATTCTTGCTATCCAATCCGAGTTCTCCGCCGCTCTGACCATGCTCTTAACGCTCTTTTTCGTCCCATCCGTTTCGTTACTGGATGTATACTTACTGGTAAGCTTCCTAGTTCTCTTCCTCCATTGTGAATCAACGCTCTTCCTATACAAATACCTGAATACCTTCGCTGCCCATCTACTTTCTTTCATATTCCTTAATCTCTGTTCGTACCTAATTTTACTCTGAGCTTCCCTTCCCTCAAAGTCAGACCATCCCATATCCCCCTTAACAGCCTCATTTGTGGTCTTCCCATGGGCGCCCAGTGCGAGACGTCCGACCGTCCTCTGATTCACGTCCAGCCCCGATTGTACCTCTGACCTCATGCACACCACTGAGTTTCCGAATGTAAGTGCTGGCACCATTACACCTTTCCACAAACCTCGAATTACCTCGTACCTGTTGTAACCCCATAGCGCTCTATGCTTCATTATTGCGGAGTTCCTCTTTCCTTTAACTATCATAGCTTTTTCTTGTACTTCCATGTATCTATTCCCATCATTTATCCATATCCCGAGGTATTTGTACTCTCGTACTCTGGGTATCTCCTCGCCCTGTATTGATATGGTCTGATCGTTGCCGTCATTGAATATCATCCAGCCGCATTTTGTCACACTAAATTTTAGCCCTAAATCTTCACTTTCCCGACCACATATACTAACCAGACCCTGCAAATCTGTTCGACTGTCTGCGAATAGCACAATATCGTCTGCATAAAACAACCCGGGGAGCTTTTGTTCTATCACTATACCTGCCTGTCTGTACGACAGCTCAAAACCAATATTGCCCATCTCCAATGCTTTCTCCATTCTCCTCATGTAAAGCATGAATAATAGTGGGGACAACGGGCATCCCTGCCTCAACCCTTTACCTATATCGACGACCTCCATTCTACCATTACTCTCCATACCTTCCCATTCCACACATACTGTATTTCCACTGTATATTTCCTTTAAGAGCTCTATACAGTCATCCCCTATACCAGCCTCTTTCATTATGTCCCATAAAATGTTCTGATTCACATTGTCATACGCACCCTTAATATCCAAAAATGCCAAATGTAGAGGTCTGTTCTCTTTTCCGGCTATTTCTATACACTGCGTAAGCGCAAAAAGGTTATCATCTAATCTCCTGTCGACTCGAAATCCATTTTGGAGTTCGCCAAAAGTGCCATTAAGCTCTGTCCATATCTGCATTTTCAATTTAATTGCCTGCATCGCCAACCTGTAGAGTACTGATGTAATGGTCAGTGGTCTATAGGAGCGAATGTTATTTTTCTCTCCCTTGCCCTTATAAATGAACTTCATCCTACTTTGACGCCAACTGTCCGGTATTCGCCTGTCCTTTAACCTTTTTTCAATTGCTTTTAATAGGGCTTCTTTGCTGTTTCTTCCGAGCTCATTTATTACAGTAATGCTAACCCCATCTAATCCTGTGGCTGTTCGTTTGGGAATCATTTCCTCCGCCTTCTTCCAATTGAAATTTTCCAGAACTAGTTATTCCACTTGGTCTCCCTTGCTACTGTTACACGTCGTAAAGGGAGCCTCGTCATGCTTCTTAAAGGAATTGGCTGTTGCGTTTCGAATATAAGTCAATGCGTCGTACCCCTCCAATTTATTTCCTTCTTCATCCACAATATGCCGTTGCATAGTTACAGTTTTCTTCCCCAGCGATTGCAGGTGGTTCCAGAAAAGCCTAGATGCGTCCTTCTTTTCGCGAATGTCCGATATCCAACGTTCACTTTGGCCTTTAATCTTGGCTTCAACTAAACTCTGTACCAGGGCTTTTTTCTCGAGATATGTTTCCCATTTTTGCTTGACCTTGTCTTGTGGCCTCTGCTCCTTTTTTGCCTGCCTATGTATTCGAGATGCTTCCCGTCGATTCTCAATTGCGTCCTGAATTTCCCTGTTCCATCGTTTTGGCTTTCGCTTTCCCCTCCAGCAACTCTTTTGTTTCTCTTTCGTAACTTCAGTCCTTATTAGATTAATAAGCTCATTATAATCCCACACTTTGCCTTTTCTTCTGCTCACTATGTCCTCGATTGTTGCGACTACGTTCCTAATTTGTTTTTCACTTAGAAAGGAGCTGCCCGACTTTAATTCGATGCTCTCTTTATGATCTACATATCCCATTCGCAAAGTTATGCGTTTATGGTCACTCCCCAAGCTGCTACTCCCTTCCTCATCTATGCTCATTTGTCTCAACTTTTCGTGAATTCCTTCTGTCATGAGGCAGTAATCGATTGTTGACTGCCTGCTTCCGACCTCCCATGTTACCTGCCCATCGCACTTAGGACTCATGTTAACTATATCGAGACTATGTTCGCAGAGCTCTAGCATCAACTTCCCATTATAATCTGTATATCCGTCGAGGTCATGCACATGAGCATTCATATCTCCTAAGAGGATTATTTCGGCCCCGTTACCAAATTTCTGAATATCCTTGCTTATGCAATTCACTAACTCCTGATTTTTCTCTTTGCAGTTATTTCCAGTCCACATGTAAACTACACCCAACATAGTTTTCTTCCCGCTTACCGTTCCAGATACCCAGAGGTGTTCTTCACATGTCGAAGTAATCCTACACCAGTTTGCTTCCCGATGAATTAGCATACCGATTCCCCCACCTTTTCTTTCTGATTTTGTCCTGTTGCACCCTTCCCACACATAATTTGCAATAATTGGTGGCTCTTCCGAGTCCCGAAAGTGCGTTTCTGTAACGGCGTACACCGCTATCTGTTCTCTGTTCAACTGTTCCTCTATTTCTAACCATTTTGTCGGTTTTCTGCCACCTTGCATATTTATGTAGCTTATTAAACCGCGCTGCACTTTCTCTCTTTCCCCTTTGCCCTTTTCCCTTTGTTATCAATTCTGTGTTCCAAAGGGTCCCCCATAGATGTTTCTTCCCTTTCTACCGTGGACACCGGAGGGCTCGTGTGCCCCCTAAAAAAGCTACTGCGCGTCCTGCAAGGCGCCAGCCCACCTCATGCCCAAGTTTACGGTCAAAGTGGATTCCATCTCTCTGGAAACCACCCCATCTGTGCACTTCTCTGTTTATGTCGACAACCTCGAAGCCTTTAGCTCGACTAACCCGCCAAATCGTTTCGTTGGCGGTGACAACTGCTCTTTGTAGGTTTAGGTCTTTCAAGGGTACCTCGGGGATTATGCACACCACAATTTGCACCTGGGGGGACACTTCCCGCAACTCATCTACTCCTTTTGTTAACCTCTTCTCTATTTCTGGGGTCCTTCCGTTCAACACGTTGTTGAGCCCGCCAGCTATCACAACCAAACTGTGCCCCTGATCTCTACGAGTCAGCTCTTCCCTTGCTTGTTGCATTACTGCACCCAACATTTTTCCTGGGAACGTCCCTACAGCTACTCTTCTGTCTCCTTTTAGCTTCTCCTGAATCGTTTGCGAGCACCTAGCCAGGTTGGAGCCCCCGGCTATTATTACGTTTTCCAGCTGCCTTGCTCCCTTTGTCTGCTCTGGACATCTGGACTGACTTTCAGGGTGAGGTTCGGGTGGTCTTTTGTCCACTCGCTCTTTCACCAGAGCTTCGCTGTAGGTCGAGCCCCGCTTTTGTGCTCCTTTTGTCGACTTTTCTTGTGGGGTCAAGGACGTTCCCTCTCCATGATAGTCACCTGAGTCTTTCTTATTTCGCAGGGTAACCTGTTCGCAGGGTAACCTGTTCGCAGGTTACCCTGCGAACAGCGCCACCTGTCGGCGGCGACACGATGTGGGACACCCTCCGCCGCTCTGTGAGCGCACTATAAAATTCTAGAACACTGTACCTCTGCGATAGAGCGCCGGCGACTCGTGTGTACGCCGCCAGACGCTGCGACGATACCGTTGGCTGAAACGAAGGAGCACGTTGTAGGAGCACGTTCTTGCATTAAGA